>CM038680.1:677777579-678162556 GCA_021605205.1 Aegilops longissima | reverse complement strand
GAAATTCTATGGCTAAGTGAGGGTGATAAAGCTGTATAGTCCGATTACCTTGTTCGCTATGCTTAAAGGCCTCCTTAAAGGACCAAAATTTGGATAAAGAGTGTTTAGATTTATCCCTAACACTCTGCATTAGTTACATAAAGGGGTGTCATTTAACGACCAACTCTCAGATTTTATAAGCTGCCGCACAGGAGGTAAAATTTTAAATCAACAAGTATTATATTGCACAAATGAACTTGTTTCATATTACAAGATAAAATGAGCGCATTCACTCAAACATTACATCCTTAGCACATTGCTCCGCCACAAGGCGGGAGCCCTTCAGGACACTGTCATAATAATTCTCGGGCCGGCGGTGCTCCTTGCCCATCGGTGGCCCCTCAGTCATCAGGTTTTCGGCATCCATCTTCGCCCAGTGCACTTTTGCACGGGCGAAGGCCATTCGTGCACCTTCAGCACAAACCGACCGCTTTAGGACCTCAAGTCGCGGGCAGGCACTCACAAGCCACTTCACGATACCGAAGTAGCTGCTGGGCATAGGCACGGCAGGCCACAGCCGGACTATGAGGTCCTTCATGGCCAGTTTGGCTGCCTTGTGCAACTCAACCAGTTGCTTCAGCTGGTCGCTCAAGGTCATCGGATGTTCTGTCCCAAGATATTGGGACCAGAAGAACTTCTCCGTTGAGCTCCCTTCTTCGGCTCGGTAGAACTCCGCGGCATCTGATATGCTGCACAGCAGATCCGCAAACGCTCCTGGAGAACTCCAAATTCGGGTAAGTAAAAGGAAAGTCTCCTTCACATGCTTGCTTTGCATAACAAATGCCTTACCCGCCGCAATCTTCTTGGCTACCTGAATCTCCTAGAGGGCCTTCTTGGCTTCGGCTTTGGCGTCTTGCGTGCTCTGGAGAGCCTTAGCAAGATCGGACTCTTGAGTCTTACAGTCACGCTCCAAGGACTCGTATTTCTGGAGAAAATCCTGGAGCTCTTGCTAGACCTCGTTGACCCGGGCCTCTTGCTTCTCGCGCTTGGCGCGTTCCTTGGCCGCTTTGTCTTCGGCCTCGGTCAGCGCCTTCTTAAGGGCCGCCACTTCAGTCGTGGCCCCTATCAAAGTTCATGACGCTTCTATCAGCAGAAACCATTTATCCTTTATAAATATATAAATGGGGTATCGCGTACCTTGACTTTCCTTGAGCTGCCTCTTCACGAGGCCGAGCTCTCCCTCAGTCCGCTCCAGGTCCTGCTTTAGTCCAGAGACCTCCGCAGTACGAGCGGCAACGTCCAGCAGCGACGCCTGCTTATTCACATAGACATCTTCTGTTAGACTCCTGCAAACATTATTTGATCCTCTGTTTGGCTTTTCTTTCCGAACACCAGACAGGGCATCAGGTGGTAATGTCTATACTATGATATTCTCTTACAGTTTTCTTACTTACCTCAAAGCCTGTTAAAAGGTTGGTGCAAGCTTCGGTCAATCCGCTTTTGGCGGACCGGACCTTCTCAATCACCGTACTCATAAGAGTACGGTGTTCTTCATCAATGGAAGCGCCGCGAAGCGCTTCCAGCAAGTTGTCTGGTGCCTCTGGATGGACATAGGTCATCGGTACAGGCCGCTCGCCCTCCTTAGAGAGATGCTGCCTGCCTGAATTCTGAACCACTTGGGTTTCCGGAGCCGTATTCGGCTGGGGGCCAAACTGGCTGCGGCCCCCATTATCGGAGCCCATGGGGGTCTTCCCCCCATGGGCCCGGCGACTGGGATTTCGCCTAGGGGCATCTTCAGAACTATCTCCCCTTGGCCCGGAACAGCTCCGTGTCTTCCACGGGCTTGGGAGAGGAGGCGGTCGGAAGAGGATCGTTGTTCATCACCGATGGGTCCAGAGACCCCTCCGAAGAGGAGGATACCTCGATGTGGGATTTGGCCGGACTGCAGGTGCACGTTCGGCATAATAAGAAGCGATAAAGCAAACATATCGGAAGTACTGTTGTGTCCAGATACTTACGACTTAGCCAGGGGCTTGTCCCTGGGCTCCCACTCCTCGCCGCTATTGGTGGATGCGGTGGAGTGGTCCGGAAGGAAGGTTTTTCCCTTCTTGGACACCTCGGCCTCCCCATGCGTGGCGGCCTTCCTCTTCTCCCCCCCCCCCCGGTGGGGGGAAGATAGATTTCCTCCACCTCCTCATCCTCGTCTTCGGTGGAGGAGTGCGCCCCGGTGTCTTCGGACGTCACGTCGATGCAACCTTGCGCCGGAGACATTCCCTGGTCCCCGCGGCCGTCTTCTTGGCCTTCTTCTCTGGCACCTCATAGGGCGTCGGAAACAACATCTTCGTTAGAAGATGCGATTCTGGATCTTGAGGTAGTAGAGCCGGACAGTCAATCTGCTCCGCTATCGCTACCCAGGTCTGTAAAAACGGCATGGAGGCTTAGATTCCTCCCGCAGATGTGCTGGTAAAAAGCACATCATTCAAAATATGAAAACTCACCGGATTGGCTCGGCGTTTCGCGCTAAGTCCTGGATCTTTGGTTATGGGTGGTGGTACCTCGTTGGCCTTGAAGAGCACCTTCCGGACGTCTTCATGCATCATGCCGAAGAGCTCTCGCAGCGTCTGGTGTTCGGCCGGGTCGAACTCCCATAGATTGCAAGCCCGTCTCTGACACGGAAGAATCTGGCGGAGAAGCATGATTTGAACCACATTGACGAGCTTGATCTTCTTGCCTATCATATTTTGGACGCAGGTCTGAAGTCGGGTTAGTTCTTCTGCTGAGCCCCAGGCTAAGCCCTTCTATTTCCAGGAGGTGAGCCGCATGGTGACGCCGGATCGAAATTCAGGGGTTGCCGCCCAATTGGCATTGCGCGGCTCGGTGATGTAGAACCATCCCGGTTGCCACCCCTTCACAGTCTCCACAAAGGAGCCTTCGGGCCAGGTTACATTGGGCATCTTGCCCACCATGGCGCCTCCGCACTCCGCTTGTTGGCCGCCCACCACCTTTGGTTTCATGTTGAAGGTCTTCAGCCATAGGCTGAAGTGGGGCGTGATGTGGAGGAAGGCCTCGCACACGATGATAAACGCTGAGATGTTGAGGATAAAGTTGGGGGCCAAATCATGGAAGTACAGCCCGTAGTAGAACATTAGTCCGCGGACGAACGGGTGGAGGGGAATCCCAGCCCGCGGACGAAATGAGAGAGGAATACTACCCTTCCTTGGGTTTTCGGGGTAGGGATGATCTGCCCTTCGGTCGGAAGCCGATGCGCGATGTTGGCGGACAGGTATCCGGCCTCCCGAAGCTTCTTGATGTCCTCCTTCGTGACGGAGGAGGCCATCCACTTGCCTCCCGCTCCGGACATGTTCGGAAAGATTTTGCAGAGAAGGTGAAAGCTTGGGCGTTGGAACTCGAGAGTGGATGAGCAGAGGAAGAAGAAGGCGTGGGTGAAGAAAGGGAATCCTTATCTCCTTATAAAGGTAGCAGCGGTTGTGCGCATACCCACTTGCCCTAGAAACTCGCTTATTCCCCAAGCGCCATGCTAATGGCACGATTGGGTTACCCACGCCCGTATTGATGAGAATCCTGTGATAAGGGGACACGATCTCTGCTTCGACAAGACGTGCCAGTAAAACCGCCTTGCAAGATGTGCAGTAGCAGGTTGAGAAAACGGTTCGAATAATGACCGGTCCGCAGCGTGATGTCACGCTATGAAAAAGTTGTCAGCAGATTAGACTTGTGGAATGTTGTGCTCTCTACGGTGGTATGTGGAATTTGTTTGCCAGAGCCGGACACGATTCTTGTGTTCAAGATCTTTTTTGAAGTATTCAGAGAAGGAACCCGCCTTGCAATGCCGAAGACAATCTATGCGCCGGACTCATCGTCATTGAAGCCTGGTTCAGGGGCTACTGAGGGAGTCCTGGATTAGGGGGTCCTCGGATAGCCGGACTATATGCTTATGCTGCACTATTGGACTATGAAGATACAAGATTGAAGACTTCGTCCCGCGTGTGGGTGGGACTCTACTTTGCGTGGAAGGAAAGCTTGGCAATTCGGATATGTATATTTCCTTCTCTATAACCGACTCTGTGTAACCCTAGCCCCCTCCGGTGTCTATATAACCAGAGGGTTTAGTCCGTAGGACAACAAGAACAATCATAATCATAGGCTAGCTTCTAGGGCTTAGCCTCTACGATCTCGTGGTAGATCAACTCTTGTAATACTCATATCATCAAGATCAATCAAGCAGGAAATAGGGTATTAACTCCATAGAGAGGGCCTGAACCTGGGTAAACATTGTGTTCCCCGCCTCCTGTTACCATTAGCCTTAGACGCACAGTTTGGGACCCCCTACCCGAGATCCGTCGGTTTTGACACCGACAGGGAGGCTTAAGTCAATGTTATATTCATGCCCCAATCATGATCTCTCAAGAGAAACTATTATTCAAAATTTTTATGCTCGACTTTATCGTAATGATCAATCCATGCTCGATACTTCTTGTACAAGTTCTTTTATGAAGAAGACTATTGAATTTCGGTGGGATATTTTAGAAAGAATGAAACGCAACTCTGAAGATTGGGAACTCGACGAAAGTAAAGAGTCAGGTATTGAGCCTAGGTTTGATTGTGTTAAATCTTTTATGAATACCGATGCTTTTCAAAAGTTTAGCACTAAATATGGACTTGAATCTGAGATGGTAGCTTCCTTTTGTGAATCTTTTGCTACTCGTGTTGATCTTCCTAAAGAGAGGTGGTTCAAATATCAACCACCAATTGAAGAAGAAATTAAAGAACCAGTAAAAGCTAAAGACTAAACTATCATTTATAATGTTGATCCAGTTGTCCCCACTGCTTATATTGAAAGTCCACCTTTCCCTGTTAGGATGAAGGAACAAGCTAAAGTTTCAACTGTGGTCAACAAAAGTTATATTACAACACCTAAACCAGATGCACAAATCAAAGTAGAACCTAGTGTTGCTATGGTTAAAGATATCTTGGTCGATAATATTGATGGGCGCGTTATTTACTTCTATGATGAAGCCGCTAGAATTGCGAAACCTGATGAAGAAGATAAACATAGACATGTTTTTGGCATGCCTGTTGTCTCAGTTAAGATAGGAGATCAATGTTGTCATGGTTTATGTGACATATGTGCTAGCGTGAGTGCTATTCATTTTACCTTCTGTCAAGAAATTATGAATGACATAGCACCCGTTGAGATAGAAGACATAGATGTTACTATTAAGCTTTCCAATAGAGATACTATATCACCAATTGGGATTGTTAGAGATGTTGAAGTCTTCTGTGGGAAAATAAAGTACCCTACTACTTGTTCTTGGTTCCCACAAGATGACTTTTGTCCCATTATCTTTGGTAGATCTTTCTTGAACACCGTTAATGCTAAAATAGATTGTGAGAAACAAACTGTCGGTGTTAGCTTTGGTGATGAATCTCATGAGTTTATTTTTCTAAGTTTAGTAGAAAGCATCATAATAAATATTTTCCTAGTAAGGATGAAATTATTGGTCTTGCTTCTATTGTTATACCTCCTACTGATCCCTTTGACTAATATTTGCTAGACCATGAAAATTATTTGCATATGCATGAAAGAAATGAAATAGATAGAATCTTGTTTGAACAACAACCTCTGCTTAAACACAACCTGCCTATTGAAACTCTAGGAGGTCCGCCTCCACCTAAAGGTGATCCTGTGTTTGAATTAAAACAATTGCGAGAGACTTTGAAATATGCTTATCTTGATGATAAAAAGATATATCCTGTTATTATTAGTGCTAACCTTTTTGGACCATGACGAAGAAAGATTATTGAAAGTTCTAAGGAAGCACCGAGCTGCTATTGGATATACTCTTGATGATCTTAAGGGCATTAGCCCACTCTATGCCAGCACAAGATTAATATGGAACCTGATGCTAAACCCGTTGTGATCACCAACATCGGTTAAATCCAAAGATGAAAGAAGTGGTAAGAACAGAAATATTGAAACTTCTGGAAGCAGGTATAATCTATCATATAGCTGATAGTAGATGGGTAAGTCCTACTCATTGTGTCCCTAAGAAGGGAGGTATTACTGTTCTTCCTAATGATAAGAATGAACTTATTCCACAAAGAATTCTCACATGCTATAGAATGGTAACTGATTTTAGAAAATTAAACAAAGCAACTAGAAAAGATCATTACCCTCTGCCTTTTATTTATCAAATGCTAGAAATATTATCTAAGAATACACATTTTTGCTTCCTTGATTGATATTCTGGTTTTTCACAAATATCTGTTTCTCAACCTGATCAAGAAAAGACCACTTTTACTTGTCCTTTTGGAACTTATGCTTATAGATGTATGCCTTTTGGTTTATGTAATGCACTTGCTACCTTTCAAATATGTATGACTGCTATATTATCTGATTTTTATGAAAAGATTGTTGAGGTTTTCATGGATGACTTTTTTGTTTATGGGAAGTCTTTTGATAATTGTTTAAGCAATCTTGATCGATTTTGCAGAGATGTGAGCAAAAAAATCTTGTCTTGAATTGGGAGAAGTGCCACTTTTGTCTTGGGCCATGAAATTTCTGAAAGACATATTAAAGTGGACAAAACCAAGGTTGATGCAATTGAGAAAATGCCATTTCACAAAGATATCAAAGGTATTCGTAGTTTCCTTGGTCATGTTGGTTTCTATAGGAGATTTATCAAAGACTTATCTAAAATTTCTAGGCCTCTTACAAATCTTTTGCAAAAGGATATCCCTTTTGTTTTGATGATGATTGTTTGGAAGCCTTTGAAACACTAAAGAAAGCCTTAATTTCTGCACCTATTGGTCAACCACCTGATTGGAACTTGCCTTTTGAAATTATGTGTGGTTCTAGTGAGTATGTTGTTGGTGCTATTCCAGGACAAAGAGTTGATAAGAAACTAAATGTTATCCACTATGCTAGTAAAACCTTAGACAGTGCTCAACGAAATTATGCTACTACTGAAAAAGAATTCTTAGCAATGGTGTTTTCTCATGATAAATTTAGATCCTACATTGTTGATTCCAAAGTGACTGTACACACGATCATGCTGCTATAAAATATCTTATGGAAAATAAAGATGCTATACCTAGACTCATTAGGTGGGTTCTTCTACTACAAGAATTTGATTTGCATATCACTGATGTAAAAGGAGTAGAGAGCCCCATAGCTGATAACTTGTCTAGGCTTGAGAATATTATTGATGACCCACAACCTATTAATGATAGTTTCCTTCATGAACAGTTAGCTGCAATAAATGTTTCTAACAGTACTCCTTGGTATACTGACTATGCTAATTCCATTGTTACTAAATACATACCACCTAGCTTCTCTTACCAACAAAAGAAAAAATTCGTCTTGGATTTAAGACATTACTTTTGGGATGACCCACATCTTTATAAAGAAGGAGTAGATGGTATTATTAGACTACTTGAGCATGAACAGGAACTAAACCTACAGAAATGTCACTCCGAAGCTTATGGAGGACATCATGCGGCAGACAGAACCGCTCATAAGATATTGCAATATGGTTTTTATTGGCCTACTCTCTTCAAGGATGCTCGTAAGTTCGTCTTATCTTGTGATGAATGTCAAAGAATATGTAATATTGGTAAGCGTCAAGAAATGCCTATGAATTATTCACTTGCTGTTGAACCATTTGATGTTTGGGGATTTGATTTCATGGGACCTTTTCCTTCCTCTAATGGGTATACTCATATTTTGGTTGTTGTTGATTATGTTACTAAGTGGGTAGAAGCTATTCCAACTAGTAGTGCTGATCACAACACCTCTATTAAAATGCTTAAGGTAGTTATTTTCCCAAGGTTTGGAGTCCCTAGATATTTAATGACTAATGGTGGTTCACACTTAATTCATGGTGCTTTCTGTAAAATGCTTGCGAAGTATGATGTTAACCATAGAATTGCATCACTCTATCATCCTGAGTCTAGTGGTCAAGTCGAACTTAGCAATAGAGAAATAAAATTAATTTTACAAAAGACTGTCAATAGGTCCCGGAAGAATTGGTCTAAGAAATTAGATGATGCACTTTGTGCTTATAGAATAGTATATAAAAATCCTATGGGTATGTCTCCTTATAAAATAGTTTATGGAAAAGCTTGTCATTTGCCTCTTGAGTTAGAATATAAAGCATATTGGGAAATTAAAGAACTCAACTATGATTTCAAACTTGTTGGTGAAAAGAGGTTATTGATATTAGCTCATTATATGAATGGAGAACCCAAGCTTATGAAAATGCAACGTTATTCAAAGAAAAAGTTAAAAGATGGCATGATAAAAGAATCCAAAACCATGAGTTCAAAGTTGGAGAATATGTTTTTTTGTACAACTCTTGTTTTAGTATCTTTGTAGAAAAGCTCCTCTCCAAATGGGAAGGATCCTATGTTATCGAGGAGGTTTATCGATCTGGAACTATCAAAATAAATAATGCCGAAGGTACTAACCCGAAGGTTGTTAATGGGTAACAAATAAAACATTATATCTCAGTTACGCCCGTTAATGTTGAAAGCAATATCATCCAAACTATGACACCAGAGGAACACATAAAAGAAACCTTTTGGAACACTCCAAAATCATGAAAAAGAGGAGGTACGTGATATGGTAAGTAAACGGACTCTAGAAAATCCACAAAAATATTTTTTGTCAGTTTTGGAATATTTAGAAAATTAGGAAAATAAGAAACTACCAGGAAGGTGACCTTGGTGGGCACAAGACACCAGGGCGCGCCTGGCCAGGCGCGCCCAGGTGGGTTGTGCCCGCCTCGGGTACCTTTCGGACTCTGTTTTTTGTTCGTTTGCTTGTTCCCTAAGATAAAATTTTTTTTATATTCCCCCCGAACCTATTGACCTCTGTACCGTGGAGAAATATCCTGTTCTCTTTTCTTGCTGTTTTCTGTCAGATCTGTTAAGCAAGGCATCAGGTCTTCTTCTTCCTCTAACAATGTGGAAGAGGATGCTTGGTTGATTGAAGCCTTTAGGATCATTGAAACAGTTCGTGTGCAAAATAAATATCTCACTCGTGAAAATATTATGCATCAAGAGCACATCACCTTCCTCTGGAGCATTATCCGTAGATTGGAGAATCTCTTGATCCTGACGAATAGGATCGCTACCGCTTAATCACCACCACCTCCTTCTTCATCACCAAAAGAAAATTAAATATCGGGTATGGGCACTCCCCTTGCTTTAGCCAAGCTTGGGGGAGGTGCCCCGGTATCGTATCACCTCCACTATCTTTTGCCTTTACTTTTCTTAGTTCGATCCATAGTTATCTTTTGCTTTAGATGAATAAAGTTTAGTTCGATCCTTTCCTTTCGCGAGTTTTCTTAGTGATCTATCCTTGTAATTGTGTGCTAGATATATAATAAAGTTTAGTTTAAGTTTTTCTTCTTTTACTTTTGTCGGATGTTGGGTTCCGGTAGACTGATACGCCTCCGTCGTATCTATAATTTTTGATTGTTCCATGCCAATATTCTTCAACTTTCATATACTTTTGGCAACTTTTTATATTATTTTTGGGACTAACATACTGATCCAAAGGCTCAAAGTGCAGCCTCTGTCATGTTGCATGTTTTATGTTTCATAGAAAACCAATATCAAACGGAATCCAAACGGGATAAAAACAGACGGAGAATTATTTTGGAATATTTGGGATTTTCCGGAGAAAGAATCAACGCGAAATGGTGTCCGGGGTGGCCACGAGACAGGGGGGCGCGCCCTCCCCCATGGGCGCGCCCTGGACTCTCGTGGGCCACCCATAAGGCGGTTGACGCCCTTCTTTTGCTGCAAAAATCTAATTTTACGAGAAAAATCTGGGCGAAAGATTCACCCCAATCGGAGTTACGGATCTCGAAACGGCGAAGGGGTAGAATCTGGGAACGCAGAAACAGAGAGATAGATCCAATCTCGGAGGGGCTGTCGCCCCTCCCACGCCATGGGAGCCAAGGACCAGAGGGGAAACCCTTCTCACATCTAGGGAGAAGGTCAAGGAAGAAGAATAAGAAGGGGGGCTCTCTCCCCCTTGCTTCCGGTGGCGCCGGAACGCCGCCGGGGGCCATCATCATCACCGCGATCTTCACCAACATAGCCGTCATCTTCACCAACATCTCCATCACCTTCCCTCCTCTATTTACAGCGGTCCACTCTCCCGCAACCCGCTGTACCCTCTACTTGAACATGGTGCTTTATGCTTCATATTATTATCCAATGATGTGTTGCCATCCTATGATGTCTGAGTAGATCTTCGTTGTCCTATTGGTGGTTGATGAATTGCTATGATTGATTTAATTTTCTTGTGGTTAGGTTGTTGTCCTTTGGTGCCCATCATATGAGCGCGCGCGTGGATCACACCATAGGGTTAGTTGTATGTTGATAGGACTGTGTATTGGAGGGCAAGAGCGACAGATGCTTCAGCCTAGCATAGAAATTGATACATACGGGATTGAAGGGGGACCAATATATCTTAATGCAATGGTTGGGTTTTACCTTAATGAACGTTAGTAGTTGCGGACTGCTTGCTAATAGTTCCAATCATAAGTGCATAGAATTCCAAGTCAGGGATGACATGCTAGCAGGGCCTCTCCCACAAAAAAACTTGCTATCGGTCTAGTAACATAGTCAATTGCTTAGGGACAATTCCACAACTCCTACCACCAATTTTGCACACTCACTATATTTACTTTATTGCATCTTTATATAAACAGCCCCTACTTTTTATTTACGTGTTCTTTATTATCTTGCAAACCTTTCCAATCACACCTACAAAGTACTTCTAGTTTCATACTTGTTCTAGGTAAAGTGAACGTCAAGCGTGCGTAGAGTCGTATCAGTGGCCGATATGACTTGAGAGAGTATTTGTTCTACCATTAGCTCCTCGTTGGGTTCGACACTCTTACTTATCAAAAGAGGCTACAACTATCCCGTATACTTGCGGGTTATCAAGACCTTTTTCTGGCGCCGTTGCCGGGGAGTCATAGCGTGGGGTGAATATTCTCGTGTGTGCTTGTTTGCTTTATCACTAAGTAATTTTTATTTGATGTTCTTAGTTGTTCTCTATCTTTAGTTATGGATACGTAACGCAAAATACCAAAAAAATTAGATATACTTGCTACTCATGTAGAAGGGGTAACTCCTAAAACCCCCGATTCTCATTATGTGAAAGATATTATGTACTACTTTGATAATCCTGAGAAAACCCCATTCAACTTTATAATGGGAGACACGTTGGATCAACGTGAATACTTTAGGGATTATCGCTCGACACAAAAAGGGAAACTATTATGGGATCAATTTATTATGTTGCGTTGGTATGCCTGGAATCTGTGCTTGAGATATGATATTAATTGTTGCTCTAGGATGAAGGCTCCACACCTTCCCTTTTCATGCAAATTTAATGATAATGAAACCTTAGCTTCTTATGCTAATGGTATATATGATTACTATGATGTGGAACAAATAGAAGAATTTGTTGCTTTTAAGGATGCTTATGAAATTGAAGCTTTGTTTGAAAAGTATGAAGCTTTTGATGATGATGGTTATAGGCCTGAAAATCTTGCTATACTTAGATATTGCTATGAAAATTATGAATACAATTACTATATTAATGCTTTTATGAAAAAAGTCTCCGATGTCCAAGAAGAGAATAATATTTTGCAGGAAGCTATGGAAGAAGAAATTGATGAAACTGTGAGCTCATTGGATGAAAAAGATGATGAGGAGAGCGAAGAACAAAAGGAGGAAGAGCGGATTAGCTACCCGTGCCCACCTTCTAATGAGAGTAACTCTTGAACTCATACATTGTTTAATTCCCCTTCGTGCTTACCGAAGGATGATTGCTATGATGATTGCTATGATCCTGTTGATTCTCTTGAAATATCCCTTTTTGATGATGCTTGCTATGCTTGTGGCCAACATGCCAATATGAATTATAATTATGGAGATTGTCGGTGTACTAGAGTAGGGGTACCCTAGTATCCCGAACTCGTGCACGAGCAGTTGCAGCACCCCGCGGCAAGGCTTGCCAGGTGACCGCCAAGGTCCTCCGTGGTTCCTTTGGAGCCGTTCAAGAACAAAGTATTCAAGCCAAGGAGACAAGACCCCGGCAAGAGCAGCTTGCCGGGAAGGCCAACCAAGGCACCTAGGAGACAAGGCCCCGGCAAGAGGAGCTTGCCGGAAGGCCCGTGAGCGACAAGCTTCCGGACGCGACAAGGCAACAACAGCGTAAGGGACTTGCCGCGCAGACTACCACTCTGTTCCTACGCCCCAAAGACATCCACCAACGTGTCGCCTCGACCTTTCTGACGCTGCGTGGCAAGAGGCTGTCGGCCAGCGGAGCGCGGTGGCAAGCGGCGCTGACAAGATAGCCACCGTGGCAAGCGGTGGCGCCCGACGGTCCCTGTTTGACTGCTTTGGGCGGCGAGACAGGCATTTAATGCCTTTGTCCCCTGCCGTCGTGGTTAGGTATGATACATCGTACAAGTAGCTGTACCAACCGCACTCTTTTCCATTTTACCCTTGTCTCGCTGCACCGATCGGAGACCCTTGAGCATATAAAAGGAGGCCCATGCGCAACGTAGAGGGGGGCTCGAAAGGCTCGAAGCCAGAAAGCACCCAGGCTAGGTCTCGTTAGCAGATGGTGTGTACTTTGTAGCACTCAGCGCCCCTAGCAAGAACTCAATACACTCAAAACATGCAGCAGTAGGAGTATTATCTCTCCGGAGAGCTCCGAAGCTGGGTAAACTGCTCGTGTGCTTCGCCTCGATCTGCTCTTTGTGCGATCTCCGCCCCCCTCCGAACCGAAAGGGGCTCGGTCCGCCGGACCCATAGGTGTTCGTGGGTCAGGTCAGTTTCCCCCGACATCTTTGGCGCGCCAGGTAGGGGGCGTCGAGGCTGTGTGTACCTGATCCGGCGTTCACACGAGCAAGATCTTCATCGTCTTCATCGACATGCCACCGAAGAAGAAGGCTTCGGTGGCAGCGGAGCCGTCCACGTCGATCCCACCACCACCGGAGCAAATGGGTGGTGGGGTAGACACCGGCGGAAGAACGGGTGCCGGCGAGGGAGCTCACGACGCTGCAAAGTCCAAGGACAAGGCTGCGCAGACCTCGGCGTCCGTACATGCACCGCGTCCATCTCAGGAGGCGCGGGACCGACAGCGTCATGGTATTCACAGTACCATACGCTCGTTGGATCAAGATCGAGCGGGTGGATCTCGGGGTCCTCAAGACCAGTGTGCACGCCAACATGCTGGCACGAGCGAGGCACGGTCGCCTGGACGGGATACTGCTCCTTCTAACATAGTTAGAAGTCCGAGCATATCCCGCTCCTCGCACCGTTCGCCACTGCCACCCACCACTCTAGTAGAAGCTTTGGCGAGAGCTCAACTGCTCCTAGATTACCCTCCAACAGCAGACAAGGTCAATGAATGGAGGGCCACCATCCAGAGTCTCATCGGCTTTGCCAACGGCGACACTCCGCGGCAGCCGAGTACATCGCTGCCGCGGCAGGACTGCCAAGCATGAGCCGGTGGCGACGAGACCGGTGGAGGTGCAACCACCATGCACTCTCCACCCCGAAGGCCAAGATCGCCGACTCGCAGGATCCACCTCGACAGCGACTCCACCGCGTCATCGGACCCACGAGCTCGTCGCGATCAGCGCCAAGTTCTTCACGAACGACAGCAAGAAGACGCCAAACTCGTGCATCGAAGCGCCAAAGAAGCGCCGGCGTCAATCCGACCAGCGCTGGGCCCTCTGTCGATATGCATGCGCCCGAAGAACCAGCGACTTGTCGTCGCAGATAGGTTGCCCTGCGTTCACTCGTGAGCTGCGGCAAGTCCAGTTGCCCAGCAAGAAGAATTTCAAGCCAGACGTGCCAGAGAAGTATGACGGCAAGACGCATCCGCCAGAGTTCCTCAGCATCTACACCATTGCGGTGCAAGCTGCCGGGGGGCGAGACGACAAGATCCTAGCCAACTACTTCCCGCTGGTAATCAAGCCCAATGTCAGATCCTGGCTCATGCACTTGCCGGACAACTCCATATCCTCTTGGGCGGATCTATGCCATCAGTTTGTCGGCGCCTTCACAGGCGGCCACAAGCCTCATGGCCAAGAGAGCGACCTTCATCTGCTCGCCCAGAAGGAAGGAGAGCCCTTGCCCAAGTACATTCAGAGATTCAGCCGTGTATAGCACAACATCCCAGATGTCCACCCTGCCACGGTGATCAGCGCGTTCCATCAGAAAGTGCGAAACCGCAGGATGCGGGAGGAGATGGCGATGTGCAAAATCAGAGACGTCAGTGAGCTGTATGCCCTGGCCGACAAGTGTGCGCGTGCTGAAGAAGGGAGGAGACTCCCTGGAGAGAATACAGAAGTAGCAGGATCTGATAGTGAGGAGGCCGCCCCGGCAAAGAAAAGCCGGCAGCGGAACAACAGGAAGAAGAAGGGCAAATATGTGCTAGTTGTCGAGCAGTCCGGCAACGGAGGTGGCGCCAAGAAAGCCAAAGTTGGTAGCTCCGGCAAGGAGGTTGCCGCGGGCACCAACTGCCAGGCTGTGGCGGCCATCGACAAGCAGGACGGCTCCAACAAGCAGTACTGCAAGATCCACCGCACCAAGGGCCATGACCTCCAGAGCTGCAAGAAGGTTGAGCAGCTCGTTGAGCAGCAAAAGGCTGAATACGAGCGACGCGACAAGGAGAAAGCCCAGGAAGGTGCTGGAGGAGCTAGCAAGAAACGCCCCGTCCGGGGAGGACGCCGCGGCAAGGCCAAGCAGCGGCAAGGAGACAGACCTCCCCGCGGCTGCGACAAGGATGAAGATGACGACGACGATGAAGACATGGATGATGACGAGACCGATGAGCAGGAGTTCCAGAAAGCCACAGAGGTCTTGTGCGTTGACGGCGGTGCTTCTCTGCATACTTCACACCGCCAGCTCAAGCAGTGGATGCGGGAAGTCAATGCAGCAGAACCATCCGTCGAGTCACGCAAGCCTCTGAAATGGTCCAGCACGCCTATCATCTTGAAGGAAATATGCCCTAGAGGCAATAATAAATGTTATTATTTATTTCCTTATATCATGATAAATGTTTATTATTCATGCTAGAATTGTATTAACCGGAAACATAATACATGTGTGAATACATAAACCTACAGAGTGTCACTAGTATGCCTCTACTTGACTAGCTCGTTAATCAAAGATGGTTATGTTTCCTAACCATGAACAAGGAGTTGTTATTTGATTAATGGGATCACATCATTGGTTGAATGATCTGATTGACATGACCCATTCCATTAGCATAGCACCTGATCGTATAGTTTGTTGCTAGTGCTTTTCTTCATGACTTATACATGTTCCTATGACTATGAGATTATGCAACTCCGCTTGCCCTAGGAACACTTTGGGTGCTACCAAACGTCACAACGAATCGGGTGATTATAAAGGTACATTACAGGTGTCTCCGAAGGTACATGTTGGGTTGGCATATTTCGAGATTAGGATTTGTCACTCCGATTGTCGGAGAGGTATCTCTGGGCCCTCTCGGTAATGCTCATCACCTAAGCCTTGCAAGCATTGTAACTAATGAGTTAGTTATGAGATGATGTATTACGGAACGAGTAAAGAGACTTGCCGTAACGAGATTGAACTAGGTATTGATACCGACGATCGAATCTCGGGCAAGTAACATACCGATGACAAAGGAACAACGATGTTGTTATGCGGTCTGACCGATAAAGATCTTCGAGAATATGTAGGAACCAATATGGGCATCCAGGTCCGGCTATTGGTTATTGACCGAGAAGTGTCTCGGTCATGTCTACATAGTTCTCGAACCCGTAGGGTCCGCACGCTTAACGCTTCGATGACAGCTTACTATGAGTTTTATGATGTTGATGTACCAAGGTTGTTCGAGTCCCGGATGAGATCACGGACATGACGAGGAGTCTCAAATGGTCGAGACATAAAGATTGATATATTGGAAGCCTATGTTTGACTCGGAATCACTCCGGGTGAAATTGGGAATTTTACCGAGTACCGGGGTTACCGAACCTCCGGGAGTCAATGGGCCTTGATGGGCCTTAAGGGGAAAGAGAAAAGGGGCCCTATAGCTGGCGCAGCCTTCCCCTTCCCTAGTCCTATTAGGATTAGGAGAAGGGGTGGCCTCTCTCCCTCTCCCTTGGTCAAACCCTAGTTGGACTAGGATTTGGGGGAATCCTACCCTAGTAGGAGTAGGACACCCCGATGCGCCTCCCTCTTGGCGGCCAGCCCTCCCTTCCCTCCTTTATATCAGGGCAGGGGCACCCCATGACACACAAGTTGATCGATTAGATCGTTCCTCAGCCGTGTCGGTGCCCCTTCCACCAGATTACACCTCGATCATACCGTAGCGGAGCTTAGGCGAAGCCCCGCGTCGGTGGAACATCATCATCGCCACCACGCCGTCGGTCGACGAAACTCTCCTCAACACTCGGCTGGATCGGAGTTCGAGGGACGCCATCGAGCTGAACGTGTGCAGAACTCGGAGGTGCCGTCGCTCGGTACTTGGATCGGTTGGATCGGGAAGAAGTACGACTACATCAACCGCGTTGTTATAACGCCCGCTTTCGGTCTCGAGGGTACGTGGGCGGATACTCTATCCTCTCGCTGCTATGCCATCACCATGGTCTTGCGTGATCGTGGAAAATTTTTGAAATTACTACGCTCCCCAACAAAGGTATCGAGCCTGGTTTTATGCGTTGATGTCATATGCACGAGTAGAACACAAGTGAGTTGTGGGCGATACAAGTCATACTACCTACCAGCATGTCATACTTTGGTTCAGCGGTATTGTGAGATGAAGCGGCCCGGACCGACATTACGCCAGACGCTTACGCGAGACTGGTTTCACCGCTGTGAGCACTCGTTGCTTAAAGGTGACCGGCGGGTGTCTGCTCTCTCACTTTAGTTGAACTGAGTGTGGCTACGCCCGTCCTTGAGAAGGTTAAACGGAGTCTATTTGACGAAGTATCGCTGTGGTTTTGATGCGTAGGTAAGAACGGTTCTTGCTCAGCCCGTAGCAGCCACGTAAAACTTGCAACAACAAAGTAGAGGACGCCTAACTTGTTTTTGCAGGGCATGTTGTGATGTGATATGGTCAAGACATGATGCTATATTTTATTGTATGAGATGATCATGTTTTGTAACCGAAGTTATCGGCAATCGGCAGGAGCCATATGGTTGTCGCTTATTGTATGAGATGCAACGCCATGTAATTGCTTTACTTTATCACTAAGGAGTAGCGATAGTCGAGAAGCAATAGTTGGCGAGACGACAACGATGCTACGATGGAGATCAAGGTGTCGCGCCGGTGACGATGGTGATCATGACGGTGCTTCGAGATGGAGATCACAAGCACAAGATGATGATGGCCATATCATATCACTTATATTGATTGCATGTGATGTTAATCCTTTATGCATCTTATTTTGCTTTGATTGACGGTAGCATTATAAGATGATCCCTTACTAAATTATCAAGAAGTGTTCTCCCGAGTATGCACCGCTATGAAAGTTCTTCGTGCTGAGACACCACGTGATGATCGGGTGTGATAGGCTCTACGCTCAAATACAACGGTGCAAAACAGTTGCACACGCGAATACTCAGGTTATACTTGACGAGCTATGCATATAAGATATGACCTCGAACACGGAGACCGAAGGTCGAGCGTGAATCATATAGTAGATATGATCAACATATTGATGTTCACCATTGAAACTACTCCATCACACGTGATGATCGGTCATGGTGTAGTTGAAATGGATCACGCAATCACTTAGAGAATTGGAGGATATTTTCTAAGTGGGAGTTCTTAAGTAATATGATTAATTGAACTTAAATTTATCATGAACTTAGTACCGATAGTATCTTGCTTGTCTATGATGTGTAGATAGATGGCTCGTCTGTTGTTCCGTTGAATTTTAATCGTTCCTTGAGAAAGCAAAGTTGAAAGATGATGGTAGCAATTACACGGACTGGGTCCGTAATTTGAGGATTATCCTTATTGCTGCATTGAAGAATTACGCCCCGAAGCACCGTTAGGTGCCAGGCCTGGTGCAAGGGCTGCGCCGAAGTTGTGAACGCCCGCAAAGCAAAGCTGATGACTACTCTATAGTTCAAGTGCCATGCTTTACGGCTTAGAACCGGACTTCAACGTCGTTTTGAACACCATGGAGCATATGAGATGTTCCAGAGTTGAAGTTAATATTCCAAGCGAATGCCCGGATTGAGAGATATGAAGTCTCCAATAAGTTCTATAGCTGTAAGATGGAGGAGAATGGTTCACAAGGTGAGCATATACTCGTAATGTCCGGATATAACAATCACTTGATTCAACTGGGAGTTAATCTTCCGGATGATTGCGCCATTGATGAATTCTCCAATCACGCCACCAAGCTACAAGAGCTTCGTGATGAACTATAATATGCAAGGGATGACCAAAACTATGCCCGAGCTCTTCGCGATGCCGAAAGTCATGGAGGTAGAAATCAAAAGGAGCATCAAGTGTTGATGGTTAACAAAACCACTAGTTTCAAGAAAAGGGCAAAGGAAAGAAAAGGAAACTTCAAAAGAGCAGCAAGCAAGTTGCTGATCAAGAGAAGAAACCCAAGTCTGGTCCTAAGCCTGAAACCGAGTGCTTCTATTGCAAGCAGGCTGGTCACCGAAGCGGAACTGCCCCAAGTATTTGGCGGATAAGAAGGATGGCAAGGTTAACAAAGGTATATGTGATATACTTGTTATTGATGTGTACCTTACTAATACTCGCAGAGCACTGGTATTTGATACTGGTTCATTGCTAATATTTGCAACTCAAACAGGGCTACGGATTGCGAAGATTGGCTAAGGACGAGGTGACGATGCGCGTGGGAAATGGTTCCAAAGTCGATGTGATCGCAGTCGGCACGCTACCTCTACATCTACCTTCGGATTAGTATTAGACCTAAATAATTGTTATTTAGTACCATCGCTGAGCATGAACATTATATCTGGATCTTGTTTGATGCGAGACGGTTATTCATTTAAATCAGAGAATAATGGTTGTTCTATTTATATGAATAATATCTTTTATGGTCATGCACCATTGAAGAATGGTTTGTTTTACTCAATCTTGATAGTAGTGATACACATATTCATAATGTTGAAACCAAAAGATGCAGAGTTGATAATGATGGTGCAACTTATTTGTGGCACTCGCCGCTTAGGTCATATCGGTGTAAAACGCATGAAGAAACTCCATGCTGATGGACTTTTGGAGTCACTTGATTATGAATCACTTGGCACTTATGAACCGTGCCTTATGGGCAAGATGACTAAAACACCGCTCTCCTAACTATGGAGAGAGCAACAGATTTATTGGAAATCATACATACTTGATGTATGTGGTCCAATGAATGTTGAGGCTCGTATGGCGGATATCGTTATTTTCTCACCTTCACAGATGATTTGAGCAGATATGGGTATATCTACTTAATGAAACACAAGTCTGAAACATTTGAAAAGTTCAAAGAATTTCAGAGTGAAGTGGAAAATCATCGTAACAAGAAAATAAAGTTTCTACGATCTGATCGTGGAGGAGAATATTTGAGTTACGAGTTTGGCCTACATTTGAAACAATGCGGAATAGTTTCGCAACTTACGCCACCGAACACCACAACGTAATGGTGTGTCCGAACGTCAGAATCGTATTTTATTAGATATGGTGCGATCTATGATGTCTCTTACTGATTTACCGCTATCGCTTTGGGGTTATGCTTTAGAGACGGCTACATTCACTTTAAATAGGGCACCATCTAAACCGCTGAAGCGACGCCTTATGAACTATGGTTTGGCAAGAAACCAAAGTTGTCGCTTTTGAAAGTTTGGGGCTGCGATGCTTATGTGAAAAGCTTCAACCTGATAAGCTCGAACCCAAATCGAGAAATGTGTCTTCATAGGATACCCAAAGGAGACAGTTGGGTACACCTTCTATCACAGATCCGAAGGCAAGATTTTGTTGCTAATTGGAAACTTTCTAGAGAAGGAGTTTCTCTCGAAAGAAGTGAGTGGGAGGAAAGTAGAACTTGATGAGATAATCTGTATCTACTCCTTATTGAGAAGTAGTACATCACGTAAAACAGTTTCGTGACACCTACACCAAATAGGGAGGAAGCTAATGATGATGATCATGAAACTTCAGATCAAGTTTCTACAGAACTTCAGAGATCAACCAGAGCAAGATCCGCACCGAGTGGTACGGTAATCCTGTTTTGGAAGTCATGTTATCGGAACATGATGAACCTACGAACTATGAAGAAGCGATGGTGAGCCCAGATTCCACAAAATGGCTTGAGGCCATGAAATCTGAGATGGGATCCATGTATGAGAACAAAGTGTGGACTTTGGTTGACTTGCCCGATGATCGGCAAGCAATTGAGAATAAATGGATCTTCAAGAAGAAGACCGACGCTGATGGTAATGTTATCGTCTATAAAGCTCGACTTGTTGCAAAAGGTTTTCGACAAGTTCAAGGGATTGACTACGATGAGACCTTCTCACCAGAAGCGATGCTTAAGTCCGTCTGAATCATGTTAGCAATTGCCGCATTTTATGATTATGAAATTTGGCAAATGGATGTTAAAACTGCATTCTGAATGGATTTACGGAAGAAGAGTTGTATATGATGCAACCGAAGGTTTTGTCGATCCAAAGGAGCTAACAAAGTGTGCAAGCTCCAGCGATCCATTTATGGACTGGTGCAAGCCTCTCGGAGTTGGAATAAACGCTTTGATAGTGTGATCAAAGCATTTGGTTTTATATGAGACTTTTGGAGAAGCCTGTATTTACAAGAAAGTGAGTGGAGCTCAGAGCATTTCTGATATTATATGTGGATGACATATTATTGATCGGAAATGATATAGAATTTCTGGATAGCATAAAGGGATACTTGAATAAAAGTTTTTCGATGAAAGACCTCGTGAAGCTGCTTACATATTGGGCATTAAGATCTATAGAGATAGATCAAGACGCTTAATAGGACTTTCACAAAGCACATACCTTGATAAAGTTTTGAAAAGTTCAAATGGATCGAGCAAAGAAAGGGTTCTTGCCGGTATTACAAGGTGTGAAGTTGAGTAAGACTCAATGCCCGACCACCGCAGAAGATAGAGAGAAATGAAAGATGTTCCTATGCTTCAGCCATAGGCTCTATCATGTATGCAATGCTGTGTACCAGACCTGATGTGTGCCTTGCTGTAAGTTTAGCAGGCAGGTACCAAAGTAATCCAGGAGTGGATCACTGGACAGCGGTCAAGAACATCCTTAAATACTTAAGAAGAACTAAGGATATGTTTCTCATTTATGGCGGTGACAAAGAGCTCGTCGTAAACGGTTACGTCGATGCAAGCTTTGACACTGATCCGGACGATTCTAAATCGCAAACCGGATACGTATTTACATTAAACGGTGGAGCTGTCAGTTGGTGCAGTTCCAAACAAAGCGTCGCTATGGGATCTACATGTGAAGTTGAGTACATAGCTGCTTCGAAGCAGCTAATGAAGGAGTCTCGATGAAGGAGTTCATAACCGATCTAGGTGTTGTACCTAGTGTATCGGGTCCAATGAAAATCTTTTGTGACAATACTGGTGCAATTGCCTTGGCAAAGGAATCCAGATTTCACAAGAGAACCAAGCACATCAAAAGACGCTTCAACTCCATCCGGGATTTGGTCCAGGTGGGAGACATAGAGATATGCAAGATACATACGGATCTGAATGTTGCAGACCCGTTGACTAAGCCTCTTCCACGAGCAAAACATGATCAGCACCAAGACTCCATGGGTGTTAGAATCATTACTGTGTAATCTAGATTATTGACTCTAGTGCAAGTGGGAGATCAAGGAAATATGCCCTAGAGGCAATAATAAATGTTATTATTTATTTCCTTATATCATGATAAATGTTTATTATTCATGCTAGAATTGTATTAACCGGAAACATAATACATGTGTGAATACATAAACCTACAGAGTGTCACTAGTATGCCTCTACTTGACTAGCTCGTTAATCAAAGATGGTTATGTTTCCTAACCATGAACAAGGAGTTGTTATTTGATTAATGGGATCACATCATTGGTTGAATGATCTGATTGACATGACCCATTCCATTAGCATAGCACCTGATCGTATAGTTTGTTGCTAGTGCTTTTCTTCATGACTTATACATGTTCCTATGACTATGAGATTATGCAACTCCCGCTTGCCCTAGGAACACTTTGGGTGCTACCAAACGTCACAACGAATCGGGTGATTATAAAGGTACATTACAGGTGTCTCCGAAGGTACATGTTGGGTTGGCATATTTCGAGATTAGGATTTGTCATCCGATTGTCGGAGAGGTATCTCTGGGCCCTCTCGGTAATGCTCATCACCTAAGCCTTGCAAGCATTGTAACTAATGAGTTAGTTATGAGATGATGTATTACGGAACGAGTAAAGAGACTTGCCGAACGAGATTGAACTAGGTATTGGATACCGACGATCGAATCTCGGGCAAGTAACATACCGATGACAAAGGGAACAACGTATGTTGTTATGCGGTCGACCGATAAAGATCTTCAGAGAATATGTAGGAACCAATATGGGCATCCAGGTCCCGCTATTGGTTATTGACCGAGAAGTGTCTCGGTCATGTCTACATAGTTCTCGAACCCGTAGGGTCCGCACGCTTAACGCTTCGATGATGCTTATTATGAGTTTTATGATGTTGATGTACCAAGGTTGTTCGAGTCCCTGATGAGATCACGGACATGACGAGGAGTCTCAAATGGTCGAGACATAAAGATTGATATATTGGAAGCCTATGTTTGGACTCCGGAATCACTCCGGGTGAAATTGGGAATTTTACCGGAGTACCGGGGGGTTACCGGAACCTCCCGGGGAGTCAATGGGCCTTGATGGGCCTTAAGGGGAAAGAGAAAAGGGGGCCCTATAGCTGGCCGCAGCCTTCCCCCCTTCCCTAGTCCTATTAGGATTAGGAGAAGGGGGTGGCGCCCCCTCTCTCCCTCTCCCCTTGGTCAAACCCTAGTTGGACTAGGATTTGGGGGGGGAATCCTACTCCTAGTAGGAGTAGGACACCCCTGGTGCGCCTCCCTCTTGGCCGGCCAGCCCCTCCCCTTCCCTCCTTTATATACAGGGGCAGGGGGCACCCCATGACACACAAGTTGATCGATTAGATCGTTCCTTAGCCGTGTGCGGTGCCCCCTTCCACCAGATTACACCTCGATCATACCGTGGCGGAGCTTAGGCGAAGCCTGCGTCGGTGGAACATCATCATCGCCACCACGCCGTCTTGTGAAAACTCTCCTCAACACTCGGCTGGATCGGAGTTCGAGGGGCGCCATCGAGCTGAACGTGTGCAGAACTCGGAGGTGCCGTGCGCTCGGTACTTGGATCGGTTGGATCGGGAAGAAGTACGACTACATCAACCGCGTTGTTATAACGCTTCCGCTTTCGGTCTACGAGGGTACGTGGACGGATACTCTATCCTCTCGTTGCTATGCCATCACCATGGTCTTGCGTGATCGTAGGAAAATTTTTGAAATTACTACGTTCCCCAACACATCTTTAATATTGAGGACCACCCTGATCGCATCACTGCGGTCGGGTGTTTGCCGATGTTGGTTTCACCAACTATCCGCAACCTCAAGGTCACTAAGATGCTAGTTGACGGCGGGGCCGGCTTGAACCTGATGTCCTCCGCGGTACTCCAGAAGCTTCAGATCCCTTATGGCGAGCTCGAAGAGACCGGCACATTCCAAGGAATCAATCCGGGAAGGAGCAAGCCGAAGGGAAAGATCACGTTGCCGGTGAGATTTGGCAGCGAGTTGAACTTCAGGACTGAGAGGGTCACTTTTGACGTTGCTGACTTCCCATTGCCTTATAATGGGATACTTGGCCGTCCAGCACTCGCCAAATTCTTGGCGGCCTCTCACTATGCATACAACATGCTGAAGATGCCAGGCCCGATAAGTGTCATCTCCGTCCCTGGCGACAAGAAGGATGCCCTTATCAGCGCCGACAAGATATACCGGGAAGCAGCAGCCGCAACAGATCACAAGTCACTTGCCGTTGAAGCTCCCGGGGCGAAGAAGAAGACCAAGTCCGGCAAGAGCTCTGATGCCCACTCCGGCAAGCGCACCTCTTGGTGCTGCGCTACCGCCGAGGACGCACCATCGAGCTCCACCGGCAAGTGTAAGAAGACGATGGCAGCTCCACCAAAGACCAAGAAGGTGTCCGCCAAGGAGGACGGCATTGGTGGTACCTTCACCATCAGTGCCACTCTCGACCCTAAATAAGTAAATAGGAAGGCGCGCTCGTTGCTTTCCTGTGGGCGAACGTCGACGTGTTTGCGTGGCAACCGTCTGACACCCCCGGTGTTCCAACGAAAGTAATTGAGCACCATCTTGCCGTCTGTCCTCACGCGCGGCCCGTCAAGCAGAAAGTCAGGAAGCAAGCAGTGGAGCGCCAAGAATTCATCGCAGAAGAAATCAAGAAGTTGGAAGCAGCAGGCCTTGTCAGAGGAGTGCTCCATCCTACGTGGTTGGCCAATCCTGTAGTCGTGCGCAAGGCAAACGGGAAATGGAGGCTTTGTATCGACTTTACCGATGTTAATAAAGCTTGTCCCAAAGACCCATTTCCCTTGCCGCGCATCGATCAGATTGTTGACTCCACGGCCGTATGTGACTTGCTTTCATTTCTTGATGCATACTCAGGGTACCATCAGATCTTCATGGCAGAAGAGGATGAGGAGAAAACCGCATTCATCACCCCATGTGGCACATACTGCTTCGTACGGATGCCTTTCGGATTAAAGAATGCTGGTTCAACATTTGCAAGAGTAGTCCATGACGCTTTTGAGCCACAAATGCACAGAAATGTGGAAGCCTACATGGATGACATAGTGGTCAAGAGCAAGGACAAGGCAACTCTGATTCAAGATTTAGACGAAACCTTTGCAAATCTGCGCAAGATCAACCTCAAGCTCAACCCCGAGAAGTGTGTGTTTGGAGTCCCCTCCGGCAAGCTTCTCGGGTTCTTCGTGTCTCAACGGGGAATTGAAGCCAATCCCGACAAGATCAAGGCCATTGAGCAGATTGAAGCACCAAAGCGCGTCAAGGATGTACGAAGGCTTGCCGGTTGCGTAGCTCCTCTCAGCCATTTTTAGGTCTGCTGAGCGCGCCCTGCCATTTTTCAAAATATTTAAAAAGGCAGGTCCAATGAAATGGACTCCAGAAGCGGAGGCTGCGCTGCAGGACTTAAAGAGATACCTGTCCTCCACTCCAATACTTGTTGCACCTAGGCCACAAGAGAAGTTGCTGCTATATATAGCGGCAACCAATCAAGTGGTTAGTGCTGCGTTAGTAGCGGAGAGGGAGGCGGATGATGAGCTAGCAACCACGGCAGATGCATCCAGCGACAAGCAAGGGACTTCACCGGCAAGCTCTAGTCCCGACAAAGATGGATCTCTTGCAGCGCATGAGAAGATGCGGAAAAGAATGGTGCAGCGCCCAGTTTACTTTGTCAGCTCCCTTCTGTAGGGGGCTAGGTCAAGGTACTCTGGTGTGCAGAAATTGCTTTTCGGCCTCCTCATGGCCTCGAGAAAGATGCACCATTACTTTCAAGCACATGAGATCATAGTCGTCACTCGCTTTCCGCTGAAAAGGATACTGCAAAATCCAGAAGCAACATGCAGGATTGTCGAGTGGGCACTGGAACTGTCAAGCTTTGGCCTCAAGTTTGAGAGCACTTCAACTATCCAAAGCAGAGCATTGGGAGAGTTCATAGCAGAATGGACGCCAACCCAGGATGAAGAGATTCCAGAAACGAGCATCCCCGTCAAGGAAGCAAGCAAAGAGTGGCTGATGTACTTTGATGGTGCCTTCTCGCTGCAAGGCGCCGGTGCTGGCGTGCTGCTTGTCGCACCCACCGGAGAGCACCTCAAGTACATAGTCCAGATGCACTTTCCCAAGGAGCAAGCAACAAACAATACAACAGAGTATGAAGGTTTGCTTGCCGGTCTCAGGATTGCAGTAGACCTTGGGATCAAGAAGCTCATTGTCAGGGGTGACTCACAGCTTGTCATCCGCCAAGTGAACAAGAATTATCAGAGTCCATTGATGGAAGCTTATGTTGATGAAGTGAGAAAGCTAGAAGAGCACTTTGACGGCCTACAGATGGAATATGTTCCAAGGGCTCAGAACGACATTGCTGATGGCCTGTCAAAGTGCGCCGCACTCAAGTTACCTGTGGAACCAGGGATCTTTGTGCTCAAGCTGACTAAACCGTCTGTAACACCATCAACTGGACAGAACAAGAAGAGGAAGTTGATTTCTGGTGACTATTTTCCGGCAGAGCTCCCACACGCCGCCTCCAAGAAAGTCCCCAGGATCAACACCAAGAGTGCTGAGGACCAGTCTGCTCCGACAAGCCCTAGGGTTTGTTCCGTTGAAGCAGACGCTCCCGACAAGTTTTGCTCCGGCAAGCTTGCCGGGGAACGTCAAGCTCCGGCTGAACCGCAGGTTCTTGCCGTAGAAGCTAATGTTCCCGCAGCAGCAGATGTGCCTTTCGTCCTTGTTGTCGAGCCGCAAGCTCCAGCATGGGCACAGCAGATTGTCCATTTCCTTCAGACATGAGAACTTCCCGAAGAGCAAGAAGAAGCGGAAAGAGTAGCCCGGCAGTCAAGTATTTACCAGTTTGTCGACAAAGACACTGCATGTAAGAAGACTCAACGGTGTGAAATTGAAGTGTATTCACCGGGAAGATGGACAGAAGCTGTTGGCGGAGATACATGGAGGCATATGTGGTCACCACATTGGTGCAAGAGCACTTGCCGGCAAAGCGTTCCGGCAAGGTTTCTTTTGGCCGACAGCCCTCCAGGATGCAACTGCACAAGTAACCAAGTGTGAAGCGTGCCAGTTCCATTCCAAGCAGATACACCAGCTAGCTCAAGCTCTCCTGTAATGCCCCGGATTCGATGTGCCAGGTGTCCGCCAGTTATTCGCCGTCTTTGTCATGTCATTTGCTTGCGTGTTGCACTTTTCCATGTCATCATATGCATTTCTTATCATGTCATCATGTGCATTTCATTTTGCATAAGTGTTCGTCTCATGCATCCGAGCATTTTCCCCGTTGTCCGTTTTGCAATCCGGCACTCCTATGTCTCCCGGCGCCCTCTTTTACTTCTTTTCGTGTGCGGGTGCTAAACGTTCTCGGAATGGACCGAGGTTTGTCAAGCGGCCTTGGTATAGCACCGGTAGACCGCCTGTCAAGTTTCGTGCCATTTGGAGGTCGTTTGGTACTCCAACGGTTAACTGGTTAACCGCAAAGGCCCCTTTTGTGTGCAGCCCAACACCCCTTCTAAAGTGGCCCAAAACCCACCTAACTCCCCTCCATGCTCTCGGTCGTTCGATCACGATCGCGTGGCCGAAAACCGCACCTCATTTGGAGTCTCCTAGCTCCCTCTACCTATAACTAAGTCCCTCCCGTCGAAATTCGCAGATGAATCCCGCAGATGAAACCCTAATCTTCCCCTCTCCGCGACGGACATGTCCGTCCGCCGCCGGACGCTTCGCCGCCGCCGCCCGCAGCCAATGGGAGGCTGCCACGTCGCCTGCCCGCGCCTCCCACCGCCGCCCGGCCCATGGACCCGGATCGGGCCTCACATGAGCCCGTCCGCGCCGCCTCCCGGCTGCGCGCTGCCGCCTGCCCGAGGTCGAGCTTCGCCGCCGCCGCCGCCGCCGCCGGCCGGTCACAACCGCCTCCGCCCGACGGCCACGCGGACCCGCCGCCCGTCCTCCGGCCAGCGCCGCCTGGCGGTTACCGCCCGGCCGGCCGTCGCTCCCGCCGGCGACCTCCCGCCCGGCTCCGCCAGAGCTCCCGCCCGACCTCAAGCCGCCCTCGCCGGACGGCCTCGCCTCTGCCGCCGGCCCGGCCTCCTCGCCCCCTCCTCTCCATCTCCGGCGTCGTCCCCGCCGTCTCCGGCGAGCTACTGCGGCGAGGTCCGTGGATCGGGATTAGATCCACCACCTCGCCCATCCAAACGCCTTCCCCACGCCCGGATCCCTCCGTCCCGGGTCGAACCCGTCCCGCGTTGACTTTTCCCGGAGGTGAAAATCCACTAAGTCCCCGTTTCTGCTAACATTTTGTTGCATTTTCATTGCATCGTAACTCTGCATCCGTAGCTCCGTTTTGGGCGTGTAATATGTCAAACTGTTCGGCTCGATGGGTAGATCATTTTGTCTGATTGTATCATTTTCATTTGAGCTCATATTGATGCCCGAAATGCTGTTGGAAGAGTGCTATGTGATGTTAGTTTCAGATTCTTATCAGAACATGCACTTTTGTTATTTTTGCTATGATTGATGTGTGCACCCTATGAATTTGAGTCCTACATGTGTTTTGTAATATGCCATGCCATCTTTACAGGTGTGTATGCCATGTATTTTTGTGATCAATGTGGTGACTAGCACAAGCATGCAAAGTAGGCTTCCTGATGTTGCTGTTTTCAGCCCTGTTTTGCTGATATTTTTATGCCATGTTAACTTGATGCTACCGAGAGATCCATGCTTATTTTGAGATACTTCAGTAAGGATGTTTTGTTCTACATGTCTTGCTCTATCCATACATGCCCTTGTTTGAAATTATGGAGTGCCACAGCTTGAGTCAATCGAGCTCTACTTTTGCTATAAAATGTTTCCTGGCAGATTGTTTACATGTTATTCAATTTTGCCAAGGTTGTTGTAGTTGATCCGTGTATGCTATTATGTTGTTCTTGCCATGTATAGCTTCTATGCCATGTCTTCTTGATGGATGTATGCTTAGTTTATCATGTATTGCTCTGTGGTGAGTGGTTCAAGCTCACCAACATGCCTACTTATTGTTGTTCCTGCCATGTTCAAATCTGTAATATAACTTGCCATGTTTACGTGGGTGCCATCATATTTTCTGATCCTTTGTGGCTTATGGTCAGTAAGGGACTTTTGTTCTATGCAATTAGTAGATTCATGCCATGCCTTTGTTTGCCATGATAAGTTCCTGTAGCATGTTGTTTGATAACTCTAAACATTGCAACCTGATGTTATTTCTGCTAAAGTCTGAAACTGTTATTATTTGCAATCTTGCCATGTGTGTTTGAGCATGTTCTTGTTGTTTCTGGAGATAGCTCAGTGTTCATTTTTTGTAATGCTTTACCTGTACATCATGCCCATGCCTTTTGTTTTCTTGTTGAGGTCCTGTAGCATGTTGTTTTGATGCTTGCAATATGCCTAGTTGCTGTTTTGGACAGATTGTTGCTATGACTTGTATAGGGTGTATGTGTTGAACCGTTGCTCCGTTTTGAGTGTGCTCTATATGAAACTTGCTTGATTTTGCATGTAGCTTCATCTTATCATGTTGTATCCTTGTTTTGAGGTGTTTGCTTGATGTTTGTATGCATTTTGCATCAATGCCATGCTTATCTTGTTTTGCTCATATCTTCTAGACCGTAGCTCCGAATCTAATGAATTTTATATGTAAGTTGACTAGAATTTCGTGTAGATCATCGTGGTGCATCTTAACTTGCTGTTTAACAAATTGAACTTAAAGTTTATTCAGATCTGGACCAATTTCGAAATTTGCATATGAGGACTTACCGGAATTGTTATATGTTGTTTCCGGCCTCATTTAAACTTGCTTTGATGTGTTGCTCTTGTATGCATCATCTTTTGCCATGAGTAGCTTCATGTAGCTTTGTCATGCATCATGTTTGTTGTGCATCATGTCTTGTCTATGTGTGGTGTGTTTACTATGTTGTGTGCTTCTTCTTGTTAGTTCCTGTTTCGTTGCGATCGTGAGGATTCGTTCGTCTACGCTTGGTTCGGCTTCATCCGTTCGTCTTCTTCATGGACTCGTTCTTCTTCCTTGCGGGATTTCAGGCAAGATGACCGCTACCCTGGATCTCACTACTATCATTGCTATGCTAGTTGCTTCGTTCTTTCGCTATGCTGCGCTACCTATCACTTGCTGCTCAAGCCTCCCAAATTGCCATGAACCTCTAACCTTTGACACCGTTCCTATGCAAACCGTTGTTTGGCTATGTTACCGCTTTGCTCAGCCCCTCTTATAGCGTTGTTAGTTGCAGGTGAAGATGAAGTTTGTTCCTTGTTGGAACATGGAGATGTTGTTCCTTGTTGGAACATGTTTACTTGTTGGGATATCACAATATCTATTGTTTAATTAATGCATCTATATACTTGGTAAAGGGTGGAAGGCTCGGCCTTATGACTGGTGTTTTGTTCCACTCTTGCCGCCCTAGTTTCGGTCATATCGGTATTATGTTCCCGGATTTTGCGTCCCTAACGCGGTCGGGTGATTTATGGGACCCCTTGACAGTTCGCTTTGAATAAGACTTTTCCAAAGAAGGCCCAACATTGGTTTTACCATTTGCCTCACCTATGCCCTTTTTCCCTTGGGTTTCGGAGCCCGAGGGTCATCTTTATTTTAGCCCCCCGGGCGGTGCTCCTTCGAGTGATGGTCCAACCGAGCAGATCTGGGGCCACCACGGGCAACTCGAGGTTGGTTTTACTCGTAGCTTGACTTATCCGGTGTGCCACGAGAACGAGGTACGTGCGACTCCTATCAGGATTTGTCGGCACATCCGGCGGCTTTGCTGGTCTTGTTTTATTGCTGTCGAAATGTCTTGTAGCCGGATTCGAGACTGATCGGTCTTCCCGGGAGAAGGAATATCCTTCGTTGATCGCGAGAGCTTATCATGGGCTAAGTTGGGACACCCTGCAGGTATAAACTTTCGAGAGCCGTGCCCGCGTTATGTGGCAGATGGGAATTTGTTAATATCCGGTTGTAGTAAACTTGAAGCAAACTCTTCTAAAATACACCAACCGTAATGCGTAACCGTGAGTGTCTCTTTTCGGGTTGATCGAGAGGAGAACACGGTTTCGGGTTATGTTTGACGTAAGTAGGAGTTCAGGATCACTTCTTGATCACTACTAGTTGACGACCGTTCCGCTTGCTCTCTTCTCGCTCTTATTTGCGTTGGTTAGCCACCATATATGCTTAGTCGCTGCTGCAACCTCACGACTTTACCCCTTCCTTTCCCTTTAAGCTTTGCTAGTCTTGATACCCATGGTAATGGGATTGCTGAGTCCTCGTGGCTCACAGATTACTACACCACCAGTTGCAGGTACAGGTTTGCGATGATCATGACGTGAGAGTGATGTTTGCTTGTGTTGGAGTTCTTCTTCTGCTTCTTCGATCAGGGGATAGGTTCCGGGTCGGCAGCCTGGGCTAGCAGGGTGGATGTCGTTTGAGCTTCATTTATGTTTCATCCGTAGTCGGATGTTGATCTTGTATATGATGTTGATGTATTCTTGTGGCATTTGTGCCTTATGTATGTATCCCCATCTATTATGTAATGTTGATGTAATGATATCCACCTTGCAAAAGCGTTTCAATATGCGGGTCTATCCTTGGTGGGACCGTCGAGTTCCTTTTGGATAGGGTCGCATATTGGGCGTGACATCTCCAGACGATCCCTTTATCCTGGCCATTTTCGGTCTGGGGGCTCGACATCCTCGGCCCCTTTCTCCGAGCTGTCGGGGGCTTTGAGTACTTGTACGTTGCAATCGACAAGTTCACAAAGTGGCCGGAGGTGGAAGCAGTGAGGAAGGTGACATCACAGTCAGCAGTCAAGTTCTTCAGGTCGATTGTTTGCCGTTTCGGGATTCCTAACAGAATCATCACCAACAACGACACGCAATTCACGAGCCGCACCTTCATGCAGTACGTCCAAGATCTTGGCGCCAAGGTCTGCTTCGCTTCTATTGCTCATCCGAGAAGTAACGGTCAAGCGGAGAGGGCAAATGCTGAAGTGCTGCGCGGACTCAAGACCAGGACTTTCGACAGGCTGCACAAGTGCGGAAGAAACTGGATTGAGGAGCTGCCGGTGGTTCTTTGGTCGATCAGGACGACGCCAAATCGAGCCACTGGCCAGACACCTTTCGCTCTAGTCTATGGAGCAGAGGCAGTTCTCCCACGGAACTCAGATACGGGTCACCTCGAGTGCTCGCTATGATGAGCTTGAGCAAGAGCAGTTGCGACAAGATGACGACTGCTCCTTGAGGGGAACCGTCTTGAGCTGCTTGACGAGCTGCTCGATACCAGCAAGCTTTGCGCCGCTACCATAGCCGCAAAGTTAATGCCAGAAGTCTCGAGGAAGGCGACCTTGTTCTTCGGCGCGTTTAGTCCGCCAAGAATTCCAACAAGTTGACACCAAAGTGGGAAGGCCCTTACCGGATGAAATGAGTCACTAGGCCTGGCGCTGTCCGCCTTGAGACCGAAGATGGCATTCCGGTGAGCAACTCCTGGAACATTGAGCATCTTCGTAAGTTTTACTCAGTGAAGCGCGGTTGCGGAACCTATTCCGCAACCACCTTTTGTACAAGTCTTGCCGATGTTGCATGTAATCCTTTGTACAAAGCCGGGCGCAGATCCCGTGCATAAGTAAAGCTAATGTGCTCCGCACATCTTGTCAATTTCATGCTTTCTACATTTTATTGCATGCGTTATCTGACACTTTGTGCAGCACCTACCCCGGTAAGCAATAACGAGCCGCAAGGCTCCATATCTTTTCTCTTCTTTCTCTTTCTCAAAGAAAGGAAAGTTCCCTCGTACACAAGTTTGCCGGGGGGAAAGGAGAAGATAATGGTGTGGACCAAGCGTGCTCGAGGAAGTTTCGCCTTACCGGGAAGCAAACGACAGAAAAGCTAAGTTGCTAAAGTTTGAGCAATCAGTTTTTAAAATTTTAAGTTATCTTCCTCGAACGACCGTACTTTGTATGGAAAACCTGTGCGCGGAGGAACCAACTCGTAGCTAGTTGCGCCCTTACTTTGTTTCGAGTCCGCTCAACAACTTAAGTGAGCTGCGACTAGTTGCGACAAGGTTTCTTGTCGGTGGCGGCACCGCCAACAGGCTCTTGACGTCCAAGACTCAGCGCTTCATGGCTAAGGTGCTCATACGACAAGTTCCCTAAAAGCGTGGGCAAAAACATACAAAGGAAGGAATCAAGTAAAGGAAATAACATAGCAATCACTACCTGAAATAGAGTTATATTACAAGATAGCTTGCCGCAGCTCTAATAGATTGTTCTCATAACATGATCAGCAGCGGCAAGGAAAAGAAAAGAAAATGGGCGGCCTAATCTACCCGATCGCCATCAACCCTCTTGATCTTGCTCACCTTGTCCACAATGGGTGCGATAAGGGTCTTGAGCGCCTCCACATCAGCTTCCAGCGGCAAGGACTTGAGGACGTTGGTGAGGTTGAGACCTGGATTGCGGAAGGCCACCTTCATCAGCACCTTCTGAAGAGCTCCCGCGCAGATCTGGCGCGACTCGTCGGCCAGCTGCTTTGGGATCTCTTCCCGGAGTCGCTGGAGGGCCGTCACCACGCCCTTGAAGAACAAGCTGAGCTTGGCGCTGGGTTGGAGGTGCTCGTCGGAGGAATACCCAAGATCTACCATCCCCAGCTCCGCCAGCTCCCTGTCGATGGCTGTGGCAACATCCACAAGACCCTCGGTCCAGTGCTCCACATTATCCCTGAAGGTGTTCTGGGCGGCAGCAGCACTCGCCAGCAAGCCTCGTCGGCCTTGATCTTCTCCTTCAAGGCCTCCTCTTGCTCCCTGGCGCCGTCCAGCGTCTGGGTCAGGGTGGTCAGCTTCAACTCGAGATCTGCATTGGAGTCCTTGGCGGGGCTGAGCTCCTTGCTCCTCTCGGCGAGACGGCCCTGCAGCTCGCCAAGAGTGTAGGCGTCCTTCTCGCGCTCATGCTTGAGTGCAGCAAGCTCCTCGCCGCTCTTCTTCAGATTGGCCTCCAGCTGCGTCACCTTCGTCTCCAGCTCCTTCTTGGCGGCCTCGGCAGCTGCGGCAGCATCCTTTGCTTCCTTGAGAGCCCCGCCAAATGTCTGCTCACGCGTGGCAAGATCCTCCTCATGGCTGTCAAGATTGACCTTCCTCTGCGCCAACTCGCCTTCCTGCGCAGACAACTTCTCAGCAGCAAGCCTTTGTTGCTCTTCAGCTTCAGCGTTCTCAAGGAGGAAAGCTTTACGCTCCTCGGCAAGTTGCTCCCGCTCCTTTGCCAGGGCTCGGAGAGCTTCCTGATTGAGGCCCCGGAGCTCCTCCGCGCGCTTCTCGATGTCTGCTTGTAGTAAACTTGAAGCAAACTCTTCTAAAATACACCAACCGTAAAGCGAACTGTGAGTGTCTCTTTTCGGGTTGATCGAGAGGAGAACACGGTTTCGGGTTATGTTTGACGTAAGTAGGAGTTCAGGATCACTTCTTGATCACTACTAGTTGACGACCGCTCCGCTTTGTTCTCTCTCGCTCTTATTTGCGTTGGTTAGCCACCATATATGCTTAGTCGCTGCTGCAACCTCACCACTTTACCCCTTCCTTTCCCTTTAAGCTTTGCTAGTCTTGATACCCATGGTAATGGGATTGCTGAGTCCTCGTGGCTCACAGATTACTACACCACCAGTTGCAGGTACAGGTTTGCGATGATCATGACGTGAGAGTGATGTTTGCTTGTGTTGGAGTTCTTCTTCTGCTTCTTCGATCAGGGGATAGGTTCCAGGTCGGCAGCCTGGGCTAGCAGGGTGGATGTCGTTTGAGCTTCTGTTTATGTTTCATCCGTAGTCGGATGTTGATCTTGTATATGATGTTGATGTATTCTTGTGGCATTTGTGCCTTATGTATGTATCCCCATCTATTATGTAATGTTGATGTAATGATATCCACCTTGCAAAAGCGCTTCAATATGCGGTCTATCCTTGGTGGGACCGCCGAGTTCCTTTTGGATAGGGTCGCATATTGGGCGTGACATCTCCGCACGCATCCCTTTATCCTGCCATTTTCGTCCGGGGCTCGACATCCTCGGCCCCTTTCTCCGAAGTTGTCGGGGCTTTGAGTACTTGTACGCTGTAATCGACAAGTTCACAAAGTGGCCGGAGGTGGAAGCAGGAGGAAGGTGACATCACAACCGCAATCAAGTTCTTCAGTCGATTGTTTGTCGCTTCGATTCCTAACAGAATCATCACCAACAACGACACGCACCACGAGCCGCACCTTCATGCAAGACGCCCAAGATCTTGGCGCCAAGGTCTGCTTCGCTTCTATTGCTCATCCGAGAAGTAACGGTCAAGCGGAGAGGGCAATGCTGAAGTGCTGCGCGACTCAAGACCAGGACTTTCGACTGTGCTGCACAAGTGCGGAAGAAACTGGATTGAGGAGCTGCCGTGGTTCTTTGGTCGATCAGACGACGCCAAATCGAGCCATCGCCGACACCTTTCGCCTAGTCTATGGAGCAGAGGCAGTTCTCCCACGGAACTCAGATACGGGTCACCTCGAGTGCTCGCTATGATGAGTTTGAGCAAGAGCAGTTGCGATAAGATGACGACCGCTCCTTGAGGGGAACCGCCTTCAGCTGCTGACGAGCTGCTCGATACCAGCAAGCTTTGCGCCGCTACCATAGCCGCAGTTAATGCCGAAGTCTCGAGGAAGGCGACCTTGTTCTTCGCGCGCTTAGTCCGCCAAGAATTCCAACAAGTTGACACCAAAGTGGGAAGGCCCTCACCGGATGAAATGAGTCACTAGGCCTCGCGCTGTCCGCTTTGAGACCGAAGATGGCATTCCGTGAGCAACTCCTGAACATTGAGCATCTTCGTAAGTTTTACTCAGAAGCGCGGTTGCCGAACCTATTCCGCAACCACCTTTTGTACAAGTCTTGCCGATGTTGCATGTAATCCTTTGTACAAAGCCGGGCGCAGATCCCGTGCATAAGTAAAGCTAATGTGCTCCGCACATCTTGTCAATTTCATGCTTTCTACATTTTATTGCATGCGTTATCCGACACTTTGTGCAGCACCTACCCCGTAAGCAATAACGAGCCGCAAGGCTCCATATCTTTTCTCTTCTTTCTTTTCTCAAAGAAAGGAAAGTTCCCTCGACACAAGTTTGCCGGGGAAAGGAGAAGATAATGGTGTGGACCAAGCGTGCTCGAGGAAGTTTCACCTTACCGAAGCAAACGATGTAAAAGCTAAGTTGCTAAAGTTTGAGCAATCAGTTTTAAAATTTTAAGTTATCTTCCTCGAACGACTGTATTTTGTATGGAAAACCTGCGCGGAGGAACCAACTCGTAGCTAGTTGCGCCTTACTTTGTTTCGAGTCCGCCAACAACTTAAGTGAGCTGCGATTAGTTATGATAAGGTTTTGTCGGTAGCGGCACCGCCAAAGAGGCTGCCTTGACGTCTCAAGACTCAGCCATGGCTAAGGTGCTCATGCCGACAAGTTCCCTAAAAGCGAGGGCAAAACATACAAAGGAAGGAATCAAGTAAAGGAAATAACATAGCAATCACTACCTGAAATAGAGTTATATTACAAGATAGCTTGCCGCAGCTCTAATAGATTGTTCTCATAACATGATCAGCAGCGCAAGGAAAAGAAAAGAAAATGGGCGGCCTAATCTACCCGATCGCCATCAACCCTCTTGATCTTGCTCACCTTGTCCACAATGGGTGCGATAGGGTCTTGAGCGCCCACATCAGCTTCCAGCGCAAGGACTTGAGGACGCTGGTGAGGTTGAGACCTGGATTGCGGAAGGCCACCTTCATCAGACCTTCAAGAGCTCCTCACAGATCCGGGCGCGACTCGCCGGCCAGCTGCTTTGGGATCTCTTCCCGAGTCGCTGGAGGGCCGCCACCACGCCCTTGAAGAACAAGCTGAGCTTGGCGCTGGGTTGGAGGTGCTCGCCGGAGGAATACCCAAGATCTACCATCCCCAGCTCCGCCAGCCTCGTCGATGGTCGTGGCAACATCCACAAGACCTCGGTCCAAAGGCTCCACATTATCCCTGAAGGTGTTCTGGCGGCAGCAAGACTCGCCAAGAAGCCTCGCCGGCCTTGATCTTCTCCTTCAAGGCCTCCTCTGCTCCCTCGGCGCCGGCCCAGCCCTGGGTCGTGTGGTCAGCTTCAACTCGAGATCTGCATTGGAGTCCTTGGCGGGCTGAGCTCCTTGCTCTTCTCGGCGAGACGGCCCTGCAGCTCGCCAAGAGTGTAGGCGCCCTTCTCGCGCCATGCTTGAGTGCAGCAAGCTCCTCGCCGCCTTCTTCAGATTGGCCTCCACCGCGCCACCTTCGCCTCCAGCTCCTTCTTGGCGGCCTCGCAGCTGCGGCAAGATCCTTTGCTTCCTTGAGAGCCCCGCCAAATGTCTGCTCACGCGTGGCAAGATCCTCCTCATGGCTGTCAAGATTGACCTTCCTCTGCGCCAACTCGCCTTCCTGCGCAGACAGCTTCTCAGCAGCAAGCCTTTGTTGCTCTTCACTTCAGCGTTCTCAAGGAGGAAAGCTTTACGCCTCGGCAAGTTGCTCCCGCCTTTGCTGTGGCTCGGAGAGCTTCCTCGATTGAGGCCCCGAGCTCCTCCGCTTCTCGATGTCTGCTCCCGCCTTCGCGACAAGCGCTTCCCGGGATTCCAACTTGGCTTGTCGGGCGCGGTAGAGCGACAGCAGCTTCCGCAGCAGCTGCTCCACCTCAGGCTTGCCGCTGCTGCTGCTTGGCGCGTCAACCAGGGTCAGCCCAGCGGAGGCGAGCAGCTCTTCAAAGGTCTCTCTTCGACCGGCGCCTGAGCTCGACGCCTGTGGAAGCTTGATGAAGACGCCATCGCTGCCTTCAAGTAGGCGCTGGCTGGGGCTCTTCGAGCTCGATGCTGCAAAGCGCGGCGGAGGGATCGGCGGTCGGTGTAGCGCTGGCGCCTCTGCGGCCTCAGGGCTGCCAGTCTGTCGCTGGACTCGCCACTTCGGCTTCTGCGGCGGCAGCTTTATGGCCTCTTCGCGGCAGGCTCGTCGGCGCCGGCTTCCTCTTCAAGGGCGGCGGCGTCGCCAATTGCAGCTGGCGGCCTCCTCGCGGGCGACCTCGGTTCCATTGGCTCATGCGGCAGATGGATCTGACGACCGAAAAAGAAAGAACAGTCAAGCAAATATTCAAAAAGAAAAATCAGAAGATCAGAAGAAACACAAGGGAAGTTTTCAAGCGAAGGGTTTACCTGTGCTAGGGTCTGCAGTCATGGTCTCCGCCACCGGGGGGTCGCTGGTGCTGCCCCTTGCAGGAGAAGCCTCCCTTGCCGGAGAACGCTCCCTTGCCGGGGGGATCCTCCCTTGGCGGTGTAGTCGAAGCAGACGACATGTCAGGAGCGGCTTCAGGGCACTTCTGGTGAGGCTGCTCTGCTCCTACATGAATCAACAGTCAGATATCAGCAAAGGAAGAGCACTCATGCACGCCTAACAGCAGGAAGTAAACTATATACTTACTCTGGGGGCTGTGCTGGGGGCTTCTTTGAGGAAGAGTTGCCGTCTGCAAGGTGGTCTCGGGCGCGCCTCCTGCTGCCATGTAGGATCGCCTCGATGACAATCACCGGACCTTGGCTCTTCGACGCCTTCGGGCCAGCGTCACGAAAGGAATGAGTTCAGAGTGAAGCAGGTCGATAAAAGACAAAGCAACAAAATCAAGAACTACAAGTACAGCAAGGAATCTTACTCTTCTTCTTCCTCGCCGGAGCTGAGCGCGAGAGGTCACTCTGCTCGCCCGGCGACGAGGCGAGGAGTGGGTTCCTTGGCCGCTTGGCGGAGCAGCAGCGGTGCTCGAGAGGGCCCCGCCCAGCTTGCTGCAGCGGCGTGAGGTGCTCCCAAGGCAACAAAGGCTTGCCGCGATGGAGCGGCCGCACGCGCGGGCGGCTGTTGGGTCTGCCTGCCGCCTTCGCCACGCCTCCGCCTTGCGGAGACGCCTTCTGGTGGAGCTGGGGCTCCGCCGCGCAAGCTGTTTGAAGGTGGGAGGAGGCACCTCGGCGGGTTCGCCGACTCGGCTTCGTGCTCGGCAAGCTCCTCCTCGCCGCGAACTCCCTTCGCCGACAAGGCTTGCCGCCTCTGCTGCCTCTCGCCTCCTCCACGGTGAACTGAACTCGCCGCTGCAGCGTTGCTGCCGCCTCCTCCACTGGTGGCGACGCTACGCATCTCAAAGATCGGTGGTGTCGCGGGTGAGGCTCTTCTGTTCGTCGGGGCGGATCGGCACTTCTACCAAGCTGTCAAAGAACTGCCGCACGACGTCATCTGCAGGCTCCTGCCAAGTGGGGACAATTCCATGCGAGTCGCACAACGGCATCATTGCACGGATGTGGTCAAGCGAGGAATTGTTGCACAGCGGAACGACGCCCCTCGGCAACCTGAACATCTCGGGATGATCAGGGTCGGGCTTGAACAGCTCCAAGAGCATCGCGTCAAGTTCCAAGACAGTGAAGTTGAAATTAAGGCCCGGGCGCAGCCTCATGATATCTGCCGCGTTCTCAAACTCCTGTGCAGGTCTCCTCCTCTCCTGCAAGGGCGGCGGCGGCGAAGAAAGTCTGTGCTAACGGTGCCTCACAAAGGAGCCCGCAAGCCCGAGGCGCAAGATCCGGTGACTGCAATCTTCAGCCTAGCATCTTCCGGGCCACGCATTCCAATCGCTGCCGCGACTATTGGGGTTTGGCGCTGGGCAGAAGGGCTGCGGGTTCTCCTCAACAATCCAACACCAATCTGCCCTCCATTCCTCCCACTTGTCATGGAGCTCTCCTTCCAGATAGGCTTCCTTCTTGCCGATCCTTGAGATCCAAGCGATTCCTCCGCAAGAGGCTCTCTCTCTCAACTCGAGGCATGAAGAAGTGGCGGAAAAGGGCTACGCTTGATGGATCTCCGACAAAGTTTTCACAGAGATGTGCGAAAACTGCCATGGTCAGGACAGCATTGGGGGTGAAATCAAGGAAGCGGAACCCATAGGTGTTCATGATGTCATAGAAAAATTCAGAGAAGGGCGGGCAGAGCCCGCAGTAGAAGAAGAGCGCGAAGAAGGGATACCCGCTCGCCAGTTCCGGCAGCAGCTGGGAGTACCTTCGTGCGCTGGATGCGCCGCGCCTCCGTCGACCAAAAGAGGTAGTAGTACTCCCTCGATCCTTCGCGCGAAGCTGAGGGGGAAGATGGCCCGCTCCTTCGCAGCGCTGCGAGCCGCTGCGCCGGCCGACTTTCACGACCTTTCCCTTGTCGGCTTTGAGCCATGGCGGAGGTGGTGGAGGAGATCGGCGGCGTTGATGGTGCTGGTGGCGATGGGGGGCGGAGCGCTTCTCTCTTCAGCCTTGGGAGGAGGGGGGAGCAGCGGAGGTTTTTCGAGATTGGACAGCAATCGGCGAGGTGGGCGAGCTGCCCTGCTTCCCGCTTATAAAGAGGGAGGGGCGACGCTCGCTTTCGAATAAAGAAACCCCCACGATCTCTCCCACAACGCCGCATTCAATGCGTGCTGCTCGTGGAGGAGTGGTGGGTCCGGAGTGAGTTACTGGCGAACCCAGGCCGCCGCTGCATTCCAGATTGCTTTTGGGCCTGGCCCAACAGCGCTCGCACTGCACCGTGTGGCCCAGGCCGGGAATCTGTCGGTGTACTAGATTAGGGGTACCCTAGTATCCCAAACTCGTGCACGGGCAGTTGCAGCACCCCGCGGCAAGGCTTGCCAGGTGACCGCCAAGGTCCTCCGTGGTTCCTTTGGAGCCATTCAAGAACAAAGTATTCAAGCCAAGGAGACAAGACCCCGGCAAGAGGAGCTTGCCGGGAAGGCCAACCAAGGCACCTAGGAGACCAGGCCCCGGCAAGAGGAGCTTGCCGGGAAGGCCCGGTGAGCGACAAGCTTCCGGACGCGACAAGGCAACAACCGCGGCAAGGCACTTGCCGCGGCAGACTACCACTCTGTTCCTGCGCTCCAGCACATCCACCAATGTGTCGCCCTGGGACCTTTCCAGACGCGCGTGGCAAGAGGCTGTGCGGCCAGCGGAGCGCGGTGGCAAGCGGCGCTGACAAGATTGCCACCATGGCAAGCGATGGCGCCCCTGACGGTCCCTGTTTGCACTGTTTGGGCGACGTAGACGGGCATTTAATGCCTTTGTCCCCTGCCGTCAGGGTTAGGTATGATACACTGTACAAGTAGCTGTACCAACCGCACTCTTTTTCCATTTTTACCCTTGTCTACGTTGCCACCTGTCGGAGATCCCTTGAGCATATAAAAGGAGGCCCATGCGCAACGTAGAGGGGGGTTCGAAAGGCTCGAAGCCAGAAAGTACCCAGGCTAGGTCTCGTTAGCAGCTGGTGTGTACTGTAGCACTCAGCGCTCCCTAGCAAGAACTCAATACACTCAAAACATGCAGCAGTAGGAGTATTATCTCTCCGGAGAGCTCCGAAGCTGGGTAAACTGCTTGTGTGCTTCGCCTCGATCTGCTCTTTGTGCGATCTTCGCCCCCCTCCGAACCGAAAGGGGCTCGGTCCGCCGGTCCCATAGGTGTTTGTGGGTCAGATCAGTTTCCCCCGACAGAGATGAACTTGCTATAGTTCCTTATGTTAAACATGAAATTGTTGATATTGCACCCAGGCATGATAGTCCTATTATCTTTTTGAACTCTCCAAATTACACTATATTGGAGAAGTTTGTGGTTATTAAGGATTATATTGATGGGTTGCATTTTACTACTACACATGATGCTTTTGATAGATATAATATGCATGTTCATGCTGCTCCTACTTGCAATTATTATGAGAGAGGAACTATATCTCCACCTCTCTATGTTTCCAACACGATAGAATTGCAAGAAACTGCTTATACTATGCATTGGCCTTTACTTGGTGTGCATGAATTGTTCTTTTATGACATGCCGATGCATAGGAAGAGAGTTAGACTTTGTTGTTGCTTGATATATGTTACTTTGTGCTCACTACTAAATTACAAATCATTGTTAATTAAAATTGGCTTTGATATACCTTGGGATCCGGGTGGATTCACTACTTGAGCACTAAATGCCTAGCTTAATGGCTTTAAAGAAAGCGCTGCCAGGGAGACAACCCAGAAGTTTTAGAGAGTCATTTATTTCTGTTGAGTGCTTTTATATAGTCTAAAAAAATAAAAAATAAAGACGGGAACCTAAAAAAATTTCAAAAAGGAAAGTGAAAGTGAGAAAGACAAGCATTGTTGAAGTGGGAGCTAGCCTTGAACTTTGTTCATGCTCACGGAAACTTTGTGAATCTTGATTACAGAAACTTTTCAACAAAAATAATTATCCCCTTGTATAATTCCATTGTATTATAAAAATAATGTGCCAAGGTTTGCCTTAAGGATGTTTACAATGCTTGTTGGTTTGTACGGTGCAGGACAGAAACTTTGTCTGTTGTGCGCTATTTTATATTTTTAACTGGAACGTCAATTGGTTCTGATTCCTTTTGCACCGTCTTGCTACGCAACGTGTTTATTTTTCCTAATTTTGGTAGAATTGTTTGGGTACCAAAAGTATGGTGGATGTTCAGATTGCTACAGACTGTTCTGTTTTTGATAGATTCTGTTTTTGATGCATAGTTTGCTTGTTTTGATGAAACTATCAATTTATATTAGTGGATTAAGCCATGTAAAAGCTATATTACAGTAGACACAATGCAAAAACAAAATATGAATTGGTTTGCAATAGTACTTAGAGTGGTGATTTGCCTTATTATACTAACGGATCTTACCGAGTTTTCTGTTGAAGTTTTGTGTGGATGTAGTGTCTAATTGAGGATGTCTCGATATGAGGAAAAGGAAGAGAAGCAAGAGCTCAAGCTTGGGGATGCCTGAGGCACCCCAAGTAAATATTCAAGGAGACTCAAGCGTCTAAGCTTGGGGATGCCCCGGAAGGCATCCCATGTTTCTTCAACAAGTATCGGTATGCTTTCAAATTCGTTTCGTTCATGCATTATGTGCAAGTCTTGGAGCGTCTTTTGCATTTAGTTTTCACTTTTGTTTTATGCACCATGCTGGTATGAGGTAGTCCTTGATTGATTTATAGAATGCTCATTGCACTTCACTTAAATCTTTTGAGTGTGGCTTTATAGAATGCTTCATCTGCTTCACTTATACCATTTGAAGTTTGGATTGCCTGTTTCTCTTTACTTAGAAAACCGCCATTTGTAGAATGCTCTTTTACTTCACTTATATTTGTTAGAGCGTGGGCATATCTTTTGTAGAAAGAATTAAACTCTCTTGCTTCACTTATATCTATTTAGAGAGATGACAGGAATTGGTCATTCACATGGTTAGTCATAAAATCCTACATAAAACTTGTAGATCACTGAATATGATACGTTTGATTCCTTGCAATAGTTTTGCGATATAAAGGTGGTGATATTAGAGTCGTGCTAGTTGAGTAATTGTGAAATTGAGAAATACTTGTGTTGAGGTTGGCAAGTCCCGTAGCATGCACGTATGGTGAACTGTTATGTAACGAAGTTGGAGCATGAGGTGTTCTTTGATTGCTTTCCTTATGAGTGGCGGTCGGGGACGAGCGATGGTATTTTCCTACCAATCTATATCCCTAGGGGCATGCGTAGTAGTACTTTTCTTCGAGGGCTAATAAAATTTTGCAATAAGTAGATGAGTTCTTTATGACTAATGTGAGTCCATGGATTATACGCACACTCAACCTTCTACAATTTTCTAGCCTCTTCGGTACCGTGCATTGCCCTTTCTCACCTCGAGAGTTGGTGAAAACTTCACCGGTGCATCCAAACCCCGTGATACGATACACTCTATCACAATTAAGCCTCATTATATCTTCCTCAAAACAGCCACCATACCTACCTATTATGGCATTTCCATATCCATTCCGAGATATATTGCCATGCAACTTCCATCATCATCATATACATGACTTGAGTATTTACTGTCATATTGCTTTGCATGATCGTAATATAGCTAGCATGATGTTTTCATGGCTTGTCTGTTTTTTGATGTCATTGCTACGCTAGATCATTGCACATCCCGGCACACCGCCGGAGGCATTCATATAGAGTCATATCTTTGTTCTAGTATCGAGTTGTAAGTAAATAGAAGTGTGATGATCATCATTATTAGAGCATTGTCCCAGAGAGGAAAGGATGATGGAGACTATGATTCCCGCACAAGTCAGGATGAGACTCTGGACTTTAAAAATAAATAAAAGAGGCCAAAGAAGTCAAAAATAAAAAAAGGACAAAGAAGCCCACCAAAAAAAGAAAAAAAAGAAAATTAAAAAAATGAGAGAAAAAGAGAGAAGGGGCAATGTTACTATCCTTTTACCACACTTGTGCTTCAGAGTAGCACCATGTTCTTCATAGAGAGAGTATGATATGCTTTCACTTTCATATACTAGTGGGAATTTTCAATATAGAACTTGGCTTGTATATTCTGATGATGGGCTTCCTCAAATGCCCGAGGTCTTCATGAGCAAGCAAGTTGGATGCACACCCACTTAGTTTCAGTTTGAGCTTTCATACACTTCTAGCTCTTAGTGCATCTGTTGGCAATCCCTAATCCTCGCATTGACATCAATAGATGGGCATCTCCATAGCCTGTTGATTAGCCGCGTCGATGTGAGACTTTCTTTCTTTTTGTCTTCCCCATATAAACCCGCACCATCATATACTATTCCACCTATAGTGTTATATCCATGGCTTGCGCTCATGTATTGCGTGAGGGTTGAAAAGGCTGAAGCGCGTTAAAAAGTATGAACCAATTGCTCGGCTTGTCATCGGGGTTGTGCATGATTTGAATGCTTTGTGTAGTGAAGATGGAGCATAGCCAGACTATATGATTTTGTAAGGATGAGCTTTCTTTGGTTATGTTATTTCGATAAGACATAATTGCTTGGTTGGTATGCTTGAAGTATAATTGTTTTTATGTCAAATGATAGACTATTGCTTTGAATCACTCGTGTCTTAATATTCATGCCATGATTAGACATATGATCAAGATTATGCTAGGTAGCATTCCACATCAAAAAATATCTTTTTTATCATTTACCTACTCGAGGACGAGCAGGAATTAAGCTTGGGGATGCTGATATGTCTCCGTCGTATCTATAATTTTTGATTGTTCCATGCCAATATTCTTCAACTTTCATATACTTTTGGCAACTTTTTATATTATTTTTGGGATTAACATATTGATCCAAAGGCTCAAAGCAGCCTCCTCGTCTGTTGCATGTTTTATGTTTCGCAGAAAACCAATATCAAACGGAATCCAAACGAGATAAAAACGGACGAAGAATTATTTTGGAATATTTGGGATTTTCCGGAGAAAGAATCAACACGAAATGGTGTCTGGGGTGGCCACGAGACAGGGGGCGCGCCCTCCCCCTGGGTGCGCCCTGGACTCTCGTGGGCCACCCGTAAGGCGGTTGACACCCTAATTTTGCTGCAAGAAAGCTAATTTTATGAGCCCAATCGGAGTTACGGATCTCCGGATATTTAAGAAACGGTGAAGGGGTAGAATCTGGGAACGCAAAAACAGAGAGATAGATCCAATCTCGGAGGGGCTCTCGCCCCTCCCACGCCATGGGAGCCAAGGACCAGAGGGAAAACCCTTCTCCCATCTAGGGAGAAGGTCAAGGAAGAAGAAGAAGAAGGGGGGCTCTCTCTCCCCCTTGCTTCCGGTGGCGCCGGAACGCCGTTGGGGGCCATCATCATCACCGCGATCTTCACCAACACCGCCTTCATCTTCACCAACATATCCATCACCTTCCCCCCTCTATCTACAGCGGTCCACTCTCCCGCAACCCGATGTACCCTCTACTTGAACATGGTGCTTTATGCTTCATATTATTATCCAATGATGTGTTGCCATCCTATGATGTCTGAGTAGATCTTCGTTGTCCTATTGGTGGTTGATGAAATGCTATGGTTGATTTAATTTGCTTGTGGTTATGTTGGTGCCCTTTGGTGCCCATCATATGAGCGCGCGCGTGGATCATACCATAGGGTTAGTTGTATGTTGATAGGACCGTGTATTGGAGGGCAAGAGTGACAGAAGCTTCAGCCTAGCATAGAAATTGATACATACGGGATTGAAGGGGGACCAATAAATCTTAATGCTATGGTTGGGTTTTACCTTAATGAATGTTAGTAGTTGTGGACTGCTTGCTAATAGTTCCAATCATAAGTGCATAGAATTCCAAGTTAGGGATGACATGCTAGCAGGGCCTCTCCCACATAAAAACTTGCTATCGGTCTAGTAACGTAGTCAATTACTTAGGGACAATTCCACAACTCCTACCACCAGTTTTCCACACTCGCTATATTTACTTTATTGCATCTTTATATAAACAGCCCCTACTTTTTATTTACGTGTTCTTTATTATCTTGCAAACCTTTCCAATCACACCTACAAAGTACTTCTAGTTTCATACTTGTTCTAGGTAAAGCGAACGTCAAGTGTGCGTAGACTCGTAGTATTTATTCTACCTTTAGCTCCTCGTTGGGTTCGACACTCTTACTTACCGAAAGAGGCTACAACTATCCCGTATACTTGCGGGTTATCACAGACCCTTAAGGTTCGAACACTGGGGTGCGAGCGAAGATCTCTCCCCTACCGATCTACGTCCGATCACCTCGTGACATCTAAGCTGAAAACGATGAACAACAGAATGGACATGAGATTTATACTGGTTCGGGCCACCATTGTGGTGTAATACCCTACTCCAGTGTGTAGTGTGGTGGATTGCCTCTCGGGCTGATGAAGAACAGTACAAGGGAAGAACAGCCTCGCGAGAGGTGTTCTTGAGCTGGTGCGATGAACTGCTTGGGTGAGTTCGATCGCCTCTCCCCCTCTCTAATGAGCACCCGATCCCCTCCACTCTGTGGTGGCTAGGCCTATTTATAGAGGCCCTGGTCCTCTTCCCAAATATTGAGCGGGAAGGGCGCCAACAACGGCCATTTTGAAGGGGAACATCTAGTTCAAGCTATCCTGACAAAAGTTGGTCTTCGGATGCCAAAAGCACTCGCGATGACGCCGTCTTGGGCTCCACGGTGACCTCCATCCTGCCGCTCCGCTGGTCTTGGTCTTGTTGCTCTGAAATGGCAATCTTTGCCTGATGCCTTGGTACTCCACGTCTGTGCTCGCCCCCTTTGCACCAAAGAGGAAACAAGGACACGGCGCAGGCCGGCGCCCGCCTAGCGCCCGCCTGGTCTCGATCGACATGGCTTGCGTCACGAGCACCTCGCGAGGTACCCTGCCTTGATCTCTCTACCTCCTCGCGAGCCTGCCTGGCGAGGCCGTCCCTGAGGAAGCCTTGCGTTGTCCGCCCCGCGAGGCTTGGCCCCTCGCGAGGGTCTTGAGTCTTGTGCTGATGAGGACGGGCCGCACTGGGCCACCACTTGAGCCACGCCACAGGCTGCATGCAGGCAAGTCTAGGGACCCCCGTTCCTAGAACGCCGACAGTAGCCCCCGGGCCCAAGGAACGTTCGGACTTGGCTTAGCAGAGAAGCGAAGGGGCAAGCGCGGAGCGCCACGGGGCCCCATCAGCCTGCGGCCTTTGGCGTCACGTGGTGGTTGATTGGATGTGGGCGTCTCCGCTTCCCCATGCTGCCTCAGCAACCGCTCGACTTGACAAGTCCCTGCATGCAGAAACGGGTCATGATTACATGCGAACATGGAGGCCGACGGTTGGCTTCCTTCCGGTTATAAATGCTGGAGGGCGCAGGCCTCCGCCGTGCATCTCCCACCTTGCCTCCTTCTTTCTCCCCATCCCAGCTACTCGCCATCTCCCATGGCGCCGCCTAAGAGGTTCTCGGCCGCAGAGAAGGGAAAGGCTCGTCGGGAAGGGCCTGACTCTCCCCTGGCCAAGCGCGGCCGAGGCCATCCACGCAAGCATCCCGTGGCTCCTGTAGTGGCTTCCCGCGGTCGTGGAGGCGGTCCCATGCGTGGCGATGGGTGCCAGATTGTCGAGGGGAGGCGCGCCGTGACTGCGCGGCCTCCCAGGCCGCGGTTCCACTCGGCGGAGGTGCTGCCGGAGTTTGTCGTGTGGTCGGTGGACCTGACCAGCACCTGGCTCCAGCTTCCCCGCTTCTTTGCAGGTGAACTTCCGGCAGGTGCTCCGGGTGGCCTCTGGCTTCAAGCGGACGGTTGATGCAGCAGGGCCTTCTGGGCTTCGCTGGAGGTCTCCGTCGCCAGGAATGTGGCCCTGACCCACGGCTGGCAAACATTTGCCCGCGCGCGTGGCCTGAGCCAACGGTGCATCCTTCACTTCAAGTTCGATGGCGACACCAACCTCTATGTGAGGGTGTTCGGAGAAGATGGTCGTTGCGCCGGGTGCTGCCCCGAAGACGATGACTGCGGCCGGGTACCCAGCCCCGGAGATGATCTGGATGAAGATGACGGCACGCGCGCAGTTGGCGGTGCTCGTGGTTCTCCAAGCTTCGGCGGCTCTCCTTCGGACGACAGCTCCTCCAGCGGTGGCCGCGACCAGCCTCCGCGCTGTCGCGCCCGCCTTGAGGGAGACAGCGGGTCAGCCCACCATCGCGCCTCGGTGAAGCGCGAGGAGGAGTCTGATTGAGCTCCGGAGGCAGTATGAGCTCTCGCGACGAGTTGGTGCCGAGCAAGTCGCGTCTATTTTGTTTTTCTCCCTTCCCTGCGCAAAGAGAAAGCAGTGTAGGGCCCCGTGGTGGCGCGTTGGACTGTTGCTGTTAATTACCATGCTATTTCCGCTATTTCGGTGCTATGTTTTTGTGCCGCATGCCCGCGTGCAGGAATTACTTAGCCCGGGGAACTTGTCGCGGTCTTCACTTCCCGAGGCCGAGGCCTCTCCGCGCGCTTCATGTCTTGCAAGGATTAGTCAGGAGGGTTAGCTTCCGGTCTCGGTTGCGGAGGCGACCGACTCAGGTCCTGTGTTCGCGTCGCGATGCCCGTGGGGCATGGATTGGGAGGGGTGCTCCCGTAGTGGACTTGGATAGGAAAACCTCAAACGATTGGGGCAGAAAAGCACTCGCGAGGGCGCCCGCGCAGCCCCTTCGCGAGACTTGCACGAGAGAAAACGAGGCAAGTGGGCAAAAAAGACACAGAGTCACAAGCTAAGGACGGCAACACTCCAATAAAACTTCAAATAGGAACGGACAAGCCAACTGCAGAAAGTAAATGAAAAAGCCGCGTCCGACACCTAATCTAGTCTTCGACTTCTTCTCACCAGCGCGGAGCTAAGTGTTACCACTGGGCATGGGCGGGAGCCCCCGAGGCCCGAGGGCGGCTCTCCAGAGACTCCGGGGCGTGTACAGCCCCAACCCATTATTACGTGAGAGTGTCACGGGCGGCGAGCTTCACAGGCATTGGCCTTCTTCACAGGCTCCGGGCCTTTCTCGGGAAAATGAGCTTCACAGGCGTTGGCCTTCTTCACGGGCACCGGGCCTTTCTCGGGAAAATGAGCTTCACAGGCGTTGGCCTTCTTCATAGGCACCGGGCCTTTCTCGGGAAAATGAGCTTCACAGGCATTGGCCTTCTTCACAGGCACCGGGCCTTTCTCGGGAAAAGGAGCTTCACAGGCGTCGGCCTTCTTCACAGGCTCTGGGCCTTTCTTCAAGGGTAGAACTTCCGGAGATGCTGGATGTTCCACGCGTTCGGGATGGGCACCCCCTCCAGAGTCTCCAAGCGTGCAGCACCGGGCCTAGAGAGATGAACAACTTTGAACGGGCCCTCCCACATGGGCGAGAGCTTGTGCAGCCCCTCCCTGGAGAGCACCCGTCTGAGTACAAGGTTACCTACCTCGAGGGTCCTGGGGCGGATGCTGCGGCTGTGGTACCGCCGCAGTGCTTGTTGGTATCTCGCAGCCCGAAGCGCAACCTCTCGACGATGTTCCTCCCCAAGCACGAGGTCCACCCCCCGCATGGCGTCCTGCTGTGCTTCGTCGAAAGCCAGGACCCGCGTGGAGCAATGCCTCACCTCGTGAGGAAGGACCGCCTCAGCACCGTAGACGAGGAAGAACGGGGTTTCGCCGGTCGATTTGGTAGCGGTAGTACGGATGGACCATAGCACGGACTGAAGCTCGTCGTATCAGCCCCTGCCGCAGGCCTCCAGCTTCTTCTTGAAGGTTTGGGTTTTGAGTCCCTTCAGGACCTCCGCATTGGCGCACTCAGGTTGGCCGTTGCACCGAGGGTGTGCCACCGAAGCGTAGCATATCTACGTTCCAAGGTTAGCACAATATGTTTTGAAGAGATTGCTGGTGAACTGCAAACCGTTGTCGGTGATGATGCAATTGGGCAGCCCAAACCGGTTCACGAGGCCCCTGATGAACTTGACCGCTGAGCCAGCCGGGATGGTGCGGACAGCTTCCACTTCGGCCCACTTTGTCGATGGCGACGTAAAGATAGCGATAGCCCCCTGGCGCCCGAGGAAATGGGCCAAGGATCTCCAGTCCCCAAACAGCGAACGACCACGAGAGGGGAATGGTCTGAAGGCCCTGAGGTGGCTGGTGAATCTGCTTGGCGTGGAACTGACAGGCTTCAAAAACCTTCACCAGCTCGATTGCGTCGTCGAGTGCTGTTGGCCAATAGAAACCGCTGCGAAACGCCTTGCCGGCGAGTGTGCGCAAAGACGAGTGGTGCCCGCAGTCTCCACCATGAATGTCTACCAGCAGCTCTTTTCCTTTCTCCCTGGAGATGCAACATAGAGTAACGTCATTCGGCCGCTTCCGGTAGAGCTCTCCGCCTTGGATGCAGTAGGCAGTGGCCTGCCGCGCCACACGCTCCACGTCCTCCTCCTTCTCCAGCAGGGTCCCTTGCACAAGTAATCATTGAACTCTGCGGTCCAACATCCCTCCCGAGGTTCCAGCGCCATGAGCAAGCACGCCCCTGAGGTTGGGCCACAGGCCGGGGCTCCCGAGGCAGGCGGTTGAGGGAGCTCCTCCCTAGGCTGAGTTGTGCTTGATAGTGATGGCGCCGCTGAGGGTTTAAAGAGTCGCTCCTCAAAGATGTGGGGATCCTAAGGCAGCCGCCTGGACGCCCTCTGCTGATGCTGGGCTTGCTCCTGGGAATTCCCACGCGCCGCCACTTGGAGCAGCGCGGGGTCTTGACGTGGTGGCGCAGGGATGCGGTCATGGCGCACCGGTGTCGGGAGCACGCGAGCACCTTCTTGGGGGCGAGGGATTTCTTGGCAGCTCCTTTCTTGTTGCGCGGGCGCCGGACGCGGTGGATCTCGTCCTGGGGCCGCGCGCCTTGGAGCTAGGGCGTCTTCTTGGGGAGGAGGAGGCGGAGGCACCTCCTGGTCTGCGCCTCCTACGTAGGATGGAGGGCGAGGCAGCAAGAGGGACAGCATAGGAGAGCCCCCTGCAGCGCTGACGAGCTCGATGATACGAGCGAGCTAGTCCTCGTAGAGGTCATCGACGAGACGGTAGTGCAGGAGCTCACGCGCCAGGAGCAATGCGGCGTGCACGTCCGTGGGGGCGCGACGGGCGTGGGACGACGAACCGGCTGGAGTCAGCGACGGGGTGGCGGTGCGGCCTTCCCGCCGCACCGAAGAATGCAGAGACGAGGCCTGCTACTCATTCCCCACCGGGTCGGTGGCGGCGTTGGCGGCAGGCAACGGGGAACGACGGGGGCACCCACGAGCGCCGTCTGGGCGACGCGGGCGGTGAGTGCAGCCCGACGCTCGGCGCGAGCCCGGCGAGCGTCAACCATGGACACGACGGAAGATCGAATGCGAACAACGGAAGAAAGATTCCGGTGCACCCCTACCTGGCGTGCCAAATGTCAGATGTTGGGTTCCGGTAGACCCTTATGGTTCGAACACTGGGGTGCGCATGAAGGTCTCTCCCCTACCGACCTACACGTCCGATCACATCTTGAGATCTAAGCTGAAAACGACGAACAACATAAGGGACATGAGATTTATACTGGTTCGGGCCACCATTGTGGTGTAATACCCTACTCCAGTGTGTGGTGTGGTGGATTGCCTCTGGGGCTGATGAAGAACAGTACAAGGGAAGAACAGCCTCGCGAGAGGTGTTCTTGAGCTAGTGCGATGAACTGCTTGGGTGAGTTGGAACGCCTCTCTCTCTCTCTCTAATGAGCACCCAATCCCCTCCACTCTGTGGTGGCTAGTACTATTTATAGAGGCCTTGGTCCTCTTCCCAAATATTGAGCGGGAAGGGCGCCAACAACGGCCATTTTGAAGGGGAACATCTAGTACAAGCTATCCTGACTAAAGTTGGACATCGGCTGCCAAAAGCACTGGCGATGACGCCGTCTTGGGCTCGACGGTGACCTCCATCCTACCGCTCTGCTAGTCTTGGTCTTGTTGCACTTAAATGGCAACCTTTTCCTGATGCCTCGGTACTCCACATCCGTGCTTGCCCCCTTTGCACCAAAGAGGAAACAAGGACACTGCATAGGCCGGCGCCCGCCTGGCGCCCGCCTGGTCTCGATCGTCATGGCTTGCGTCACGAGCACCTCGCGAGGTACCCTGCCTTGATCTCTCCGCCTCCTCGCGAGCCTGCCTGGCGCGGCCGTCCCTGAGGAAGCCTTGCGTCGTCCGCCCCGCGAGGCTTGGCCCCTCGCGAGGGTCTTGAGTCTTGTGCTGATGAGGACGGGCCGCACTGGGCCACCATTTGAGCCATGCCACAGGCCGCAGGCAGGAAAGTCTGGGGACCCCCGTTCCCAGAACGCCGACAACTTTCATGTTTCAATAAAAAGAAAGGAAATAAATGAAAAAGATATGCTAATCTTATGGTGAGTAATGGCATGACATAAGTATAAAATTTTATTGTAGATTGACAAACATAACATTGGTCAATAATGCAACTCATGAAAGAATTAATAAGGGAAGAGAAGATTCACATGGAAATACACTATCCTGGAAATATTTTGTGATTGTGAGCACCCATCAAAATATTATATGCCAAAATTATTAACGTTGGACAAGGAAGACAATGTAATAATTTATGTTTGTCCATATTCACATAGAAGCTATATTGTCATAGATCCTTCAACATGTGGTGTTGGGCCCCCTATCTTTCCTAGCCAAAAATTCTGCACCAAGTAGAGATACTACTTGTGCATCCAAATACCCTTGAACCCAAATCTAGTTTCGAGAGTCCACCATAACTACCTATGGATTGAGTAAGATCCTTCAAGTAAGTTGTCATCGGTGAAATAAGACAATAAAAATTGCTTCTAAAAGTGTTAGATCATTTAGTGTAAGAGAAAATTGAGCGTTGTAGGTGTGATGGCGAAGAATAAAAGCGACAGACTGCATAATAAAGGTTGCCATCATAAGGGGCAATATAACGTGACGTTCTCTTGCACTAAGGGGTTGAGCATACAAACAAAAAGCGCATGGCAACCTTTGCTTCCCTCTGCGAAGGGCCTATCTTTTACTTTTATGTATTTACTTTCATGCAAGAGTCAAAGTTTTTCTCTCTATTCCTTTTTATTTTCTCTTTTGGCAAGCATCATGTGGTGAGGATATGGGTAGCATGAGTTATTATTGTTGACATCACCCTCGAGGTGAGTATGTTGGGAGGCAAAACTATAAGCCCATATCTTTCTGTGTGTCTGGTTAAAACGTTTTGCTCATATGTATGCGGTGAGTGTTAGCAATCATAGAAGACTATACGATGGTCGAGTATGTTGACTTGCCAAAAAGGCTCCGATACGTGACCCTTCCTGAAAAGATCATTAATTGTAGTTGCAAAGTTGATCGAGAACATAGTTTGTTTGTTTCCAATAGAGTTTATGCTTTATATTTTGATGCTGTGATGAATTGTTACTTATTCATGAGAAGTCCATGATAAAAGTTTTATGTTTAAGTATGTTGCTGCTATAATAATCTACATGACGCTTCTATGTCCTTATTTTGTTTTTATCGACACCTCTCTCTCTAAGCATGTGGACATGTTTTTCGATTTCGGTTTTCGCTTCAGGACAAGCGAGGTTAAGCTTGGGGGAGTTGATACATCCATTTTGCATCATGTTTACCTACTGTTATTTATGTTGTTTTATTGCATAATAATGCTTTTTTGAGTAATTCTAATGCCTTTTCTGTCATAATATGCAAGGTACACACAAAGGGGGAGAATTCCGGCAGCTGGAAATCTGGACCTGAAAAAGCTACGCCGGGCTACCTATTTTGCACAACTCCAAATGAGCTGAAACTTCACGAGGATTTTTTATGGAATAAATGAGAATTATTGGAGCAAATAAGTACCAGAGGGGCCCACAAGGTGAGCACAACCCACCTGGGCGGGCTAGGGAGCCCAGGCACGCCCTAGTGGGTTGTGTCCTCCTCGGCCCAACTCCCATGTCCCTCTTCTGGTATATATGTCATTTTGACCTAGAAAAAATAAGGGGAGGACTTTTGGGATGAAGCGCCGCCGTCTCGAGGCGGATCATGGGCAGGAGCACTTTTGGCCTCCGGCGGAGCAATTCCGCCGGGGCAAGTTCCCTCCCAGAGGGGAAAATCATCATCCTCATCATCACCAACAACTCTCCCATCTTGGGGAGGGCAATCTCCATCAACATCTTCAACAGCACCATCTCCTCTCAAACCCTAGTTCATCTCTTGTGTTCAACCTTTGTACCGGAACTATAGATTGGTGCTTGTGGGTGACTAGTAGTGTTGATCACATCTTGTAGTTGATTACTATATGGTTTATTTGGTGGAAGATTATATGTTCAGATCCATTATGCTATTTAATACCCCTCTGATCTTTAGCAAGATTATCATTTGTGAGTAGTTACTTTTGTTCTTGAGGTCATGGGAGAAATCATGTTGCAAGTAATCATGTGAACTTTATATGTGTTTGATATTTTGATGATATGTATGTTGTGATTCCCTTAGTGGTGTCATGTGAACGTCGACTACATGACACTTCACCATATTTGGGCCTAAGGGAATGCATTGTGGAGTAGTTATTAGATGATGGGTTGCGAGAGTGACAGAAGCTTAAACCCTAGTTTATTCGCTATTCCGTAAGGGACCGATTGGATCCAAAAGTTTAATCATAAGTAGGAGGTTTGTTCAATTAATTACATCATCTAAGCATCGGTCCTCCCACATACCAAATTATAAAAGTAGCAAACACGAATCAAAACAACATGATGAAAGTGACTAGATGAAATTCCCGTGTACCCTCAAAAACACTTTGCTTATCATAAGAGACCGTTTTGGCCTGTCCTTTGCCTCAAAAGGATTGGGCTACCTTGCTGCACTTCTGCTACTACTACGGTTACTTGCTCGTTACAAATTATCTTGCTATCAAACTACTCTGTTACTTACAATTTCAGCACTTGCAGACATTACCTTGCTGAAAATCACTTGTCATTTCCTTCTGCTCCTCGTTGGGTTCGACACTCTTACTTATCGAAAAGGCTACAATTGATCCCATATACTTGTGGGTCATCAGCCACCCAACGCTCTTGGATGGTAGCAATGCGCTGGTCAATGGGGGTCAGAGGACGGCGCGACGATGGGCAAGGCGGAGCCATCGGAGGGGAGGAGAGGGAGGGCAGTGAGGCAGAGAGGCGTGCTAGCAGTGGGAATAGTGCGGGGCAGTGATAGGAGAGTGGGAGGGGAGTTATGAGACGTCCCCTCCGTCTCCCACACTGCCCGAGGCGTGCACCCTCCTCGCACGCGTGGCCGCGCCGAGTCAGGCTCGCGAGAAACTGTCGATTCGGCAGTTTCCACCGGGCTAGACTCAGGCCTATTTTAAGGTTTGTGCGGGCCACGAATTGCATGCAGCCCAGCCAACCAAACATGCTAGCACATCCCACGTGGGCCAGGTTGGGCTGCATGCGGGCAACCAAGCACGCCCGTAGTGAAGCAAAGTGAAGTAGGTGCATCGTCTACGTGTGTGCACAATAATTTGCACTGTCTCTGCCAGTTGTCCAACTTCTCATGCATGTGTGTAGTGTGTCAACTGCTCATGCATGCGTGTAGAAAGCATAAGTAGTGTTTTCTGATACGTCCATTTTGCATCATGCTTTTATATCGATATTTATCGCATTATGGGCTGTTATTTCACGTTATGTCACAATACTTATGGCTACTCTCTCCTATTTTACAAGGTTTACATGAATAGGGAGAATGCCGGCAGCTGGAATTCTGGGCTGGAAAAGGAGCAAATGTTGAAGGCCTATACTGCGCAACTCCAAAAGTCCTGAAACTCCACGGAATACCTTAAAATAAATAAAGAAAAATCGTCGCCAAAGATGAAGGCCAGAGGGCCCACACCCTGCTCACGAGGGTGGGGGGCGCGCCCCCTACCTCGTGGGCCCCTGGAGGCTCTCCGATGTCCATCTTCTCCTATATGAAGTCTTTCGATGAGAAAAAAAATAGCAGGCAACCTTTCGGGACGAGACTCCGCCGCCACGAGGCGGAACCTTGGCGGAACCAATCTAGGGCTCTGGGGGAGCTGTTCTGCCGGGGACACTTCCCTCCGGGAGGGAGAAATCATCGCCATCGTCATCACCAACGCTCCTCTTATTGGGAGAGGGCAATCTCCATCAGCGTCTTCACCAGCACCATCTCATCTCCAAACGCTAGTTCATCTCTTGTATCCAATTCTTGTCTCCAAGTCCGGGTTTGGTGCTAGTAGGTTGCTAGTAGTGTTGATTACTCCTTGTAGTTGATGCTAGTTGGTTTACTTGGTGGAAGATCATATGTTCAGATCCTTTATGCATATTATTACCCCTCTGATTATGAACATGAATATGCTTTGTGAGTAGTTACGCTTTGTTCCCGAGGACACGGAGAAGTCTTGCTATTAGTAGTCATGTGAATTTGGTATTCGCTCGATATTTTGATGAGATGTATGTTGTCTAACCTCTAGTGGTGTTGTGTGAACGTCGACTACATAACACTTCACCATTATTTGGGCCTAGAGGAAGGCATTGGGAAGTAATAAGTAGATGATGGGTTGCTAGAGTGATGTGCTTAAACCCTAGTTTATGCGTTGCTTCGTAAGGGGCTGTTTGGATCCATATGTTTCATGCTATGGTTAGGTTTACCTTAATACTTTTGTTGTAGTTGCGGATGCTTGCAATATAGGTTAATCATAAGTGGGATGCTTGTTCAAGTAAGAACAACACCCAAGCACCGGTCCACCCACATATCAAATTATCAAAGTACCGAACGTGAATCATATGAGCGTGATGAAAACTAGCTTGACGATATTCCCATGTGTCCTCGGGAGCGCTTTTCATATTATAAGAGTTTGTTCCGGCTTGTCCTTTGCTACAAAAAGGATTGGGCCACCTTGCTGCACCTTATTTACTTTTGTTACTTGTTACTCGTTACAATTTACCTTATCACAAAACTATCTGTTACCACATATTTCAGTATTTGCAGAGAATACCTTGCTGAAAACCGCTTATCATTTCCTTCTGCTCCTCGTTGGGTTCAACACTCTTACTTATCGAAAGGACTACGATAGATCCCCTATACTTGTGAGATCAAGACTCTTTTCTGGCGCCGTTGCCGGGGAGTGAAGCGCCTTTGGTAGGTGGAATTTGGTAAGGAAAAATTTATTTAGTGTGCTGAAATGTTCTGTCACTTGTTACTATGGAAAGTAATTCTCTGAGGGGCTTGTTCGAGGTATCTTCACCCCGTCCAGTAGAGCAAAGAGTTGCTCCTCAACCTACAGAACCTATTGAAAATGAAACTCCTTTTGAATTTCCTTCGGGTATGACGGAAAAACTGCTAGCTAATCCTTTTACAGGAGATGGAACAAAGCACCCTGATGAGCACTTAATATATGTGGATGAAATTTGTGGATTATTTAAGCTTGCAGGTGTACCCGATGATGTTGTTAAGAAGAAGGCTTTTCCTGTATCTTTGAAGGAAGATGCATTGACATGGTATAGGCTATGTGATACGAGATCATGGAACTATAAAATATTGAAATTGGAATTCCATCAAAAGTATTACCCTATGCATCTTGTTCATCGTGATCGCAATTATATATATAATTTTTGGCCTCGCGAAGGAGAAAGCATCGCTCAAGATTGGGGGAGGCTTAAATCAATGTTATATTCATGCCCCAATCATGAGCTTCCAAGAGAAATAATAATTCAAAGTTTTTATGCTCGGCTTTCTGATAACAATCGCACCATGCTCGATACTTCTTGTGCTGGCTCTTTTATGTTGAAGACTATTGAATTCAAATGGAATTTATTGGATAGAATTAAATGCAACTCTGGAGATTGGGACCTCGACGAAGGTAAGGAGTCAGGTATGACACCTAAGTTTGATTGTGTTAAATCTTTTATGGATATCGATATTTTCCGTAAGTTTAGCACTAAATATGGACTTGACTCTGAGATAGTAGCTTCTTTTTGTGAATCTTTTGCTACTTATGTTGATCTCCCTAAGGAGAAGTGGTTTAAATATCATGCTCCCATAGAATTAAAAGTTGCTGCACCTATTAAAGTTGAAGAAAAGACTATCACTTATAATGATCCTATTGTTCCCACCTCTGATATTGAGAAACCACCTTTCCCAGTTAGAGTAAAGGATTATGCTAAAGCTTCAACTGTTGTTCGTAAAAGCAATACTAGAACTTATACACCTCCTGAGCAAGTCAAAGTAGAACCTAATATTGCTATTTTTAGAGATCTCTTGTCTGATAATATTGATGGGCATGTTATTCAATTCTGCGGTGAAACTGCTAGAATTGCTAAAGCTTGTGCTAAAGATAAACATAGACCTGTGGTAGGCGTGCCTGTTATTTATGTTAAAATAGGAGATCATTGTTACCATGGCTTATGTGATATGGGTGCTAGTGCTAGTGCAATACCCATTGAATTATACAAAGAAATTATGCATGATATTGCACCTATTGAGTTAGAAGAAATTGATGTCACAATTAAGCTTGCCAATAGAGATACTATTTCACCAGTGGGAATTGTTAGAGATGTTGAAGTATTGTGTGGGAAACTAAATATCCTGCTGATTTTCTTGTTCTCGGTTCTCCACAAGATAGCTTTTGTCCCATTATATTTGGTAGACCCTTCTTGAATACTGTTAATGCTAAGATCGACTGCGAAAAGAATGTTGTTACTATTGGCTTGGATGATATAGTTCATGAGTTTAATTTCTCTAAATTTAGTAAACAACATCGTGAGGAAGAATTTCCTAGTAAGGATGAAATTATTGGTCTTTCTTCTATTGCCGTGCCTCCTAGTGATCCTTTAGAACATTATTTGCTAGACCATGAAAATGATATGTTCATGAATGAAAGAAGGGAAATAGATGAAGTATTCTTTAAACAGGAACCTATTCTACAACATAATTTGCCTGTTGAAATCCTAGGGGATCCTCCTCCACCCAAGGGTGATCCCGTGTTTGAGCTTAAACCGTTGCCTGATAATCTTAAATATTCTTATCTTGATGAAAAGAAAATATATCCTGTTATTATTAGTGCTAGCCTTTCAGAGCATGAAGAAGAAAGATTATTGAAAACTCTGAAGAAGCACTGTGCCACTGTTGGATATACTCTTGATGATCTTAAGGGCATTAGTCCCACTCTATGTCAGCATAAAATAAATTTGGAAGCGGATGTCAAACCAGTTCGTGATCCTCAACGACGTTTGAATCCCAAATGAAAGAAGTGGTAAGAAAAGAAATACTCAAGCTTCTGGAGGCAGGTATAATTTATCCCGTTGCTGATAGTCAATGGGTAAGTCATGTCCATTGTGTCCCTAAGAAGGGAGGTATTACTGTTGTCCCTAACGATAAAGATGAATTGATCCCGCAAAGAATTATCACAGGTTATAGGATGGTAATTGATTTCCACAAATTGAATAAAGCTACTAAGAAAGATCATTAAGCCTTACCTTTTATTGATCAAAATGCTAGAGAGATTATGCAAACATACACATTATTGCTTTCTAGATGGTTATTCTGGTTTCTCTCAAATACCTGTGTCGGCTAAAGATCAATCAAAGTCTACATTTACATGCCCTTTTGGTACTTTTGCTTATAGATGTATGCCTTTTGGTTTATGTAATGCACCTGCTACCTTTCAAAGATGCATGATGGCTATATTCTCTGATTTTTGTGAAAAGATTTGAGAAGTTTTCATGGACGATTTTCCGTCTATGGTTCCTCTTTTGACGATTGCTTGAGCAATCTTGATCGAGTTTTGCAGAGATGTGAAGAAACTACTCTTGTCTTGAATTGGGAAAATGCCACTTTATGGTTAACGAAGGTATTGTCTTGGGGCACAAAGTTTCTGAAAGAGGTATTGAAGTTGATAAAGCCAAGGTTGATGCTATTGAAAAGATGCCATGTCCCAAGGACATCAAAGGTATAAGAAGTTTCCTTGGTCACGCCGGATTTTGTAGGAGGTTCATTAAGGACTTCTCAAAAATTTCTCGGCCTCTAACTAATTTATTACAAAAAGATGTACCATTTGTCTTTGACGATGATTGTGTAGAAGCATTTGAAATACTTAAGAAAGCATTAGTTTCTGCACCTGTTGTTCAGCCACCTGATTGGAATTTACCCTTTGAAATTTTGTGTGATGCTAGTGATTATGCTGTAGGTGCTATTCTAGGGCAAAGAGTTGATAAGAAGTTGAATGTTATCCATTACGCTAGTAATACTCTAGAAAATGCTCAAAGAAATTATGCTACTACCGAAAAGGAACTTTTAGCAGTTGTGTTTGCTTGTGATAAATTCAGACCCTATATTGTTGATTCTAAAGTAACAATTCACACTGATCATGCTGCTATTAAATACCTTATGGAAAAGAAAGATGATAAACCTAGACTTATTAGATGGGTTCTCTTGCTGTAAGAATTTGATTTGCATAATGTTGATAGAAAAGGAGCTGAGAACCCCGTTGGAGACAACTTATCTAGGTTAGAGAATGTTCTTGATGACCCACTACCTATTGATGATAGCTTTCCTGATGAACAACTAAATGTCGTAAGGACTTCTCGTAGCACTCCATGGTATGCTGATTATGCTAATTATATTGTTGCTAAATTTATACCACCTAGCTTCACATACCAACAAAAGAAAAAGTTCTTTTATGATTTGCGACATTACTTTTGGGATGACCCACATCTTTATAAAGAAGGAGTAGATGGTGTTATTAGACGTTGTGTGCCTGAGCATGAACAGGAACAGATCCTACGCAAGTGTCACTCCGAAGCTTATGGAGGACACCACGCCGGAGATAGATGTAGCGACCCGACCTCAGATGGTCAAGTCTCTGTGTTTCAGTGTCATCCCTGGATCCGTAATGCTGACACACACAGTACTCGAAGGATTTATAACAGAGTAGCAATCACACACTTATTACATCGAATGTCTCAAAAGAGAACTTATTACAATAATATGGCTTAAGGCCATCTAATACGATAACAACGGAAAGCTTGGAAGATAAAGTGAGTCCATCAACTCCAACGGCATAGCTGAGCTGCACGGCAACGACCTATCAAACCTTAGTCCTCATCTGAAAAGTCTGCAACATAATACGTTGCAGCCCGAGAACGGGTCAGCACATAGAATATGCTGGCAATGTAACACAATAGAGCAATAACAGAATAATGCTACCACTACATGCATATTTGGCTGGTGGAAAGCTCTACGGTTACAGTTTTTGCAAAAAGCCAATTTTTCCCTACAACAAAGGTATAAATTTTAATTTAACTATCATGGTGGTTGAAGCATCATTGAGAAGGTATAACCCCAACTCAATCCCAATTAAGGTAATTAACATCCCAGCAATATTAGTTAAGAGTGATGAGATACATGTGAATACTCAAGTACTAGATACTCAGAATTGTCCATAACCGGGGACACGGCTAACCATGATTAGATTGTACACTCTACATAGGTTTGCGCACTTTTACCCACAAGACTCGATCGCCTCCGTTGATTTCTCGCACTACATGGTGTTTGAGAAATGGATGACCGAGACACAGTCTTTCAGAAACATTAACTCTCTACTCCGGGTAGATCATACCAAACCTACAAAACCCACTACATGCTGATCTACCTCTTCAAGAGCTTCACGTAACTTACTCAACTATGCTAGAGCCCATAATAGCTTGTGGCTGCACACGGAAGTTTCCAGCATGAATAATCTCAGTTCCCTTTGAGCCTGGGTGGCGGTCCATAGGAAGATCACACGGGTACCCCGGGATTTCCAAAAAAAAAACAGACAACACTGGGTTCCCCAGGTGCCTCAATCCACCCAAATGTGTATTTAAGTTGCCACCTTAAGTTGAACCATTAATTAACAATCTCACATCTGTCATGGAATACACTCAAACCCAATCGACGTCTACGAGCATAGCATAGCAATATAGGCAATACGTAGAAGTAACTCCCAAGGTTTGATAGTAACAGGGCAATAGGTTCCTACCTCATCATCTACTTCCCAACCGACAAATTAATGACATCCTAATCATGCAATGTTTGAGGGTTGAAACTAATGCATAAAACTGGGTATGAAAAGAGTATGATCAAAGTGTTACTTGCCGAGCTGACGATCCGTGAATCCTAGAAACTCGTAGTAACACGCTTCGCACTCCGAGAATTCTATCGCAAGCAAACAATACATACATAAGCAACAAGAAAAGATGCACAAATGAAACTTTTACTCAAAGAGGCCGACCAGAAAGTTCAAATTAAGAACTCCGGTTCGCAAAAAGAATCAAACCAAAAGAAGCAACGAAACTCAAACGGCGAAAGAAATAAGATCCGTTTACTAATCTGAACTAGGGTCAAATTTTACAGAGACAAAAGCTTGTTTGAGTTGGTTATTCGGAAAGAGGGTTTCGAGATGAAACTCCAGGCGCTTGTATCGCCTGATTCCGATAAACGAGCGAAAAGTTATACTAGTACGAACATCGGATCAGAAATCGCGATCAGGAAAATCGTGGAATAAATCCGATAAAAGAAAAAACGACGAACGGCTTAACGAACGAACGTCCGTTAGCAGAAACTAAACGACGAACACGTTCGTTAAAACGAACGAACGAGCCAACGCTCGCTAAGTAAATAAACCGGAGAATAAAACCGATCTATATAAAAAAACGAACTAGGGTTTTTCTAAAAAAACGAAGGGGTTTTTCTTTAAAAAACCGGGCGGCGGGGCGGCTACCTCCGGCGAGGTCGTCCGGCGAGGCGGGGCGACTCCGGTGGGCGGTGGGGGGGCGGACTCGGCGAGGCACGGGTGGCGGCGGAGGGGGCGGCGGCGGCGCTAGGGCGGCAGCGGCGGGGGTAGAACTGCATATAAGAACCCTATGGGTATGTCTCCGTATAAAATGGTTTATGGAAAATCATGTCACTTACCTCTCGATCTAGAACATAAGGCATATTGGGCTATTAAAGAGCTCAACTATGATTTCAAACTTGCCGGTGAGAAGAGGTTATTTGATACTAGCTCACTTGATGAATGGAGAACCCAGGCTTATGAAAATGCCAAGTTGTTTAAAGGAAAAGTTAAAAGATGGCACGACAAAAGGATACAAAAGCGTGACTTTAATGTAGGTGATTATGTATTGCTATACAACTCTCATTTAAGATTTTTCGCAGGAAAAATTCTCTCTAAATGGGAAGGTCCCTATGTCGGTGTCAAAACCGGCGGATCTCGGGTAGGGGGTCCCGAACTGTGCGTCTAGGCGGATGGTAACAGGAGACAAGGGACACGATGTTTTACCCAGGTTCGGGCCCTCTTGATGGAGGTAAAACCCTACGTCATGCTTGATTGATATTGATATTGTGGATGTTTACAAGAGTGGATCTACCACGAGATCAAGGAGGCTAAACCCTAGAAGCTAGCCTATGGTCTGATTGTAAGGGTTGTTGTTCTGTCCTACGGACTAGAGCCATCCGGTTTATATAGACACCGGAGAGGGCTAGGGTTACATAGAGTCGGTTACAATGGTAGGAGATCTACATATCTCAGACGCCAAGCTTGCCTTCCACGCCAAGGAAAGTCCCATCCGGACACGGGCTAAGTCTTCAATCTTGTATCTTCATAGTCTTGGAGTCCGTTGATGATGATAGTTCGCCGATGATAGTCCGCCGATGATGGTAGTCCGCTATCCGGACACCCCTAATCCGGACTCCTCAAGAGCCCCTGAACCAGGCTTCAATGACGATAGGTCCGCACGATATTGCTTGGCATTGCAAGGCGGGTTCCTCCTCCGAATGATAGAAGATTGTGAACACCAGGATAGTGTCCGGCTCTGCAAAATAAATTCCACATTACACCGTAGAGAGAATAATATATACACAAGTTCAATCTGCGACGTTTTCTGCGGCATGACGCCACGCCACTACCAAGCCATTATTTAAATCGTTTTTACTCTACCACCTCAAATAAGATTTAGCGGCGGTTTCCTTGACACGTCTTGTCGAAGCAGAGATCGTGTTTCCCCTTAATCTGGGATTCTCATTAATACGGACATGGGTAACCCAACCGCGCCATTGATGGTGACGCTTGGGAGATAAGCGAGTTTTACCAGGCCGGTGGGGGACGCGTAGACTTCGCCCGCCCATATAAAGGATAAGGATTCACCTTTTCACCTACGTCTTCTTCCTCCTTGGCTTATCCATCTCCGCTTTGAGCTCCAGCGCCCAAGTTCGCAGATCTTGTCTCAACCTTCTCCGACCATGTCCGGAGCGGGAGGTAAATGGTTGGCCTCCACCGTTAAGGAGGAGCACATCGCCAAACTGCGCGGGCGCGGATACCTCTCCAAATGACATCACAGCACCGGCTGCCCGACGAGGGCAGCTCATCCCACACCTGCACCCCATGAGAGGGTCGTTTCTTCCCACTTCCTCCATGGACTGGGCTTTCCACTTCACCCCTTTGTCCGGGGCTCATGTTCTACTACGGCCTGGATTTCCATGATCTGGCGCCAACTTCATCCTCAACATCTCGGCGTTTATCGTCAGGGTAAGCGAGGCCTTCCTCTGCATCCAGCCCCACTTCGCTTATGGCTCAAGACCTTCAATGTCAAGCCGAAGGTAGTGAAGGGAACTCAAGCAGAGTGCGGAGGCGCCATGTTGGGCAAGATGCCCAATGTCCTTTGGTTCAAAGGGGCCTTCGTGGAATCCGTCAAGGGGTGGCAATCGGGGTGGTTCTATATCACTGAGCCGCGTGACCCTACAAGGGTGGCGGCCCCCGAGTTCAGATCTGGTATCCCCACGCAGCTCACCTCCCGGAAAGAGAAGGGCTTGCTGTGGGTAGTTCAGAGGAGCCGACGGACTCCAAGCCCGTATCCGAAGCTGGTGAAGAAGCTCAGCTGGTTAACGTGGTCCAAGTCATGCTCGTCCACGGATTCTCCCATGCCAAGAGAGGGCATTCAATCATGGGAGTTCAATCCGAACAGCACCAGCGCTGAGCGGGCTCTTCACACGACGCACGAAGGTGCCTGGAGGGTGCTTTTCAAGGGTGCCGGTTTCGCATCCGCGATCAAGATCGCGGATTTCGCCGCAGCGCCAAGCCAACGAGGTAAGTGATTCTACCCTTTACGGGACACTTGCTTTTCATAGTTTGACTCTATGTGGGTTTTAATTTCCCTTTCCTTTGACAGACTGGATGAGGAAGGCGGAGCAGATTATCTGCCCGGCCCTATGCCAAAAATCCCAGAGACGCCTGCCTAGCGAGGTCGCTGGTTCCGCACCGCACGTGCTGCGGAGAAGAAGGCCAAGAAGGAGGCCACGGTGCTCGAAAGAGTTCCTGCTTTCAGGTGTCCGACGACTCGGGCGGACTCCTCCCAAAACGAGGAGGAGAAAGGACTCTCTCCTGAGGAGGAGAGAGGAAGAGGAAGGCTTCCCAACAGGGAGGCCAAGGGTCCAAGAGGGAAGGACTATTCCCGGACAGCTCCGCCAACATCAACGCTGGCGGTAGAATGGCCTTCAAGGGCCAGGCCTTCGCGAGATCGTAAGTATCCGGATTATGAATGATTTATAATTTCTTTTTCGATTCACATAGTGTCATTCGATGCCGCATGCTGCCTGTAGTCCGCCAGTGATGATCTCCCGCTTCATCGAAGCGGTCGTTGGCTCCGCCAAATGTAGACTCCATCCCGACCGCCTCCACCCTCGCGACATTGAGGACGCCGAGGTGGGATCCCAAGAAGGACCCATCGGGGAGGCCCGAGGCGCCACAAGGCGCCCTCCCGGACTTTGCGCCGACTCCATATCGTAACCAGCAGTGGTTCCGGTTCGGCAGCGGCCCTTCAATGAAGGGCAAGACCGTGACGCCGCGGATTCCGCCCAACCGGGCGCGCCGGCAATTTGTTGGAGGCGCTGCAGAGCGCTTCCATCGAGGAAGAACACCGCACTATTATGAGTGCGGCGATTCGAAGGTGCAGCTTGCTAAGAGCGGGCTGACCGAAGCCTCTGATAGCCTTCTATCGTGCTTTGAGGTAAGAAGTTAAAATATGCAATGTAATACCGCATAGACAGTAGCCCTCGATGCTCGGTTCGTGTTCGGAAGAAAAGCCGGATGAGGATCTGAAAAAAAGAAGATATACGTAGGGTTGCTAAAAATTATGTCAATATGGGTTGCAGGCTGCTGCTTGACTCTCTGCCAGACCGATCATGGAGGTCGGTGCTTTGAAGCAGGAGCTAGAGCGGTCCGAGCAAGAGCTCGGCCGCGCCAGGAAGCAGCTCCAGGACAAAGAAGGTGAGTAACACCACTTTGAACTTGTACCTTACAAAAAAGGATTTAGCTTGCAACAAAAAATAACAAGGATAACATGGGTACTGCAGGGGCCACAACCGAGGTGGCGACCCTGAAGGAGGCCGTGTCCGCGGCCGAACGCAATGCGGCCACGGAACGGGCAGAGCGAGAAAAGCAGGAGGCGCGGGTGGCTGTGGTTCAGCAAGAGCTCCAGGCTCTCATGGAAAAGCATGAGAGTTTGGAGCGTGACTCAAAGACTCGAGAGTCCGAGCTTGCCTCAGCTCTCGAAAGTGCCAAAACTGCCAAGGCCGATGCCCATAAGTCCTTCAGAGATTGAGTTGGTGAGGAAGATAGCGGCGGTAAGGCATTTTTCATGCAAAGCAAGCATGTGAATGTAAATTACGTGTTACTTACCCGAATTCGAGCTTTGTAGGCGTTGCAGATCTGCCTCATGGCGTGTCGATGTCGCCAGATTCTACCGAGCCAAGGAGGGAGCTCAACGGAGAAGGTCTTCGGTCTCAAGATGCCGAGGCCAGCCATCCGGTGTTTCTAGTGACCAGCTGAAGCAGCTGGTCGAGCTCCACAAGGTGGCCGAACAGGCCATGAAGGGCCTCATAGTCCGGCTGTGGCTCGGAGAGGCCATGCCTGGAGCTACTCCGCCTCGTCGCGACGGTTGGTGGATGCGTGCCCTGGGTGGTGTGGTTATCAAGCGCCCGCTTGTATTGAAGGTGCTCGTCGGGCCCTTGCTCGCAAAAGGTGCATTGGGGCAAGCTGGATGCGGAGAAGCTAATCAGCGACGCGCCACCAGCGGGCAAGGAATATCGTCGCCCAAATGTACTATAAGACTGTCTGAAGGGTGCCCGCAAGATTGCGGATGAGTGCCCCAGGGATGTAATTATTGAGTAAATTCGCAATGTGTTATCCTGTGCGCTGAAAACTTTATTCATATGCGCTAAGCAACGCTTGTTAATTTAAAATATTACCTTCTGTCTGAGAGATGGCAAGTCGTCGGCTTCAGCCCCAATGCCACGAGTGCTGGGGTGTTCGGGATAAACTTGAGCACTCTAGTTCCCATTTTGGGTCCATCTAGGAGGCGCCAACGAACGTAACAAGGCAACCGGACTTATAGTGCTTGAACACTCTCACTTAGCCATAGAATTATATAATTTTAAATTTCAGTGAAGCCCCTAGTATTCGGAGGACCAATTAGGGCGCTATCCACGCCTTCGCCGGACATTATCCGAACTTCGCCAAGCGGCGAGGTCTTTAAGGACCCGAAGGACCTCTCGAACAGCGACCAGTCTCTCGCCTTATCATGACAGTCAGTTTTAGCTTTCCCACTAAAGGCGTTAACCTGGCTCAACCGGGCGCAATCGCAGTGGTTCTCCCAGTGCTACCTTAGCCGATAGAACGGAACGTAAGGTGCCAAACATGGGAGCCGGACAAACCCAACTATTGACCCAAGACATGATTCGAGCCGATTCATATAATGCTATAAGTTCGGGTGCCGCACTTTGTGAAAGTGTTCGACTTTATCACACCATAATGCGGAGAACATAAGCCCTCAGTGTATTTGGCCGTACTAAAATGTACAGGGTGCAACATGTCGTAAATGAACATATATATATATATATATATATATATATATATATATATATATATATATATATATATATATATATATATATATATAAATGTAATGCAATTATGGGCAAAAGTGCTGCATTTTATTCGAGAAGATATGCTATGAGTGCGGAATGATACAAATAGTGCGGAAAGCAAGGGATTGGACGAATGAAAGGCGTCTCCATCCAGGGGTAGGCCAGGGAATGTTGTATTTAACAAATTGAATGCTCGTGATGGAGACCACCTGAGTGTTCGTCGCGGCCTTTGTCCTTCCCTGGCTGTTGCATCATGAGTTCGGCAGTATCGCCGCCGGACAGAGTTCTATATAAAAAAGAGAGAAATAAAAGAAAAGAGAGCGACACACTTGGGAGCCCCTGGTGTGGTCGAACCGCACTGGTCTGTTGTGGTTGTGCCTTTCCTCTATGCCCATGGTATCTCCGTATGTAATTATGTACGCGGAGAGTTTGTCTTACAATTTTGCGAGGGCTGGGGTTGAGGCCGCATTGCTACGCGTGCTCGGAACGTGCGGATGGTCTTGGTTGATGTTGCTCGGCGCGTTTGGCGTGTCCGGTCGCTTAACGGCCGACTCAAAATTGCCTTAAAAGGCTGCTCAGATTTCGCCGCGAGAGCCGCATGTATGTTCCTCCGCTCGGAGGAGCGCCCGTGTTTCCATTGACCGTGATGACTCCACGAGGGCCTGGCATCTTGAGCTTAAGGTATGCATAATGCGGCACCGCGCTGAATTTTGCGAACGCGTTCGTCCGAGCAGAGCGTGATAGCCGCTGCGAACAGGACTATGTCAAGATTAACTCCTCGCTTCAGAAATTATCCGGGATCCAAGACCACTTCAGTGTAATCGAGCTCGCATAACCGGCCTCGACACCTGGTATGACGCTTTGAAGGTTGTCTTTGTAGGTTTAATCCTTGAAGGGTCTATGCCCATCTTGTGCAATCGTATCCCGATAAAGCAGGTTCAGGCTTACGCGCCGTCCATCGGGACTCTCGTGTGAAATCCATCGACGATTGGGTCTAAACCATCGCGCGAATCCGCCATGGCGGATACTGGTCGGATGGTCTCTTCGATCGAAAGTGATCAGGCAAGAGGACCATGGGTTGTGGGGCGACTGGCTCCATCGCAGATATCGCCCCTTTAGTGCACGCTCGCTCCCTCTTGGGGATATGCGCTATGATATCATGTTTACCGTCCAACTTGAGGGGGAATCCCATTTGTCCTCTGTTGTTCGGCGGCCGGTCTCTTCCTCGCCATCGCTTGTAGCCCTTGTCACTGTTTTCGGCGATTAATTTGCCTACCTGCTTGAATACCCAACAATCTCTGTTGGTGTGGTTAGCTGGCTTTTCGGGGTTCCATGTATTTGACAGAGCGGTCGAGTATTCGGTCCAAATTGACGGGCCCGGAGTGGTTCTTGTGAATGGCTTCTTCCGCTGACGGGCTTGAGCCTCGAATCCGCGTTGACTGCCGATCCTCATTGCTGTCGCCGCACGCGGCGTTTGTTTTGTTTCGACGCAACCTGCCATTGCGGTCCTTGGTATCCGGACTGCCAGCGTTTTTGCTGAGGTTGTTGCTGCGAGCCAGCCAGCTATCTTCTCCCGCACAAAAGCGGGTCATAGGTGATGTGAGTGCTGCCATGGATTTCGGCTTCTCCTGTCCTAGGTGCCGGGCCAGCCACTCGTCGCGGATGTTATGTTTGAAGGCAGCGAGTGCCTCTGCATCCGAACAGTCGACGATTTGATTTTTCTTTGTTAAGAACCGTGTCCAGAATTGCCTGGCCGATTCGTCTGCTGCTGGATTATGTGGCTTAGGTCATCTGCAGATCCGTGGTCGCATATCGCGCCTCGGAAGTTGTCGAGGAATGCGGCTTCGGGTCTTCCCAAGATCCAATTGACTCTGCGGGCAGGCTGTTAAGCCAATGCCGAGCTGGTCCTTTCAGCTTGAGCGGGAGATATTTGATGGCGTGAAGATTGCGCCGCCGGGCCATATGTATATGGAGGAGATAATCCTCAATCCAAACCGCGGGTCTGTTGTGCCATCGTAGATTCGATATTCACGGGTTTAAACCCTTCGTGGATTTGATGATCCATTACTTCGTCGCTGAAGCATAGTGGGTGTGCGCGCCTCAGATTGAGCAATATCGCGACGTAGCTCGAGAGAGCGTTATTCGCTGTGTTCGCCCGCCGAGTAGTTGTATTCGGCGCGACGGTATTCGTCGTGGGTCTTGGGGCGCTCGCGTGATCCGTAGATAGATCTGGATTGTTTTGCCTTGTCCTCCAATATATCCCGCAAGTCCAGCGCGTTCCCCCGTAGCTTCATGCTTTTTGAGCGATGCCGGGGTACGGTTTTGGTGGAGGGCTTGCACGCCTCTTTGTCGCGGCCACGAGGTGGTCGGTCTGCCGTATTGTGCGCTGGTGATGCAGGTTTGTACGCTTCCTCCTCTAGTCGGGGGAGCAACTTGCATTTTGGGTAACTTTTGGAGGGGCATTCATACTCTTCGGCCGCGAGGACCTCGGTCCATCTGTCCGCCAGTAGGTCTTGATCAGCTTGAAGCTGTTGCTGCTTTTTCTTTAGGCTGTTTGCCGTGGCCATTAGCCTGCGTCTGAAACGCTCTTGTTCGACGGGATCCTCAGGCACGACGAATTTGTCGTCGTCGAGGCTTGCCTCGTCTCCGGAGGGAGGTAAGTAATTGTCATCCTCGACCTCTTAAATCGCCGCCTCTCGTGAGGGCTTGCTTCGCCTCCTCCGTGCTAGATCGTCTTTGGAGGGGGTTGTCTTCGGCACTTTCTGGGGTGTTATTATCTCCTGTGCCGGAATCTCCATTCTTGCCGTGGCGGGATTTAGAGCGGCGCCGCTGTCGTCGGCGCTTGGGCTGTTTCTTTAAGGAATCGGCCTCCGTTGCTTCTTCGCCGTCCCCATCTTTTGGGGTGTCCACCATGTATATGTCATATGACGAGGTGGTCTTCCAGTGTCCTGTAGGCACTGGTTCTTGGTAGTCTCCGCATCGCCGCCCATACCGCCGATGTCTTCGGAGTCGTGGTCGAGTACGCCAATTAAATCGCCGATGGTGGCTACGGCGGGTGGTGGGTGGGCTCTGAATTTCTTCGTCGTCTGCGTCCCAACCATCCTGGCCGTAGTTCGCCAGGCTCTCCGGATAGCGAGAGATGCTTGATGAATTTATGATATCGCCAAGGGCGAAAAGCTTTGAAAGATGTCCGCAGCGGTGAATTCCATGATCGGCGCCCAATCGGATTTGACTGGCAGGGGCGCAGGAGGTTCGGAGTCCGACACCTCGGAGTCATGAGCTTTATGCGGGACAAGGTAAGTGTTCGGTTCCATCGCCGTAGAAATTGCAGCTCCCGAGGCGGTGTCCAGCCATCCGTCCTCGATCCGAGCGATCGGCTCCGGACTATGGGTCGGAGCGGATTCGTGTGTGGCCTCCAAGGTGCTGTCCGGCGGCAGAGTTAGGTCATGCCCATCGTGACAGCGCGGCATGCTCGGCTGTGGCTCAGATCCATCGAAGATGAAGTCCCCGTGGATATCGGCCGTGAAGTTTAGGCTTCCAAACCTGACCTGACGGCCAGGGGCGTAACTTTCGATCTGCTCCAGATGGCCAAGTGAGTTGGCCCGCAGTGCGAATCCGCCGAATACGAAGATTTGTCCGGGGAGAAAAGTCTCACCCAGGACGGCGTCGTTGTCGATTGAAGAGGCCATCAAGCCTATCGGTGACGACACAGAGGAACTCTCAATGAAAGCACCAATGTCGGTGTCAAAACCGGCGGATCTCGGGTAGGGGGTCCCGAACTGTGCGTCTAGGCGGATGTTAACAGGAGACAAGGGACACGATGTTTTACCCAGGTTCGGGCCCTCTTGATGGAGGTAAAACCCTACGTCTTGCTTGATTGATATTGATATTGTGGATGTTTACAAGAGTGGATCTACCACGAGATCAAGGAGGCTAAACCCTAGAAGCTAGCCTATGGTATGATTGTAAGGGTTGTTGTTCTGTCCTACGGACTAGAGCCATCCTGTTTATATAGACACCGGAGAGGGCTAGGGTTACATAGAGTCGGTTACAATGGTAGGAGATCTACATATCCAGACGCCAAGCTTGCCTTCCACGCCAAGGAAAGTCCCATCCGGACACGGGCTAAGTCTTCAATCTTGTATCTTCATAGTCTTGGAGTCCGTTGATGATGATAGTTCGGCCGATGATAGTCCGGCCGATGATGGTAGTCCGGCTATCCGGACACCCCCTGATCCGGGACTCCCTCACCCTACGTTATCGAGGAGGTCTACCGTTCCGGTGCGATAAAAATCAACAACTTCAAAGGCACAAATCCGAAGGTGGTAAACGGTCAAAGGTTCAAACACTATATCTCAGGTAATCCTATAAATGATGAAACTAATATTATTGAAACCGAACTCCCGGAGGAATACATAAGGACACTTTACGTAACGCTCGGACTCCAAAAAGGAATAGGTATGTGTTACGGTAAGTAAACCGACTCCAAAACAAATTCTAAGGCAATATTTCTCTGTTTTGGAATATTAGAAAAATAGAAAAATAAGTAGCAGTCCGGGGAGGACACGAGGCCTCTACGAGGGTGAACGGCGTGCCCTACCCCCTGGGCGCGCCCCCCTACCTCGTGAGCACCTCATGTGCCCTCCGGAATCCGTTTTCTTGCATGATAAGTATTTTGGTCTGTAAAAATTCATTATATATTCTCCCGAAGGTTTCGACGACTGTATGACGCAAATATCCTCTGTTTTTGTTTCGAGCTGTTTCCGTTCCAGATTTGAGGATTCCGGAGACTCGATCATCCTTATATGAGGGTGAGCCTATGCCATGGAAGGTGGACGACAAGCTTGCATCATCAACAACACCTCCACCGCCAACAACAAAGAAGGAGGCATAATCACATGGGTATGGGCACTCCCCTTGGCAACTGCCAAGCTTGGGGGAGGTACCCTGGTATCGTATCACCATCACAACTCATATCTTTACCATTTTTCTTAGTTCGATCCTATTAGTAGTATCTTGATTTAGTAAAATAAAGTCATGGCATGATCTAGTTTTGAAGTTTTGTTTTATGATCCCTCTATGCAATCGAGTCCGTGAGTTATATATATAATAAAGATTAGTGTTGAGTCAAGGGCTTGATTATTTTGCCATGATCTTGGGTGAATAAAAAAGGGGATAAAAAGAATCAAAGAGTTTATATTGATCTTAGTGAAAGTAATGACTCCACGTAGAAAGAGTATGATGATTAAAAGTTGTTGGGAGTTGGCAAATATAGCTTTGGTCATCGTTGCAATTAATAGGAAGTAATAAGGAGAGAGAGGTTTCACATATAGATATATTATCATTGACATCTTTTACGATTGGGAGCACTCATTAAAATATGACATTCTAAAGAGTTGATGTTGGACAAGGAAGACAACGTAATGAGTTATGTTTTCTTATATCTGAGATAAAGTATGTTGTCATGGATCCTCTAAGATGTTGAGCTTGCCTTTCCTCCTCATGCTAGCCAAATTCTCATCACCAAGTAGAGATACTACTTGTGCTTCCAAATACCTTTAAACCAGTTTAGCCATGAGAGTCCATCATATCTACCTATGGATTAAGTAAGATCCTTCAAGTAAGTTGTCATCGGTGCAAGCAATAAAAATTGCTCTCTAAATATGCATGACTTATTAGTAATAAGCTTTGTACGAACTTTGTACGAACTTGTTGTGGAAGTAATAAAAGCGACGGACTGCATAATAAAGTTCCGCATACAAGGGGCAATATAAAGTGACGTTCTTTTGCATTAAGATTTTGTGCATCCAACCATAAAAGCGCATGGCAACCTCTACTTCCCTCTGCAAGGGCCTATCTTTTATTATTATCCCTACCTTATGCAAGAGTCACGGTGATCTTCACCTTTCCTTTTCATTTTATCCTTTGGCAAGCCCAAGATGTTGAAAGAACATGATATATATATATATATATATATATATATATATATATATATATATATATATATATATATATATATATATATATATATATATATATATATATATATATATATATATATATCTAATTGGATGTAGGGGAGCATGAATTATTATTGTTGACATTACCCTTGAGGTAAAAGGTTGTGGGGCAAAACTACAAGCCCCTATCTTTCTCTGTGTCCGGTTAAAACTCCGTAACCACAAGTATTGCGTGAGTGCTAGCAATTATGAAGGACTAAGTGATAGTTGAGTATCTGGACTTGCTTTTAAGCTCTGACATAGACTCTTTCCGATGTTATGATAAATTGAAATTGTTTCAATGACTAAGGACATAATTTGTTGGTGCTCAATAAGGTTTCTGATTCATACTTTGGCTTTGAAAGGATCATCATTTGAACATAAGTAATCATATGACAAATCAATATATGTTGCTGTTATGAGATGCTGTTATGAGAATAATCATGACGCCTTCATGTCCGTATTTTATTTTTATCGACGCCTCTACCTCTAAACATGAGGACTTATTTATTGTTATCCGCTTTTCGCTTGAGGACAAGCGAGGTCTAAGCTTGGGGGAGTTGATACGTCCATTTTGCATCATGCTTTTATATCGATATTTATTGCATTATGGGCTGTTATTTCACGTTATGTCACAATACTTATGGCTATTCTCCCTATTTTACAAGGTTTACATGAAGAGGAGAATGCCGGCAGCTGGAATTCAGGCTGGAAAAGGAGCAAATATTGAAGGCCTATATCACAAGCAACTCCAAAAGTCCTGAAACTCCACGGAATACCTTAAAATAAATAAAGAAAAATCGTCACCAAAGATGAAGGCCAGGGGGCCCACACCCTGCTCACGAGGGTGGGGGGCGCCCCTCCCCTAGGCGCGCCCCCCTACCTCGTGGCCCCCCTGGTGGCTCTCCGACGTCCATCTTCTCCTATATGAAGTCTTTCGATGAGAAAAAAAATAGTAGGCAACCTTTCGGGAGAGACTCCGCCGCCACGAGGCGGAACCTTGGCGGAACCAATCTAGGGCTCCGGCGGAGCTGTTCTGCCGGGGACACTTCCCTCCGGGAGGGGGAAATCATCGTCATCGTCATCACCAACACTCCTCTCATCGGGAGAGGGCAATATCCATCAACATCTTCACCAGCACCATCTCATCTCCAAACCCTAGTTCATCTCTTGTATCCAATTCTTGTCTCCAAGTCCGGGATTGGTGCTAGTAGGTTGCTAGTAGTGTTGATTACTCCTTGTAGTTGATACTAGTTGGTTTACTTGGTGGAAGATCATATGTTCAGATCCTTTATGCATATTATTACCCCTCTGATTATGAACATGAATATGCTTTGTGAGTAGTTACGTTTGTTCCTGAGGACACGGGAGAATTCTTGCTATTAGTAGTCATGTGAATTTGGTATTCGTTCGATATTTTGATGAGATGTATGTTGTCTAACCTCTAGTGGTGTTATGTGAACGTCGACTACATAACACTTCACCATTATTTGGGCCTAGAGGAAGGAATTGTGAAGTAATAAGTAGATGATGGGTTGCTAGAGTGACAGAAGCTTAAACCCTAGTTTATGCGTTGCTTCGTAAGGGGATGTTTGGATCCATATGTTTCATGCTATGGTTAGGTTTACCTTAATACTTTTGTTGTAGTTGCGGATGCTTGCAATAGAGGTTAATCATAAGTGGGATGCTTGTTCAACTAAGAACAACACCCAAGCACCGGTCCACCCAAATATCAAATTATCAAAGTACCGAACGCGAATCATATGAGCGTGATGAAAACTAGCTTGACGATATTCCCATGTGTCCCCGGGAGCGCTTTTCCTATTATAAGAGTTTGTTCCGGCTTGTCCTTTGCTACAAAAAGGATTTGGCCACCTTGCTGCACCTTATTTACTTTTGTTACTTGTTGCTCGTTACAATTTACCTTATCACAAAACTATCTGTTACCACTTATTTCAGTACTTGCAGAGAATACCTTGCTGAAAACCGATTATCATTTCCTTCTGCTCCTCGTTGGGTTCGACACTCTTACTTATCGAAAGGACGACGATAGATCCCCTATACTTGTGGGTCATCATTTTCCAATAGCCCAAATTTAAAGATCTCTACTGGAATGTTCGTGGCCTCAACAACCCAGCCAAGAGCAAGGCAGTCAAGGAGTTCATCGACTCAATCAAGATTAGTTTAGTTTGCTTGCAAGCTAAATTGGGTGTAATCGATAAGTACATTGTTATGCAATGCTTAGGCCCATCGTTCGCGGTTTTGTGTACGTGCCTTCAGAGGAATGTAGAGGGGGTATCATGTTGGCTTGGGACTCCACAATGGTGGACGTGGTGGGCGTGCAGAGCGATACCAACTTCCTCACAGGTTTGGTGCAACCCAACCTGTGATCTGCTGGAATGTTTGTGGCCTCAACAACCCGTCCAAGAGGAAGGCAGTGAAAGAGTTCATCCACCCAGTCAAGATTAGTTTAGTTTGCTTGCAACAAAACTAAATTGGATTTAATTGATAACCCACAAGTATAGGGGATCACAACAGTTTTCGAGGGTAGAGTACTCAACCCAAATTTATAGATTCGACACAAGGGGAGCCAAAGAATATTTGAAGGTATTAGCAGCTGAGTTGTCAATTCAACCACACTTGGAGATTAATTATCTGCAGCAAAGTAATTATTAGCACATTAGTATGATAGTTTTGATGATAGTAGCAGTAGTAACGGTAACAGTAGCAGTGATAGCAATGATATTGTAGCAGCAACAATAGCAGTAGCAACAGTAGTAACTTAGCAAGAAGAATATATGATAAATTCGTAGGCATTGATCGGTGACTCGCTGGATAATATTCATCATGAGACAGTTATAACCTAGGGCGATACGGCACTAGCTCCAGTTCATAAATATAATGTAGGCACGTATTCCGTAAATAGTCATACGTGCTTATGGTAAGAACTTGCATGACATCTTTTGTCCTACCCTCCCGTGGCAGTGGGCTCCTATTGGAAACTAAGGGATATTAAGGCCTCCTTTTAATAGAGAACCGGAACAAAGCATTAACACAGGGTGAATACATGAACTCCTCAAACTACGATCATCACTGGGAGTGGTCTCAACTATTGTCACTCCGAGGTTGCTCGATCATAACACGTAGTATGTGACTATAACTTGCAAGATCGGATCTTGAACATGGATATAATGATGATAACATAAACGGTTCAGATCTAAAATCATGGAACCCGGGCCCAAAGTGACAAGCATTAAGCATGGCAAAGTCATAGCAACATCAATCTCAGAACATAGAGGATACCAGGGATCAAGCCTAACAAAACTAACTCGATTACATGATGAATCTCATCTAACACCTCACCGACCAGCGAGCCTACGAAGGAATTACTCACTCCCGGTGGGGTGCATCATGGAATTGGCGATAGAGATGTGTTGGTGATGACGAAGATCGAAGATCCCCCTCTCCGAAGCCCCAAAGGGACTCCAGATCTGCCCTCCTGAGGAAGAACAGGGTTTTGTGGCGGCTCCGTCTCGTGAAACGTGATAATTCTTTCTCCCTGATTTTTTCTGGAAATATGGGATTTTATAGTGTCGGTTTGGAGGTCAGCAGGGCCACCAGGTAGGTAGCACCCACCTGGGCGCGCCCTGGTTGGTTGTGCCCACCCAGGTGCCCCCCTCAGGTCCATCCTGGCTCCAGAAATTCTCTTTTATCATATAAAAAATCCTCGCAAAGTTTGGGTGCATTCCAAGAACTTTTATTTCTGCACAAAAACAACACCATGGTAGTTCTGCTGAAAACGGCGTCAGTCCAGGGTTAGTTTCATTCAAATCTTGCAAATTAGAGTCCAAAACAAGAGAAAAAGCGTTAGGAAAAGTAGATACGTTGGAGACGTATCAACGCCCCCAAGCTTAAACCTTTTCTTGTCCTCAAGCAATTCACTTGATAAACTAAAAGTGAAAAAGAAAAAGTTTTATGAACTCTTTGTCTCGTGTTTCATAAATAAGCTTAAACAACACCCAGGTTTTCAGCAAAGATTATAACTAACCATGTCGACAATAACTCTTAAAAATTATATTAACTCATATCAATGACATAAACAACTAGTGAGCAATAATAAGATATGTCAAATAGCAACACGTTGTCAAAACAACCATGATATAATATGACAATAGTGGTATCTCGCTGGCCCTTTCTGAGACCGCAAAACATAAATGCAGAGCACCCCCAAATTTCAAGCAACGACTAAACATTGTAATTCATGGTAGAGAAGATCCAGTCATGATGCACCCAACATTAGCTATACACAATGCATCAGCATGATAGCAGTGCTCTCAGGTTCTGGCGCTTATTTCAGAAGGTGATGACCCAACATACAAGTAAATGGATAGTCACTACTAGGGAAAAGGCTAGCAGCAGCGCGGGTTTTAGATGTATCAGTAACGCGGGTACAGGCGCTACTAATAAGGCGCTGCAGCTATTGTTAGCAGCAGCGCTGCCAGCCAGCCAGCTTCTTGCTAGGACAAATAGCTGCAGCGTTTGTTTGTTACCACGCTGCTGCTAAGGTAACTACTTGCAGCGTGTTTTCTGCCCATCGCTACTAGTACTTTTTTCTTATTTTTTTAATTTTTATTATATTTATGCGCCATCATACAAATATTGGTACAATACTAGTTATGAGATTTACATCATTATGTCCATAACAGTGTGTCAAATGAAGGTGGATTAGGTTCAAGTGGAGGCAATATGTGGTGCATGTCAAAAGTATACTACTAATCCAAACTTGATCTAGTTTGGACTAGTAGTACTTTCGATGTGCACCACATGTTGCCTCCACTTGATTCTAATCTGCCAGCACAAGATATTTAGTCATCATCATGGTCATTACCACCAATAGTATTTATTTAATCACCACTAACACTAGCTAATAATAATCATCATAGTCATTACCACCAACACTAGCTATTTTATCATCATAGTAATAGTGTAGCACATCATCATCCTGAAACTCATTTCTAGCTAGCTAATTACTCCTGCTGCTCTCTCTTAGGTAAAACAACATAAAACATGTGTAGCTCTCCTCCTTGATCAAGTTGGAGCATGCAGATGAACCTGTCTCCTAATCGTGGAAAGCGCCTCTGTTTGCTGGCCCCTAGTACTTCTCTGCGCTCCCCCAACACATATTTGGTCCAGTCTTGCACTATTAAGCATCCGTCACTAATCTTGAATGCACTAGAGTAATCTGTAGGATATCTTGGCAGAAGTCGATAATACTCATGGTACCTTTAGTCTCGATCCCATAAGGCACAACATTCATCGGAGTCCTGTTGAAGAACATCGATGGTAACATACTTAGAAATGAAGTTTAGCTTCAAAAATAATGTATGGAAAAGATGCAATGAGGACAAATAGTAAAAATCTTACCATCCGTTCTAAATGGATGTGACCATAGTTCATTACGAACACTATTGGTCGCACGCGTTTTCAGATACTAACATTTATAAATCCAAGAAGAAAATTTGCCTTGACAAGATCAAGATCCTCAAGCCATGAAACATAATGACTTAGCTCCTCATGATTTAGTTCAGCCTCGGGACAGTAGTAGGTCCTGTCTACCAAGCGCTGGACATGTTTGCTTGCACCAAATAAGCTGACAATACAAATTAGTTGTCAACTATTTTTAATAAACAATATCAAAGACATAAATATGGCTCGAAACTTACATAATGGTATAATCGAGGCGCCTCAGACATCGACCCAGATATCGGTATTACCTTCGATATCATCTTCCGGACGAATATCAAAGGTGATAACCATATCAGGCTCAAATGCATAAGTCTTGCATAGTTCTCGCCATGTTTTGCATCCAAAATAGGTGTAGTCGTCTGAATTGTATAATTTTGCATGGAAAATATAACCATGCTCGGTCTTCAAATAAACTTTCTTTACCTCCGCAGTATGACTGAAACCTATCTTATATAATACAAAAACTCTTGCATGGCAGGGGATACGCTAGTAGAATAGTAAAAAATATATAGGTTCAAGCAAATGAAGCAGATGTCATGCTTAGCTACGAAAAAAGACTTGTCTTTATGACTTCATCAGATCCACTTCAAGTTCTCGCCCAGCTTGATGTCAAGCGCCTACCATCATCTAGGAAGATTCCGTCAGACAAAGCCGCTTCGTCTTTGCAGATTTGCAAATACCGAAATCCTTTTCGTCGCCGACATTTCCTATGTTCATAGTTAAAACATTAATTGAAAATCGATCAAGACAACTACCAGGATACTCAACACACAAATCCGGGGCACTCGATATTTCCTACATATTCGGCACAAGTCATGCCAAAATTCACGGAAAAATCCGCATGACCTTTGCTAAAATAGGACATATCGAAGCGCCTGAAATTTGCCGAACGGAAATGAATCAACACTCCGCAAAACATAGGCCACTTGGAGGTGTAACATGCAAACATGACCGCCACTTGGATATTGAGCAACACAAGATATACATTTCAAAATATCTTATAGGACTCAAATTAGCATGCATTCAATAAGCAAAAGTAAATCATCTCATGCGTCCCTACATCGTCGAATATTATCACTAATACATCACGAATAGTGTCATACATATAACATCACTAATACAACTAAAACCCTAGCACACGACAGGTATCGGCGCGGGCGGTGGACACCCACAGAGAAGGAACCATCACGGGATCATAGCTCCAGTGAGATCCCTGGAGAACCTGCCAGGTATTGGAGAACGACCTGTGCTCCAACGCAAACATGTAGCGACGGACGTGCGCGTCCTCCTCACTAACACGGTGACGCACCACCTCCGCGGAGTATTCAAGCCTCTGGATCGTCACTGGCCCAAGCGACCACCACCAAAGAAGGTTCGGGTCAACGACAGGCTGGCTCCTCACCAACCTGCGCCCCCCGGTAGGTAGCGCCTCCCAGTACCACCCCGGCGGAGCCCAGTCCCAGACATGGCCGATCTGGTCAAGCAGGTGTCGTCCTCCGCCGACTCGGCGACGAGGATGCGGGATAGGCATCGTCCACGTCGAGGCGGGAAAAATTGCTTTAACTAAAAAATAGCAACAAGTTCTTACTAACTAGTTCTATTAATTCAACTAGTTCTTACTAAAAATAAACTTACTATAAATAAAAGGGTATTTATCACTTATGCCACCGGTTGTGTCTCACTACTCAATTTTGCCACTAGGAATTTCAACTGCTAAAAAATGCCATCACTTCGTTAGGTACATGCTAAAAAATGACACTGGATACCATTATTGTGATCTCAAAACCCTTTTGCTATGTTATAGTGACATAAATACCTATGAACCAACATGCCCGCTCTCCCTCTATCTCACTACAATAAAGTGTGGGGCCCACTTAATCCTAACAACGTTCTTATTTTCCTGTAAAATTATTCGCTTGGTTACTCCTGACAAGTAGGGATACACTTAGGAACTGACATATGGGTCTAGACTTATTTTTGTCATATAACATGGTCAACGGGTTTGACATGAAAATAATAATGTCTAATGGCATTTTTGAGCAAAGATTTAACGGGATGGTGGCATTTTTTAGATATCTAATGGCATTTTTGAGCAAGCATCTCACGAATCGATGACATTTTTGAGCAGTTGTAACTTCTAATGGCAAAACTGAGTAGTGGGACACTATTAGTACCTAGTTCTTAATATGCAACTAAAATAAACTTACTATAAATAAAAATTAACTTAATATGCAACTAAAATATAAAAACCCTAGGCAGATGAGGTAGGGGAGAGGAGAGCGGCATGCTCACCTCGGGTGCTCGCGACGAGGGAGGGGCAGGCGGCGTCGAGGTCGGGTCGGGCGGGTCGGGCGGCGTTGAGGTCGGGGCGGGGCGTTGAATCTGGTTGGGCGCCGTCCGGGCGGCGTTGAGGTCGGGGCGGGGCGGCGTTGAGGTCGGGGTCGGGTGGCGTGAGGGTGCGGAGGCGTCTTTGCGACCGACCAGACGACGGCGGCGTAGAGTGGAGAGATTTGGGGAAAGTGTGGCGTGGGGAAGGACGAAACCGCCCGTGGTTAAGTCGAAGTAGCGATGGCGTGTTCGAGAAAAGCGATGCTGCTACATTAGCTACAGCTGCGTTCACGATACACGCCATCGCTACTCCTTTCTCTTTTTTCCCTTTTTCATTTAGTTTCCTTCACATTTTACTTGTTTCCTTTCACCTTATTCTATTTCTTTCATTTTCAATTACCTTTCCATTTTCTTTCCATTTAATTTTATAACCTTTAGCAGCAATGAGTTTATATTAAAACGCTGCTGCTACAAACAAAGATAGCGGTAGCGCTGTTCAATCATAGATCGCTACTACTATGTGTAGCTTATGGGCTAAGCCGTGGGAATTTTAGTAGTAACGTGTACAGCAAGACGCGCTCTTGCTATATCTTTATCTGCAGCGCGTTACCTCAAAGCGCTATCGCTAATTAGCACCAGCGTGCTTTCTTGACTCACGCTGCTGCTAAAGTTCTGTGTATAGGGTTTTCCCTAGTAGTGAGTCCCTTCGCAGAGGGAAGCAGTGTTTTGCAGAGGTGCCAGAGCTCATGTTTTTAAAACGGAGGTAAATGATATTTTTTTTAGACATGCACCCTTCTTATTCACTTCACGACCATCAGTTATCAATATCTTCCATTGTAAGCATGCTAGTGGCGGTTCTCAAGAGAAAATATAAAGGTTATGAATCCATTGGGAGTTTTTGTTTGATTATTTGTAAGCTCTTTTCTTTTTGCAGTCTGGGACTGGGCATCCCTATTACCGCCTTTTTCTCGTGCGTTGGCGAGTGAATAAACACTCGACCTGAGAATAACCCGCTTAGCATGGAGGATACCGACCACCTCATGTCGTTCCATGAACAATCCAGACACACAAAAATGATATTTATTTGAAGTTTTTAGAGGTGGCACATGCAAATTTACTTAGGACGGTAGGGCAATACGACATATAGGTAAGTATGGTGGACTCATCTGGAATAACTAGGGTTTCAGGTTTTTGGATGTACAAGCAGAGTTCCCACTTAGTACAGGCGAACGCTAGCAAATAGGTTGAGAAGCGGCCAGCTATAGAGCAACAATGGTCATGAACATGCATTATGCATAAGTAACGTTGGATACTAGCATGAGTAGGATATGAACACCATGAACATAAATATCATAGAGGCTATGTTCGTTTTGATTCAACTATATGCATGAACATGTGCCACGTCAAGCCACTCAAACATTCAGAGGAGGATACCATACCATCATACTAGATCACAATCATTTTAACGCAATGTTGATATCTAAGATAAGTCATTATTCATTCCTAGCTACTTATGCATGGCATGAGAAACTATAATCTCTAATTGTCATTGCAAACATGTTTGATCATAATAGGCTGAAGCATGGATACTAGGTTAAACATATTTACAAAAACAGAACAAGTCGAATTCATACCCGTTTCTCTCTGCCATGGCCAGTTCATATAATATCGTCATTATTGCCTTTCACTTGCACGACCGAACGATTTGAAATAATAATAGTGCAAGAGTGCCGTGGACTAAGCTGGAATCTGCAAACATTTTATTCAAGAGGAGAAGACAAGGTAATATGGGCTCTTTCTTAGATCAACATAATGCAAATGAGAGCCACTCAACATTTTCATTGTGGTCTTCTCCTCGGTATGACTCGATAAAGGAAAAAGAAATTCAGAGAAACACACTGAAATATTTTTGGAGTTTTTGGTTTTTTCGAAAGCAAGCAAATGAAAAAGGGGAAAGCAAAAACAAGAAAAAAAAATCACGGGACAACTCCCAACAAGTAAAAGAAGAAAGAGGAAATCTTTTTGGGTTTTCTTTTGAGTACTACAACAATTTAAACTAGAAAGAAAAATAAAAAAGAAGCAAGAAACATATTTTTGGATTTTCTCAAAGTTTTTCAAACACACAAGAAGAAAGCAAGAAAATAAATTGAGCATGGATGATACAATGAAAAAGTGTGGACACCGACAACTAGAATGAAATGTGTGAACATGAATGTAATGTCGGTGGGAATACGTACTCCCCCAAGCATGGCTTTTGGCCTAGCTTGGTAATCAGTTAGTAGCCTGGATGGTAGTTGGCATGGTAGCTCACGGCGGCCCTCGATGCCGATGCCTCAGCCCGCCGTGCTACCTCCACTACTGCGTTGTGAGCTCGAGCCTCGCTCTCCAGAACATAATATCTTCCCTTGCTGTGATAGTCAAAAAGAGCAGGCGCATGCAAATATGTGTGCACAACAGATGTTTGGTTAAACAACAAATTATACATGAAGTCATGAATTTTTCCCTTGAGGATCTTATGGCTTTTTAAAGCCTCAAAATCTAAATACTGCATGGGTAGGATAGGGTCAAAGGGCAAAGGTGAGACACCTAGCTCTCGTGCGAAACGCATGGCATAAATTCCACCATAAAAATAGCCACTGCTAGAGTTGTGCTGCAGTCTGTGTGCAACAATCGCTGCAAGATTATAAACCTTCTCACCAGTGAGAGCGGCATGTATGAGGCTCAAGTCTGGAGCACAAAGTGTACTACAGTCTTGCTTGCCTACTATGCATTTTCCATTGAATAAAGCGAAGTACTGAATTGCAGGAAAATGTATGCTCTTTATTGTACCTTGTGCCACTCCCCTAGTTTCACCAACGCAAAAACTAGTTAAGAAACACTCAAACTCAGACCTAGGTGGCTCATCGAGTAAACCCCAGAATGGGATTTTGCAGAGGTGAGCAAACCTTTCTAGAGAAATGGTAAAAGGATTATCATAAAGTTTAAAAGACACCCTAGACTCCCGGGGGTAGAATTTAAATTCTTCGAAAAATGATTCAGTGAGGAGGAGGCGTTGGTCGCACTTATCTGAAATGTAGGGACCGAGTTCGGCATTGTGAACTAGTTGCTCAAATTCTTCCTTAATACCAACTCTCGCCATGTAATCGTCACATGGCCATAAGCATCTTTTGGTTGTGGCACTTCGAATGAATTTTTTGCTTGGTTCAGCATAGGACTGGAAAATGGAGCTGCTACTAGAGGATGCCTTCGAGGATCTCCTCTTCGAAGAACTCCTTCCAAAGAAGTTCATAATGTTCGCGTACAATTTTATGAAAATGTTTGGTCATGAAAAATTTAGTAACAAAACTTCACAAAATTGATAGCAACTACTCATAGGGATGTATAGAGGCCGAGGGAGTCCTGGATTAGGGGGTGTCCGGATAGCCGGACTATAACCTTTGGCCGGACTCCTGGACTATGAAGATACAAGCTTGAAGACTTCTTCCCGTGTCCGGATGGGACTTTCCTTGGCGTGGAAGGCAAGCTTGGCGATACGGATATGCAGATCTCCTCCCATTGTAACCGACTCTGTGTAACCCTAGCCATCTCCGGTGTCTATATAAACTGGAGGGTTTTAGTCCGTAGGACGAACAACAATCATACCATAGGCTAGCTTCTAGGGTTTAGCCTCTCTGATCTCGTGGTAGATCTACTCTTGTACTACCCATATCATCAATATTAATCAAGCAGGAGTAGGGTTTTATCTCCATCGAGAGGGCCCGAACCTAGGTAAAAACATTGTGTCCCTTGTCTCCTGTTACCATCCGCCTAGACGCACAGTTCGGGACCCCCTACCCGAGATCCGCCTATTTTGACACCGACATTGGTGCTTTCATTGAGAGTTCCTCTGTGTCGTCATCTTTAGGCCCGATGGCTCCTCCGATCATCAACAACGATGCGGTCCAGGGTGACCCCCGGACAGATCTTCGTGTTCGGTGGCTTTGCACTGCGGGCCAATTCGCTTGGCCATCTGGAGCAGATCGAAAGCTACGCCCCTCGCCATCAGGTCAGATTTGGAAGTTTGAACAACACGGCTAACGTCCGTGGAGACTTGATCTTCGACGGGTTCGAGCTACAGCCGAGCGCGCCGCACTGTTACGATGGGCATGATCTAGCTCTGCCGCTGAACAGTGCCCTGGAGGCCGCACCGGTGTCCGCTCCGACCCTTAGCTCGGAGCCGACTGCGCCAATCGAGGAAAGGTGGCTGGACACCGCCTCGGGGGCTGCAATCTCTACGACGATCGAGCCAAACACCAGCCTTATCCTCTGCGAAGCTCGTGACTCCAAGATGCCGGACTCCTCTCCGGACTCCAAACCTTCCGCGCGCCTGGCGATCGAATCCGATTGGGCGCCGATCATGGAGTTCGCCGTCGCGGACATCTTTCAGCACTCGCCCTTCGGCGACATTCTGAATTCACTAAAGTCTCTCTCTTTATCAGGAGAGCCCTGGCCGGACAATGGTCAGCAAGGTTGGGATGCGGACGACGAAGAAATTCAAAGCCCACCCACCACCCACTTCGTAGCCACTGTCGATGATTTAACCGACATGCTCGACTTCGACTCCGAAGACATCGACGGTATGGACACCGATGCGGGAGACGACCAAGAACCAGCGCCTATAGGGCACTAGAAGGCAACCTCGTCGTATGACATATACATGGTGGACACCCCAAAAGAAGGGAAGGGCGATGGAACAACGGAGGATGACCCCTCCAAGAAGCAGCCTAAGCGTCGGCGTCAGCGGCGCCGCTCTAAATCCCGCCAAAGCAAAAACGGCGATTCCGGCACAGGAGATAATAACACCCCGGACAGTGCCGAAGACAACCCCCTCCAGCAGGATTCAGCACAGGAGGATGGAGAAGCCAGCCCTCATGAGAGAGCGGCAGACAGAGAGGTAGAGGACGATAATTACATGCCTCCCTCCGAAGATGAGGCAAGCCTCGACGACGACGAATTTGTCGTGCCTGAGGATCCCGTCGAACAAGAGCGTTCCAAACGCAGGCTTATGGCCACGGCGAGCAGCCTCAAGAAAAAACAGCAACAGCATAGAGCTGACCAAGACTCGCTAGCCGACAGATGGACTGAAGTCCTTGCGGCCGAAGAGTACGAACTCGAACGCCCCTCCAAGAGCTACCCAAAGTCCAGGCTGCTACCCCGATTAGAGGAGGAAGCACCTAAACCTACATCACCAGCGCACGATGCGGCCGACCGGCCACCGCGTGGCCGCGGCAGAGAGGCCTCTCGGCCCTCCACTCAAGCCGCACCCCGGCTTCAATCAAAAAATACCAAGGCACGGGGAAATGCGCCAGACCTGCGAGATATATTGGAGGACAAGGCAAGGCAAACAAGATCGATCTACGGATCACGTGGGCGCCCCACGACACGTGACGATAACCGTCATGCCGGATATGGCAAATCCGGCCGGGCCGAACACAGTAGACAAAGATCATTTGAGCTACGTCGTGATATAGCCCAGTAAAGAGGCGCAACACACCAACTATGCTTCACAGATGAAGTAACGGATCATCAAATCCCCGAGGGTTTCAAACCTATAAACATTGAATCATACGATGGCACAATAGATCCTGCGGTATGGATCGAGGATTATCTCCTTTATATCCACATGGCCCGCGGTGATGATCTACACGCCATCAAATACCTCCCACTCAAGCTTAAAGGACCAGCTCGGCATTGGCTTAACAGCTTGTCAGCAGAATCAATTGGTTGTTGGGAGGACCTGGAAGCCGCATTCCTCAACAATTTCCAGGGCACCTATGTGTGACCACCAGACGCCATGACCTAAGCCACATAATCCAGCAGCCAGAGGAACCGGCCAGACAATTCTGGACACGGTTCCTAACCAAGAAAAATCAAATAGTCGACTGTCCGGACGCAGAGGCCCTCGCAGCCTTCAAACATAACATCCGCGATGAGTGGCTTGACCGGCACCTAGGACAGGAAAAGCCGAAATCCATGGCAGCCCTCACAACACTCATGACCCGCTTTTACGCGGGAGAAGACAACTGGCTAGCTCATAGTAATAACATGACAAAGAGCCCTGGTAATTCAGATACCAAGGAAAGCAATGGCAGGTCGTGTCACAACAAGCACAAGTGCCGCATTAACGGCGGAGGATACGGCAGTTAATGCCGGATTCAGAGGCTCTAAACCCGGTCAGCGGAAAAAGCCATTTAAATGAAATACTCCGGGCCTGTCCAGTTTGGACCGAATACTCGATCGCTCGTGCCAGATACACGGCACCCCCAAAAAACCAGCCAATCACACCAACAGGGATTGTTGGGTGTTCAAGCAGGCAGGCAAGTTAAATGCCGAAAACAGAGACAAGGGGCTGCATAGCGATGACGAGGAGGAGCCCCGGCCGCCGAACAATAGGAGACAGAAGGGCTTCCCCCCACAAGTGCGAACGGTGAACATGATATACGCAACCCACATACCCAAAAGGGAGCGGGAGCGTGCACTCAGGGACGTATATGCGTTGGAGCCAGTCGCCCCAAAGTTCAACCCGTGGTCCTCCTGCCCGATCACTTTTGATCGAAGGGACCACCCCACTAGCATCCGCCATGGCGGATTCGCCGCATTGGTTCTAGACCCAATCATTGACGGATTTCACCTCACTAGAGTCCTTATGGACGGCGGCAGCAGCCTGAACATGCTTTATCAGGATATAGTGTGAAAAATGGGCATAGATCCCTCAAGGATTAAACCCACAAAGACGACCTTTAAAGGCGTCATACCAGGTGTAGAGGCCAACTGTACAGGCTCAGTTACACTTGAGGTGGTCTTCGGATCCCCGGATAATTTCTGAAGCGAGGAGTTAATCTTCGACATAGTCCCGGTCCGCAGTGGCTATCACGCACTGCTCGGACGAACCGCATTTGCAAAGTTCAATGCGGTGCCGCACTACGCATACCTCAAGCTCAAGATGCCAGGCCCTCGAGGAGTCATTACGGTCAATGAAAACACCGAACACTCTCTCCGAACGGATGAGCATACGGCGGCCCTCGCGGCGGAAGTACAAAGTAGCCTCTCAAGGCAATTCAACAGTTTGGCTATTAAACGTCCGGACACCGTCAAGCATGCCCGGAGTAACCTACAACAAGACCGCCTGGCACGTTCCGAGCAAGCGTAGCAATGCGGCCCCAACCCCAGCCCTCGCGAAATTGCGAAACCAGTACTACGCGTACATAATTACGCTCTAGAAATACCATGGGCATAGGGGGAAGGGCACGACCACGGCATGCCCAAAATGTGGCTCAACCGCACTAGGGGCTCCCGATTTCGTCATTCTTTTTTCTTACTTTCAGGACTCCACTCTCCGGAAGGCCTGTCCGGGAATACAATCGCCGAACGCACGATGCAACAGCCAGGGAGGCAGAAAGCTACGTCGAATGTCCAGGTGGTCTCTATAACGAGCTAAATACCTGTCTTACATACCGTGTCGCAGCTTGCCCCTGGAGGGGGACATGTCAAATAGTCCCATCTCTTGCTTATTGCACTATTTGTATCGTTCTGCTTTCACAGCAGCCTTTTAATAAACAATGCTCATCTTCGGCTTATTATTGCATTTTCTATTTATTTCTTTTTCAATACATATGTTCAGTTATGACATATAGCACCCGTACACTTTGGTACGGCCAAATACGCCAGGGGCTTAAGTACCCCATAATACGGCGTGAGAAGTCCGAACACTTTAACAAGTGCGGCACCCCAAACATATAGCATTATATGCATCAGCTCCGAATCATGTCTTGGGTCAATTGTTGGGTTTGCCCGGCTCCTATGTTTTGGTACCTTACATTCCGTTATATCGGCTAAGGTAGCGCTAGGAGAACTACTGCGATTGTGCCCCGGTTGAGCTGGGTTCAGCACCTCAGTAGAGAAAGCTAAAACTGACCTTCATGATAGGGCGAGAGCTGGTCGCTGTTCAAGAGGTTTCGAGTCCCTAAAGACTTATGCCGCTTAGAGCGAGGAGTTGGCTTTGTCCAGCCTAGGGGTGGATAGCGCCCCGAACTCGGTCTTCCTAATACTAGGGGCTTCGCCGAAATTTAAAATTATAGAATTCTATGGCTAAGTGAGAGTGATAAAGCATTATAGTCTGATTGCCTTGTTCACAGTCTTGGCGCCTCCTCAAGGACCCAAGAATGGGAACAAGAGCGCCAGGTTTATCCCAACACCCCAAACTCTGTGGCATGGGGGCGGGCCGACGACTCGCCATCTCTCAGATTTAATAAACGGCCACGCAGAAGGTAATATTTTAAATTCAAAAAGCCTTGATTAGCGCATATGAACAAGTTTTCAGCGCACAGGATAACACGAGCGAGTTTACTCAAAAATTACATCCTTGGCACATTCATGCACCACAAGGCGGGCACCCTTCAGGACGCCCTCATAATACATCTCGGGCTTGCTATACTCCTTGCCCTCCGGTGGCCCATCCGTCACCAGCTTCTCAGCATCCATCTTGCCCCAGTGTACTTTAACACGGGAAAGGGCCCTACGGGCGCCTTCGATGCATACGGAGCGCTTGATGACTTCAAGGCATGGACAGACATCCGCCAGCCGCCTCACCAGCCCAAAGTAGCTCCCAAGCATGACCTCCCCAAGCCATAGCCGGACTATAAGGCCCTTCATGGCCTGTTCGGCCACCTTATGGAGCTCAACCAGCTGCTTCAGCAGGTCGCTCAAGGGCACCGGGTGTCCGGCCTCACCATACTAAGACCAGAACACTTTCTCCGTTGAGCTCCCCTCCTCGGCCCGGTAGTATGCGGCAGCATCGGACACACTGCGGGGCAGATCTGCAAATGCTCCTGGAGAGCTCCAGACTCGGGTAAGTAACAAGTAATTCACTTTCACGTGCTTGCTTCGCATAAAGAATGCCTTACCCGCCGCTATTTTCTTCATCGCCTCAATTTCCTGGAGGGCTTTTCGGGCTTCGGCCTTGGCAGATTTGGCGCTCTCAAGGGCCGAGGCAAGCTCAGACTCTCGAGTCTCTGAGTCAAGCTCCAAACTCTCGTGTTTTTTCACGAGAGTCTGGAGCTCTTGCTGCACCTCCGCCACCCGCGCCTCCTGCTTTTCTCGCTCGATGCGCTCCATGGCCGCATTGTCTTCGGCCTTGGACAACGCTTTCTTCAGGGTTGTCACCTGGGTTGTGGCCCCTGTAATACTCACGTTGGTCCTGTCATTTTTTGCAACCGCATATTTTTTATATACTTACATAAGGTATTACTTACCTTCCTTGTCCACGAGCTGCTTCTTGGCAAGGCCGAGCTCGTTCTCGGACCGCTCGAGGCGCTGCTTCAATGCATCGACCTCCATGATCGAGGCGGCAGAGGTCAGTAGCGCAGCCTGCATTCCCATATTGACATACTTATGTTAGACTCCTGCGTATATCTTTTAGATCCTCAGTTCGGCTTTTCTTTTCAAACACCAAACTGAGCATCAGGGGCTACTATCTATGCAGTAATATTTTTACATATCTTAAATACATACCTCAAAGCCTGTTAGAAGGTCAGCACAAGCTTGATCAGCCCGCTCTTGGCGGACTGAACCTTCTGGATCACCACACTCATAATAGTGCGGTGCTCCTCGTCGATTGAGGCGCCGTTAAGCACCTCCAGCAAATTATCCGGTGCCTCCGGTTGGACGAAGGTCACTGGCGTCGTAGGCTTGCCCTTCTTACTAGGGGGCCGCCTGCCGGACTCCGGAACCATTGAAGGTTCCGGTCCGGTGTCCGGCCCGGGGCCGGACTTGGAGCCCTTGGGGGATTGTCCCCTTTGCGCCTGGAGTCCGGGAGGTCGCCTTGCGGCGCCTCCAGGACCACCTCCTCCTGGCGTGGACGCTTTCGGGATTCCACCTCGGCATCGTCCGTAGGGCGAGGGGAGGTAGCGGTCGGAAGCGAATTCACATCCGACGAATCCAGGGAGCCACTCGATGAAGCGTCAAGCCGGCCCTTGGGCGGACTGCATGATTATATTCGGCATCAGAAGATACTGTGCAACAAAGGAACGCCATGAGTCATTCTGGTATCCAAACACTTACGATTTCGCCAAGGGCTTGGCCCTATGCGGCCACTCCTCTTCGTCATCATCGGCGTTGGTGGAGTAGTCCGGAAGGAGGGTCCTTCCTTTCTTGGACCCTCCGTCCTCCCCCGTTGGGGCGACCTTCCTTTTCTTCTCTCCCCCTGCTGGGGGAGAGACCTCTCTTTCCTCCTCCTCGTTTTCGTGGGAGGAGTCCGCCTCGGAGTCATCGGACAATGAGTCCGACACCACCAGGCATCGGGAACTCTTTCGAGTTCCTGTGGCTTTCTTCTTGGCTGTAACGCCCTCGATGCGGCTATATCTCCCACGTGTCGAGGCACGACTTAGAGGCATAACCGCATTGAAAGCAATGTCGCAAGTGAGGTAATCTTCACACAACCCATGTAATACATAAGGGAAAGAGATACATAGTTGGCTTACGAATGCCACTTCACACAAGACATAAATAAACATCAATCATTCAGAGTACACTCAAGGTCCGACTACGGAACCAAAATAAAAGAAGATACCCCAAATGCTACACAGATCCCGATCGTCCCAACTGGGCACCACTACCGATCATCAGGAAAAGACACATAGTAACGACCACGCTCCTCGTCGAACTCCCACTTGAGCTTGGTTGCGCCACCTGCACCGCATCATCGGCACTGCAACTGTTTTGAAGTATCTGTGAGTCACGGGACTCAGCAATCTCACACCCGCGAGATCAAGACTATTTAAGCTCATAGGAAGGACAGGGTAGTAAAGTGGAGCTGCAGCAAGCGACTAGCAGCATATGGTGCCTACATCGCAAAAGAGAGCGAGAAGAGGAGCAAAGCACGGTCGTGAAACTAGTAGCGATCAAGAAGTGATCCTGAACTACTTACGCCGACATAACTCCAACATCAGTTCACTTCCCGGACTCCGCCGAGAAGAGACCATCACGGTTACACACGCGGTTGATGTGTATTTTATTGAGGTCAACTTTGGGTTTTCTACAACCGGACATTAACAAATTCCCATCTGCCTCATAACCGCGGGCACGGCTTTCGAAAGATAATACCCTGCAGGGGTGTCCCAACTTAGCCCGTTATAAGCTCTCACGGTCAACGAAGGATATTCCTTCTACCGGGAAGACCCGATCAATCTCGGAATCCCGGACTACAAGACATTTCGACAGCAATAAAACAAGACCAGCAAAGCCGCCCGATTGTGCCGACAAATCCCGATAGGAGCTGCACATATCTCGTTCTCAGGGCACATCCGGATGAGCAGTCCATACAACTAAAACCAGACCTCAAGTTGCCTCGGTCCATTTCGAGAAGGTTTAGTACCCGCACACGGAAAAACGTAAAAGGGGCCGCCGGGGGAGATAGGAGTGCCGGATTGCAAAACGGACAACGGGAAAAATGCTCGGAATCATGAGACGAACACGTATGCAAATGCGATGCACATGATGACATGATATAAAATGCATGACATGGACAAAATGCAAAAAGAAGAAAACCCAACCACGGAGGGAATATCATATCACAATGCCGAAAATGGCAAGAGTTGGAGTTACAAATATGGAAAGTTACTTCCGGGGTGTTACAACACTCCACCACTACAAGAGGATCTCGCCCGAGATCTAGGACTGAAAGAACTCCGGATATTCGGAACGGAGGTGATCCTCGCGCTCCCAGGTAGCTTCTCGGTCGGAATGGTGTGACCACTTCACTTTCAGGAATTTGATTGACTTGTTGCGAGTCTTGCGCTCGGTTTCTTCAAGAATAGCAACGGGGTGCTCATGATAAGAGAGATCTTCTTGAAGGTCAATCTCTTGAAGTTGATAGTGCGTTCAGGAGTCTTGAAGCACTTGCGGCTGTGACACGTGGAACACATCGTGCACGCTTGCAAAGTTGGGTGGAAGCTCGTTGATAGGCGAGATCGCCTCTTTTTCCAATGATCTTGAAAGGACACACGTATCTAGGGGCAAGCTTCCCTTTGATACCGAAGCGACGAGTGCCTTTCATTGGAGAGACGCGGAGGTAGACATGGTCTCCTATTTCAAAAGCCACATCACGGTGCTTATCATCATAATGGCTCTTCTGGCGCGATTGCGCGGCTTTGAGATTCTCACGAATGACCTTGCACATTTCTTCTGCTTCTGTGATCAAGTCATTGCCAAGGAGTTGGCGTTCACCTGTCTCAGACCAATTGAGAGGAGTACGGCACTTTCTTCCATAGAGAATTTCGAATGGGGCCTTGCCCGAACTCGCTTGGAAGATATTGTTGTAGGAGAACTCGGCATATGGAAGGCAATCTTCCCACTTCATACCGAAAGAAATGACACAAGCCCTGAGCATAACTTCAAGGATTTGATTAACTCGCTCAACTTGGCCACTTGTTTGAGGATGGAAAGCTATGCTGAAACGAATGTTGGTGCCCATGGCCTTCTGAAAAGAATCCCAAAACTTGGAGGTAAAGATGCTGCCACGGTCTGAAGAGATCACTTGTGGAATGCCGTGCAAAGAGACAATCCTGGAGGTGTATAGCTCTGCCAACTGAGCTGCTGTGATAGATTCTTTGATAGGAAGAAAATGAGCCACTTTAGTAAGCTTGTCAATGACAACGAAGATAGCATCATTTCCATGCTTGGACTTAGGAAATCCAGTCACGAAGTCCATCTCGATATGATCAAACTTCCATTCTGGAATAGCAAGAGGTTGAAGGAGACCAGCTGGTCTTTGGTGTTCTGGTTTCACTCTTCTGCAGACATCACACTCATTCACGAATTGAGCAATTTCTCGCTTCATTCGAGTACACCAATATGACTGCTTGAGGTCAACTTGTAACGCCCTCGATGCGGCTATATCTCCCACGTGTCGAGGCACGACTTAGAGGCATAACCGCATTGAAAGCAATGTCGCAAGTGAGGTAATCTTCACACAACCCATGTAATACATAAGGAAAGAGATACATAGTTGGCTTACAATGCCACTTCACACAAGACATAAATAAACATCCATCATTCAGAGTACACTCAAGGTCCGACTACGGAACCAAAATAAAAGAAGATACCCCAAATGCTACACAGATCCCGATCGTCCCAACTGGGCACCACTACGATCATCGGGAAAAGACACATAGTAACGACCACGCCTCGTCGTCGAACTCCCACTTGAGCTCGGTTCGTCACCTGACCGCATCATCGGCACTGCAACTGTTTTGAAGTATCTGTGAGTCACGGGACTCAGCAATCTCACACCCGCGAGATCAAGACTATTTAAGCTCATAGGAAGGACAGGGTAGTAAAGTGGAGCTGCAGCAAGCGACTAGCATATATGGTGGCTACATCGCAAAAGAGAGCGAGAAGAGGAGCAAAGCACGGTCGTGAAACTAGTAGCGATCAAGAAGTGATCCTGAACTACTTACGTCAGACATAACTCCAACACCGTGTTCACTTCCCGGACTCCGCCGAGAAGAGACCGTCACGGTTACACACGTGGTTGATGTGTATTTTATTGAGGTCAACTTTGGGTTTTCTACAACCGGACATTAACAAATTCCCATCTGCCTCATAACCGCGGGCACGGCTTTCGAAAGATAATACCCTGCAGGGGTGTCCCAACTTAGTCCGTTATAAGCTCTCACGGTCAACGATGGATATTCCTTCTACCGGGAAGACCCGATCAATCTCGGAATCCCGGACTACAAGACATTTCGACAGCAATAAAACAAGACCAGCAAAGCCGCCCGATTGTGCCGACAAATCCCGATAGGAGCTGCACATATCTCGTTCTCGTGGCACATCCGGATGAGCAGTCCATACAACTAAAACCAGACCTCAAGTTGCCTTGAGGGTGCGCTGCATGAGGTTCTAGTTCGGGCCAGCACTCGAAGGAGGACTGGTCCGGGGTTAAAATAAAGATGACCCTCGGCTCGCGAAAACCTGGGGAAAAGGCTTAGGTGGCAAATGGTAAAACCAATGTTGGGCCTTGCCGACGAGTCTTATTCAAAGCGAACTGTCAAGGGGGTCCCATAAATCACCCAACCGTAAGGAACGCGAAATCAAGGAACATAACACCGGTATGACGGAAACTAGGTGGCAAGAGGTAACAAAACACCAGAATAAGGCCGAGCCTTCCACCCTTTACCAAGTATATAGATGCATTAATTATAGCAGATATATATTGTGATATCCCCAACAAGTAAACATGTTCCAAAAAGGAACAACATCTCCGTGTTCCAACGAGGAACAAACTTCAACTTCACCGCAACTAGCAACGCTATAAGAGGGCTGAGCAAAGCGGTACCATAGCCAATCAACGGTTTGCTAGGAAAAGGATGGTTAGGGCTGACATGGCAATATGGGTGGCATGATATAGCAAGTGGTAGGCATCACAGCATAGGCATAGCAAAAGAGCGAGCAACTAGCATAGCAAAGATAGAAGTGATTTCGAGGGTATGGTCATCTTGCGCGCAATGTTCTCGAGTTGTCGAAAGCTTGATCCTCGTAAGCGTTCTCAACAGGTTCCTCGTTCACGTACTCGCCTCCCGACTCTACCCAAAGCAACAACACAAACAAAGGAACCACAATAAATCACGGTGCAATGCACAAGCAACATGATGCAAAACATGACATGATATGCGAGATGTGATATGCAATGCGATATAAGCGCTTCGGAAGAAAATGATGAACCAGGCATCAACTTTGCAAACCAAGTATGCCACTGAAAGATGAGATGATTTCGTTGAAATCGATATAAAGATCACCGAATCGGATGCACGGTTTGCAAATGACAAGCAAAACAAGAATGGCACAAATCTGCCATTAACAGCATGATGCCAATTAGCAAGCAACAATTAATTAAGCTACTGCACCCAAACGTATCAACAAAGTATATGGCAGTGATCTACACAAGATGCTCAACAAAAGATGAGCACTGAGCTACGGCTAGTTCACATCATAACAAGTTCAAACAAGCATGGCAAAAGTGCACAAAATATCAGGCTGGACATGGCAAAAACAACAACAGATTGCAATGTTCAGAGCAGCAAAACTACATGCTACAGGAACTTAAAATAGCAAAACATAGCATGGCATGAATCTACTCAAAGCATAGAACAAAAGTCCCTTACTGACCATAAGCCAAAAATGATCAGAAAATATAGTAACACCCATGTCAAAATTGAAAGTTTCGTTAACAGATTCAGCAACATGGCATGTCAAAAACTGATAACAAGTAGGCATGTTTACAAGCTCAATGCACTCACTACAGAGCCTTATATGAAAATCTAAGCATACATACAACAGGAAGACATGGCATAGAAGACATGCATGGCAAGAACAATAACATAGCATATACGGATCAACCACAACAAGCTTGGCAAAATTGAATAACATGTAAACAATCTGCCAGGAAACATTTGATAGCAAAAGTAGAGCTCGATTGACTCAAGCTATGACACTCCATAATTGCAAACAAAGGCATGGATGGATAGAGCAAGACATGTTTAACAAAACATCCTTACTGAAGTATCTCAAAATATGCATGGATCTCTCGGTAGCATCAAGTTAACATGGCATCAAAATATCAGCTAAACAGGGCTGAAAACAGCAACATCAGGACACCTATTTGCATGCTTGTTCTAGTCACCACATAGATCAAAAAAATACATGGCATACACCCCTGGAAAGATGGCATGGCATATTACAAAACACATGTAGGACTCAAATTCATAGGGTGCACACACCAATCATGGCAAAAATAACAAAAGTGCAAGTTCTGTTAAGAAACAGAAACTAACATCACATAGCACTCTTCCAACAGCATTTCGGGCATCAAGATGAGCTCAAATGAAAATGATGCAATGATATGAAATGATCTACTCTTCGAGGCGAACATTTTGATATATTATACGCACAAAATGGAGCTACGATGACAGAGTTACGCTACGTTGAAAATGCAACAAAATAACATCGAGATAAAAACTTAGAAGAAAAACGAGGGGGGAGAAGAAGTCAACGGGCGGTTGGATCGGGATCCAGATCGGGCGATCCGATCGGCGACGGCGGCTGCGGCGCGGGCTCGCCGGAGCCCGGGCGAGGAGGAGGCGGAGAGGCCGGAGCCGGGCCGACGAGCTCCGGTGGCCGGGCGGCGAGGCGAGGAAGAAGCGCGCGCGGGCGAGCTCCTCCGGCGAAGCTCGCGGGCCGGCGAGGAGGGGAGGAAGGGCGCGCCACGGAGAAGGCCGGAGGCGGCGCGCCGGGCGGCGGCGCGGCGGGCGGCCTTCGCCGGGCGGCGGGCACGCGGGCGGCATGAAAGGCCGAGCGGCGGAGACGCGCCCAGATCGGGCCCGGCAGGCCGCCTCGGGCCCCGACGGCCTGGCGGCGGCGCGGCCGGGCGGTGCCACGTGGCAGCCCCCGGTTGGGCGCGGGCGGCGGCGGAGAAGCGTCCGGCCGGGGTGGACACGTCCGGCGCGGCGCGGAGGGAAATTTTAGGGTTTCGGGGGAAGAAGACCCGGATGTGGATGGGGGAGATGTTTAAATAGGCATAGAGGGAGCTAGGAGAGTCCTAATGAGGTGTAGTTTTCGCCCACACGATCGTGATCGAACGACGGAGAGCATGGAAGTGACTTAGATGGGTTATTGGGCTGTTTTGAAGGGGTGTTGGGCTGCAACTCAAAAGAGGCCTTTACGAGAGTGCGGTTAACCGTTGGAGTACCAAACGAGCTCCAAATGACCCGAAACTTTACCGGTGGTCTACGGGTGGTATACCAAGGCCACTAGACAAACCTCGGTCCATTTCGAGAAGGTTTAGTACCCGCACACGGAAAAACGTAAAAGGGGCCGCCGGGGGAGATAGGAGTGCCGGATTGCAAAACGGACAACGGGAAAAATGCTCGGAATCATGAGACGAACACGTATGCAAATGCGATGCACATGATGACATGATATAAAATGCATGACATGGACAAAATGCAAAAAGAAGAAAAACCCAACCACGGAGGGAATATCATATCACAATGCCGAAAATGGCAAGAGTTGGAGTTACAAATATGGAAAGTTACTTCCGGAGTGTAACAACACTCCACCACTACAAGAGGATCTCGTCCCGAGATCTAGGACTGAAAGAACTCCGGATATTCGGAACGGAGGTGATCCTCGTGCTCCCAGGTAGCTTCCCGGTCGGAATGGTGTGACCACTTCACTTTCAGGAATTTGATTGACTTGTTGCGAGTCTTGCGCTCGGTTTCTTCAAGAATAGCAACGGGGTGCTCATGATAAGAGAGATCTTCTTGAAGGTCAATCTCTTCGTTGATAGTGCGTTCAGAGTCTTGAAGCACTTGCGAAGCTGTGACACGTGGAACACATCGTGCACGCTTGCAAAGTTGGATGGAAGCTCAAGTTGATAGGCGAGATCGCCTCTTTTCCAATGATCTTGAAAGGACCCACGTATCTAGGGGCAAGTTTCCTTTGATACCGGCGACGAGTGCCTTTCATTGGAGAGACGCGGAGGTAGACATGGTCTCCGATTTCAAAAGCCACATCACGGTGCTTATAATCATAATAGCTCTTCTGGCGCGATTGCGCGGCTTTGAGATTCTCACGAATGACCTTGCACATTTCTTCTGCTTCTGTGATCAAGTCATTGCCAAGGAGTTGGCGTTCACCTGTCTCAGACCAATTGAGAGGAGTACGACACTTTCTTCCATAGAGAATTTCGAATGGGGCCTTGCCCGAACTCGCTTGGAAGATGTTGTTGTAGGAGAACTCGGCATATGGAAGGCAATCTTCCCACTTCATACCGAAAGAAATGACACAAGCCCTGAGCATAACTTCAAGGATTTGATTAACTCGCTCAACTTGGCCACTTGTTTGAGGATGGAAAGCTATGCTGAAACGAATGTTGGTGCCCATGGCCTTCTGAAAAGAATCCAAAAACTTGGAGGTAAAGATGCTGCCACGGTCTGAAGAGATCACTTGTGGAATGCCGTGCAAAGAGACAATCCTGGAGGTGTATAGCTCTGCCAACTGAGCTGCTGTGATAGATTCTTTGATAGGAAGAAAATGAGCCACTTTAGTAAGCTTGTCAATGACAACGAAGATAGCATCATTTCCACGCTTGGACTTAGGAAATCCAGTCACGAAGTCCATCTCGATATGATCAAACTTCCATTCTGGAATAGCAAGAGGTTGAAGGAGACCAGCTGGTCTTTGGTGTTCTGGTTTCACTCTTCTGCAGACATCACACTCATTCACGAATTGAGCAATTTCTCGCTTCATTCAAGTCCACCAATATGACTGCTTGAGGTCAACTTGTAACGCCCTCGATGCGGCTATATCTCCCACGTGTCGAGGCACGACTTAGAGGCATAACCGCATTGAAAGCAATGTCGCAAGTGAGGTAATCTTCACACAACCCATGTAATACATAAGGAAAGAGATACATAGTTGGCTTACAGTCGCCACTTCACACAGTACATAAATAAACATCCATCATTCAGAGTACACTCAAGGTCCGACTACGGAACCAAAATAAAAGAAGATACCCCAAATGCTACACAGATCCCCGATCGTCCCAACTGGGCACCACTACTGATCATCAGGAAAAGACACATAGTAACGACCACGTTCCTCGTCGAACTCCCACTTGAGCTCGGTTGCGTCACCTGCACTGGCATCATCGGCACCTGCAACTGTTTTGGAAGTATCTGTGAGTCACGGGGACTCAGCAATCTCACACCCGCGAGATCAAGACTATTTAAGCTCATAGGAAGGACAGGGTAGTAAAGTGGAGCTGCAGCAAGCGACTAGCATATATGGTGCCTACATCGCAAAAGAGAGCGAGAAGAGGAGCAAAGCACGGTCGTGAAACTAGTAGCGATCAAGAAGTGATCCTGAACTACTTACGTCAGACATAACTCCAACACCGTGTTCACTTCCCGGACTCCGCCGAGAAGAGACCATCACGGTTACACACGTGGTTGATGTGTATTTTATTGAGGTCAACTTTGGGTTTTCTACAACCGGACATTAACAAATTCCCATCTGCCTCATAACCGCGGGCACGGCTTTCGAAAGATAATACCCTGCAGGGGTGTCCCAACTTAGTCCGTTATAAGCTCTCACGGTCAACGAAGGATATTCCTTCTACCGGGAAGACCCGATCAATCTCGGAATCCCGGACTACAAGACATTTCGACAGCAATAAAACAAGACCAGCAAAGCCGCCCGATTGTGCCGACAAATCCCGATAGGAGCTGCACATATCTCGTTCTCAGGGCACATCCGGATGAGCAGTCCATACAACTAAAACCAGACCTCAAGTTGCCTTGAGGGGGCGCTGCACAGGGCTCTAGTTCGGGCCAGCACTCGAAGGAGCACTGGTCCGGGGGGGTTAAAATAAAGATGACCCTCGGGCTCGCGAAAACCCGGGGGAAAAGGCTTAGGTGGCAAATGGTAAAACCAATGTTGGGCCTTGCCAGACGAGTCTTATTCAAAGCGAACTGTCAAGTGTTGGGGAACGTAGTAATTTCAAAAAATTTCCTACGCACACGCAAGACCATGGTGATGGCATAGCAACGAGAGGGGAGTGTGTATGTCCACGTACCCTCGTAGACCGAAAGCGGAAGCGTTATAACAACGCGGTTGATGTAGTCGTACGTCTTCACGATCCGACCGATCCAAGTACCGAACGTACGGCCCTCCGAGTTCAGCACACGTTCAGCTCGGATGACGATCCCCGGCTCCGATCCAGCAAAGCGTCGGGGATGAGTTCCGTCAAGACGACGGCGTGGTGACGATGATGATGCTCCACCGACGAGGGCTTCGCCTAAGCTCCGTGACGATATGACTTCACGGCGCAGGGCTTCGCTTAAGCTCGCGATGATATGACCGAACTGGAATATGGTGGAGGGGGCACCGCACGCGCTAAGGAACGATCCGTAGATCAACTTGTGTGTCCATGGGGTGCCCCTGCCCCGTATATAAAGGAGGGAGGGAGGAGGAGGCCGGCCCTAGGAGGGCGCGCCATGGGGAGTCCTACTCCCACCGGGAGTAGGATTCCCCTTCCTAGTCCAACTAGGAGTCCTTCCATGTATTAGGAGTAGGAGACAAGGAAGGGGAAGAGAGAAGGAAGGAAGGAGGGGTGCGGCCTCCCCTAGTCCAATTCGGACTAGGCCATGGGGCGCGCGCCTGCCCTAGCCAGCCCTCTCTCTTTCCCAGGCCCAATAAGGCCCAATACTTCTCCCGGCGAATTCCGTAACTCTCCCAGTACTCAAAAATACCGAATCATTGAAACCTTTCGAACTCCGAATATAGTCGTCCAATATATCGATTTTTACGTCTCGACCATTTCGAGACTCCTCGTCATGTCCCCGATCTCATCCGGGACTCCGAACTCCTTCGGTACATCAAAACTCATAAACTCATAATAAAACTGCGCATCGAAACCTTGCGTGCGGACCCTACGGGTTCGAGAACTATGTAGACATGACCTAGAACTATTCTCGGTCAATAACCAATAGCGGACCTGGATGCCCATATTGGCTCCTACATATTCTACGAAGATCTTTATCGGTCAAACCGCATAACAACATACGTTGTTCCCTTTGTCATCGGTATGTTACTTGCCCGAGATTCGATCGTCGGTATCAAATACCTAGTTCAATCTCGTTACCGGCAAGTCTCTTTACTCGTTATATAATGCATCATTCCGTAACTAACTCATTAGCTACATTTCTTGCAAGGCTTATAGTGATATGCATTACCGACAGGGCCCAGAGATACCTATCCGACAATCGGAGTGACAAAACCTAATCTCGAAATACGCCAACCCAACATGTACCTTTGGAGACACATGTAGTACTCCTTTATAATCACCCGATTACGTTGTGACGCTTGGTAGCACCAAAGTGTTCCTCCGTAAACGGAGTTGCATAATCTCATAGTTACAGGAACATGTATAAGTCATGAAGAAAGCAATAGCAATATACTAAACGATCAAGTGCTAGGCTAACGGAATGGGTCATGTCAATCACATCATTCTCCTAATGATGTGATCCCATTAATCAAATAACAACACATGTCTATGGTTAGGAAACATAACCATCTTTGATTAATGAGCTAGTCAAGTAGAGGCATACTAGTGACTATATGTTTGTCTATGTATTCACACATGTATCATGTTTCCGGTTAATACAATTCTAGCATGAATAATAAACATTTATCATGAAATAAGGAAATAAATAATAACTTTATTATTGCCTCTAGGGCATATTTCCTTCAGTCTCCCACTTGCACTAGAGTCAATAATCTAGTTCACAACATCATGTGATTCAACACTAATATTCACATCTTTATGTGATTAACACCCATAGTTCACATCGTCATGTGTCCAACACCCAAAGGGTTTACTAGAGTCAATAATCTAGTTCACATCGCTATGTGATTAATACCCAAAGAGTACTAAGGTATGATCATGTTTTGCTCGTGAGAGAAGTTTAGTCAACGGGTCTGTCACATTCAGAGCCGTATGTATTTTGCAAATATTCTATGTCTACAATGCTCTGCACGGAGCTACTAATTGCTCCTACTTTCAATATGTATCCAGATTGAGACTTACAGTCATCTGGATCAGTGTAAAAGCTTGCATCGATGTAACTCTTTACGACGGGCTCTTTTATCACCTCCATAATCGAGAAATATTTCCTTAGTCCTCACTAAGGATGTTCTTGACCAATGTCCAGTGATCTACTCCTAGATCACTATTGTACTCCCTTGCCAAATTCAGAGCAAGGTATACAATAGGTCTGGTACATAGTATAGCATACTTTATAGAACCTATGACTGAGGCATAGGGAATGACTTTCATTCTCTTTTCTATTTTCTGCTGTGGTCGGGATTTGAGTCTTACTCAATTTCACACCTTTGCAACACATGCAAGAACTTTTCTTTGACTGTTCCATTTTGAACTACTTCAAAATCTTGACAAGGTGTGTACTTATTGAAAAAAAACTTATCAAGCGTTTTGATCTATCTCAATAGATCTTGATGCTCAATTTGTACGCAGCTTCACCGAGGTCCTTCTTTGAAAAACTCCTTTCAAATACTCCTTTATGCTTTGCAGAATAATTCTACATTATTTCCAATCAACAATATGTCATTCACATATACTTATCAGAAATGCTGTAGTGCTCCCACTCACTTTCTTGTAAATACAGAGCTTCTCCAAAAGTCTCAGATAAAACCATATGCTTTGATCACACTATCAAAGCGTTTATTCCAACTCCGAGATGCTTGCACCAGTCCATAGATGGATCGCTGGAGCTTGCATATTTTGTTAGCACCTTTAGGATTGACAAAACCTTCTGGTTGCATCATATACAACTCTTATTTAATAAATCCATTGAGGAATGCAGTTTTGTTTATCCATTTGCCAGATTTCATAAAATGCGGCAATTGCTAACATGATTCGGACAGACTTAAGCATAGATACGAGTGAGAAACTCTCATCGTAGTCAACACCTTGAACTTGTCGAAAACTTTTTGCGACAATTCTAGCTTTGTAGATAGTAACACTACTATCAGCGTCCGTCTTCCTCTTGAAGATCCATTCATTTAACATGGCTTGCTGATCATCGAGCAAGTCAATCAAAGTCCATACTTTGTTCTCTTACATGGATCATATCTCAGATTTTATGGCCTCGAGCCATTTCGCGGAATCTGGGCTCATCATCGCTTCCTCATAGTTCGTAGGTTCATCATGGTCTAGTAACATGACTTCCAGAACATGATTACTACACCACTCAGTGCGGATCTTACTCGGAAGACCTACGAGGTTCTGTAGTAACTTGATCTGAAGTTTCATGATCAATATCATTAGCTTCCTCACTAATTGGTGTATTTGTCACAGAAACTGATTTCTGTGATGAACTACTTTCCAATAAGGGTACAGGTACAGTTACCTCATCAAGTTCTACTTTCCTCCCACTCACTTCTTTCGAGAGAAACTGCTTCTCTAGAAAGGATCCATTTTTAGCAACGAATATCTTGCCTTCGGATCTGTGATAGAAGGTGTACCCAACTATTTCCTTTGGGTATTCTATGAAGACGCACTTCTCCGATTTGGGTTCGAGCTTATCAGGATGAAACTTTTTCACATAAGCATCGCAGCCCCAAACTTTAAGAAACGTCAACTTGGGTTTCTTGCTAAACCACAGTTCATATGTTGTCGTCTCAACAGATTTAGATGGTGCCCTATTAAACGTGAATGCAGCTGTCTCTAATGCATAACCCAAAACGATGGTGGTAAATCGGTAAGATACATCATAGATCGCACCATATCCAATAAAGTGCGGTTACGACATTCGGACACACCATTATGTTGTGGTGTTCCATGTGGCGTGACCTGTGAAACTATTCCACTTTGTTTTAATTGAAGACCAAACTCATAACTCAAATATTCATCTCCACGATCAGATCGCGAAAAATTTATTTTCTTGTTACGATGATTTTCTACTTCACTCTGAAATTCTTTGAACTTTTCAACTATTTCAGACTTATGTTTCATCAAGAAGATATACGCATATCTGCTCAAATCATCTGTGAAGGTCCGAAAATAATGATACTTGCCACGAGCATCAACACTCATTGGATCGCATACATAGGTATGTATTATTTCCAACAAGTCAAGAGCTCGCTCCATTGTTCCGGAGAACGGAGTTTTAGTCATCTTGCCCAAAAGGCACGGTTCGCAAGCATCAAATGATTCATAATCAAGTGATTCCAAAAGCCCATCAGTATGGAGTTTCTTCATGCGCTTTACACCAATATGACCTAAACTGCAGTGCCACAAATAAGTTGCACTATCATTATTAACTTTGCATCTTTTGGCATCAATATTATGAATATGTGTATCACTACGATCGAGATCCAACAAACTATTTTCATTGGGTGTATGACCATTGAAGGTTTTATTCATTTAAACAGAACAACAATTATTCTCTGATTTTAAATGAATAACTGTATTGCAATAAACATGATCAAATCATATTCATGCTCAACGCAAACGCCAAATAACATTTATTTAGGTTTAACACTAATCCCGAAAGTATAGGAGTGTGCGATGATGATCATATCAATCTTGGAACTACTTCCAACACTCATCGTTACTTCCCTTCAACTAGTCTCTGCTTATTCTCAGAACTCCTGTTTCGAGTTACTAATCTTAGCAACCGAACAAGTATCAAATACTCAGGGGCTACTATAAACACTAGTAAAGCACACATCAATAACCTGTATATCAAATATACCCTTGTTCACTTTGCCATCCTTCTTATCCACCAAATATTCAGGGCATTTCCGCTTCGAGTGACCATTTCCTTTGCAGTGTAAGCACTCAGTTTCAGGCTATGGTCCAGCTTTGGGCTTATTCGCAGGAGTGACAACTTGCTTGTCTTTCCACTTGAAGTTCCCTTTCTTTCCCTTTGCCCTTTTCTTGAAACTAGTGGTCTTGTCAATCATCAACACTTGATGCTCTTTCTTGATTTCTACCTTCGTCGATTTCAACATCACGAAGAGCTTGGGAAACTTTTACGTCATCCCTTGCATACTATAGTTCATCACGAAGTTCTAGTAACTTAGTGATGGTGACTAGAGAATTCTGTCAATCACTATCTTATCTGGAAGATTAACTCCCACTTGATTCAAGCGATTGAAGTACCCAGACAATCTGAGCACATGCTCACTAGTTGAGCGATTCTCCTCCATCTTTTAGCTATAGAACTTGTTGGAGACTTCATATCTCTCAACTCGGGTATTTGCTGAAATATTAACTTCAACTCCTGGAACATCTCATATGGTCCATGACGTTCAAAACGTCTTTGAAGTCCCGATTCTAAGCCGTTTAAGCATGGTGCACTAAACTACCAAGTAGTCATCATATTGAGCTAGCCAAACGCTCATAACGCCCGCATCTTGCTCTTGCAATAGGTCTGTCACCTAGCGGTGCATCAAGGACATAATTCTTACGTGCAGCAATGAGGATAAACCTCAGATCACGGATCCAATCCGCATCATTGCTACTAACATCTTTCAATACAATTTTCTCTAGGAACACATATAAAAACATAGGGAAGCAAAAACATAGGGAAGCAACAACGCGAGCTATTGATCTACAACATAATTTGCAAAATACTACCAGGACTAAGTTCATGATAAATTTAAGTTCAATTAATCATATTACTTTAGAACTCCCACTTAGATAGACATCCCTCTAATCTTCTAAGTGATTACGTGATCCATATTAACTACACCATGTCCGATCGTCACGTGAGATGGAGTAGTTTCAACGGTGAACATCAATATGTTGATCATATCTACTATATGATTCACGCCGACCTTTCGGTCTCCGTGTTCGAGGCCATATCTGTTATATGCTAGGCTCGTCAAGTTTAACTGAGTATTCGCGCGCGCAACTGTTTTGCACCCGTTGTATTTGAACGTAGAGCCTATCACACCCGATCATCACGTGGTGTCTCAAAGACGAAGAACTTTCGCAACGGTGCATACTCAGGGAGAACACTTCTTGATAATTTTGTGAGAGATCATCTTATAATGCTACCGCCAATCAAAGCAAGATAAGATGCATAAAGGATAAACATCACATGCAATCAATATAAGTGATATGATATGGCCATCATCATCTTGTGCTTGTGATCTCCATCTCCAAGCACCGTCATGATCACCATCGCCACCGGCGCGACACCTTGATCTCCATCGTAGCATCGTTGTCGCCTCGCCAACTATTGCTTCTCGACTATCGCTACCGCTTAGTGATAAAGTAAAGCAATTACATGGCTTTTGCATTTCATACAATAAAGCGACAACCATATGGCTCCTGCCAATTGCCGATAACTTGGTTACAAAACATGATCATCTCATACAATAAAATATAGCATCACGTCTTGACCATATCACATCACAACATGCCCTGCAAAAACAAGTTAGACGTCCTCTACTTTGTTGTTGCAAGTTTTACGTGGCTGCTACGGGCTGAGCAAGAACCGTTCTTACCTACGCATCAAAACCACAACGATAGTTTGTCAAGTTGGTGATGTTTTAACCTTCGCAAGGACCGGGCGTAGCCACTCGGTTCAACTAAAGTGAGAGAAACAGACACCCGCGGTCACCTTTAAGCAACTAGTGCTCGAAGCGGTGAAACCAGTCTCGCGTAAGCGTCTGGCGTAATGTCGGTCCGGCCGCTTCATCTCACAATACCGCCCGAACCAAAGTATGACATGCTGGTAAGCAGTATGACTTATATCGCCCACAACTCACTTGTGTTCTACTCGTGCATATGACATCAACGCATAAAACCAGGCTCGGATGCCATCGTTGGGGAACGAGTAATTTCAAAAATTTCCTACGCACACGCAAGACCATGGTGATGGCATAGCAACGAGAGGGAGTGTATGTCCACGCACCCTCGTGACCGAAAGCGAAGCGTTATAAAACGCTGTTGATGTAGTCGACGTCTTCACGATCCGACCGATCCAAGTACCGAACGTCGACACCTCCGAGTTCAGCACACGCTCAGCTCGATGACGATCCCGGGCTCCGATCCAGCAAAGCGTCGGGGATGAGTTCCGTCAACCTGACGGCGTGGTGGCGATGATGATGCTCCACCGACGCGGGGCTTCGCCTAAGCTCCGTGACGATATGACTTCACCGGCGCGGGGCTTCGCCTAAGCTCCGCGACGATATGACCGAACTGGAATATGGTGGAGGGGGCACCGACACGGCTAAGGAACGATCCGTAGATCAACTTGTGTGTCCATGGGGTGCCCCTGCCCCGTATATAAAGGAGGGAGGGAGGAGGAGGCCGGCCCTAGGAGGGCGCGCCATGGGGAGTCCTACTCCCACCGGAGTAGGATTCCCCTTCCTAGTCCAACTAGGAGTCCTTCCATGTATTAGGAGTAGGAGACAAGGAAGGGAAGAGAGAATGGAAGGAAGGAGGGGTGCGGCCTCCCCTAGTCCAATTCGGACTAGGCCATGGGCGCGCGCCTGCCCTAGGCAGCCCTCTCTCTCTTCCCGCAGGGCCCAATAAGGCCCAATACTTCTCCCGGCGAATTCCGTAACTCTCCGGACTCGAAAATACCGAATCATTCGAACCTTTCCGAACTCCGAATATAGTCGTCCAATATATCGATTTTTACGTCTCGACCATTTGGAGACTCCTCGTCATGTCCCCGATCTCATCCGGGACTCCGAACTCCTTCGGTACATCAAAACTCATAAACTCATAATAAAACTGTCATCGTAACCTTAAGCGTGCGGACCCTACGGGTTCGAGAACTATGTAGACATGACCTAGAACTATTCTCGGTCAATAACCAATAGCGGGACCTGGATGCCCATATTGGCTCCTACATATTCTACGAAGATCTTTATCGGTCAAACCGCATAACAACATACGTTGTTCCCTTTGTCATCGGTATGTTACTTGCCCGAGATTCGATCGTCGGTATCAAATACCTAGTTCAATCTCGTTACCGGCAAGTCTCTTTACTCGTTATATAATGCATCATTCCGTAACTAACTCATTAGCTACATTGCTTGCAAGGCTTATAGTGATATGCATTACCGACAGGGCCCAGAGATACCTCTCCGACAATCGGAGTGACAAAACCTAATCTCGAAATACGCCAACCCAACATGTACCTTTGGAGACACATGTAGTACTCCTTTATAATCACCCAGTTACGTTGTGACGTTTGGTAGCACCCAAAGTGTTCCTCCGGTAAACGGGAGTTGCATAATCTCATAGTTACAGGAACATGTATAAGTCATGAAGAAAGCAATAGCAATATACTAAACGATCAAGTGCTAGGCTAACGGAATGGGTCATGTCAATCACATCATTCTCCTAATGATGTGATCCCATTAATCAAATAACAACACATGTCTATGGTTAGGAAACATAACCATCTTTGATTAATGAGCTAGTCAAGTAGAGGCATACTAGTGACTATATGTTTGTCTATGTATTCACACATGTATCATGTTTCCGGTTAATACAATTCTAGCATGAATAATAAACATTTATCATGAAATAAGGAAATAAATAATAACTTTATTATTGCCTCTAGGGCATATTTCCTTCATCAAGGGGGTCCCATAAATCACCCAACCGTGTAAGGAACGCGAAATCAAGGAACATAACACCGGTATGACGGAAACTAGGGTGGCAAGAGTGGAACAAAACACCAGGCATAAGGCCGAGCCTTCCACCCTTTACCAAGTATATAGATGCATTAATTATAGCAGATATATATTGTGATATCCCCAACAAGTAAACATGTTCCAAAAAGGACCAACATCTCCGTGTTCCAACAAGGAACAAACTTCAACTTCACCTGCAACTAGCAACGCTATAAGAGGGGCTGAGCAAAGCGACATAGCCAATCAACGGTTTGCTAGGAAAAGGATGGTTAGGGGCTGACATGGCAATATGGGTGGCATGATATAGCAAGTGGTAGGCATCGCAGCATAGGCATAGCAAAAGAGCGAGCAACTAGCATAGCAAAGATAGAAGTGATTTCGAGGGTATGGTCATCTTGCTCGCAATGTTCTCGAGTTGTCGAAAGCTTGATCCTCGTGGCGTTCTCAACAGGTTCCTCGTTCACGTACTCGTCTCCCGACTCTACCCAAAGCAACAACTCAAACAAAGGAACCACAATAAATCACGGTGCAATGCACAAGCAACATGATGCAAAACATGACATGATATGCCAGATGTGATATGCAATGCGTATGTGCGCTTCGGAAGGAAAATGATGAACCAGGCATCAACTTGGCAAACCAAGTATGCCACTGGAAAGATGATATGATTTCGGTTGAAATCGATATAAAGATCACCGGAATCGGATGCACGGTTTGCAAATGACAAGCAAAACAAGAATGGCACAAATCTGCCATTAACAGCATGATGCCACTTAGCAAGCAACAATTAATTAAGCTACTGGACCCAAACGTATCAACAAAGTATATGGCAGTAATCTACACAAGATACTCGACAAAATATGAGCACTGAGCTACGGCTAGTTCACATCATAACAAGTTCAAACAAGCATGGCAAAAGTGCACAAAATATCAGGCTGGACATGGCAAAAACAACAACAGGTTGCAATGTTCAGAGCAGCAAAACTACATGCTACAGGAACTTAAAATAGCAAAACATGGCATTGCATGAATCTACTCAAAGCATAGAACAAAAGTCCCTTACTGACCATAAGCCAAAAAGGATCAGAAAATATAGTAACACCCATGTCAAAATTGAATGTTTCGTTAACAGATTCAGCAACATGGCATGTCAAAAACTGATAACAAGTAGGCATGTTTACAAGCTCAATGCACTCACTACAGAGCCTTATATGAAAACCTAAGCATACATACATCAAGAAGACATGGCATAGAAGACATGCATGGCAATAAAAATAACATAGCATATACGGATCAACCACAACAAGCTTGGCAAAATTGAATAACATGTAAACAATCTGCCAGGAAACATTTGATAGCAAAAGTAGAGCTCGATTGACTCAAGCTATGACACTCCATAATTGCAAACAAAGGCATGGATGGATAGAGCAAGACATGTTTAACAAAACATCCTTACTGAAGTATCTCAAAATATGCATGGATCTCTCGGTAGCATCAAGTTAACATGGCATCAAAATATCAGCTAAACATGGCTGAAAACAGCAACATCAGGACACCTACTTTGCATGCTTGTTCTAGTCACCACATAGATCAAAAAAATACATGGCATACACCCCTGGAAAGATGGCATGGCATATTACAAAACACATGTAGGACTCAAATTCATAGGGTGCACACACCAATCATGGCAAAAATAACAAAAGTGCAAGTTCTGTTAAGAAACAGAAACTAACATCACATAGCACTCTTCCAACAGCATTTCTGGCATCAAGATGAGCTCAAATGAAAATGATGCAATGAGATGAAATGATCTACTCTTCGAGGCGAACATTTTGATATATTATACGCGCAAAATGGAGCTACGATGACAGAGTTACGCTACGTTGAAAATGCAACAAAATAACATCGAGATAAAAACTTAGAAGAAAAACGAGGGGGGAGAAGAAGTCAACAGGCGGTTGGATCGGGATCCGGATCGGGCGATCCGATCGGCGACGGCGGCTGCGGCGCGGGCTCGCCGGAGCCCGGGCGAGGAGGAGGCGGAGAGGCCGGAGCCGGGCCGACGAAGCTCGGTGGCCGGGCGGCGGGAGGCGGCGAGGCGGCGAGGAAGAGGCGCGGCCGCGAGCTCCTCCGGCGAAGCTCATGGGGCAGCGAGGGAGGAAGGGCGCGCCGCGGAGACGGCCGGAGGCGGCGCTGGCGGCGGCGGGCGCGCGCCGGCGCTTCGCGGGCGGCGGCACGGCGGCGGCCGCGTCATGGCGCCGAAGCGGCGGAGACGCGACCAGATCGGGCCGGGCGGGCCTCCTGGCCCCGACGGTCCTGGCGGCGGCGCGCCGCGGGTGCCACGTGGCAGCCCCGTTGGGCGCGGGCGGCGGCGGAGAAGCGTCCGGCCGGGTGGATACGTCCGCGCGGGCGCGAGGAAATTTTAGGGTTTCGGGGGAAGAAGACCCGGATGTGGACGGGGGAGATGTTTAAATAGGCATAGAGGGAGCTAGGAGAGTCCTAATGAGGTGTAGTTTTCGCCCACACGATCGTGATCGAACGACGGAGAGCATGGAAGGGACTTAGATGGGTTATTGGGCTGTTTTGAAGGGGTGTTGGGCTGCAACTCAAAAGAGGCCTTTGCGAGAGTGCGGTTAACCGTTGGAGTACCAAACGAGCTCCAAATGACCCGAAACTTGACCGGTGGTCTACGGGTGGTATACCAAGGCCACTAGACAAACCTCGGTCCATTTCGAGAAGGTTTAGTACCCGCACACGGAAAAACGTAAAAGGGGCCGCCGGGGGAGATAGGAGTGCCGGATTGCAAAACGGACAACGGGAAAAATGCTCGGAATCATGAGACGAACACGTATGCAAATGCGATGCACATGATGACATGATATAAAATGCATGACATGGACAAAATGCAAAAAGAAGAAAACCCAACCACGGAGGGAATATCATATCACAATGCCGAAAATGGCAAGAGTTGGAGTTACAAATATGGAAAGTTACTTCCGGGGTGTTACATTGGCCTTCTTCTCCGGCACCACATAGGGGTCCGGAACCAGCAGCCCTGTCAAGCGGGCGTCCGCTGGGTCTTTGGGCAAGGGAGCCGGACAGCTGATCTGCCCGGACTTCTCCTGCCAATCCTGTCAAAGGTAAGGGAGTTTAGATCCCGCATGGAGTCGAACTATGAAAGACAAATATCCTGTAAGAGGTAAAAACAGCTTACCGCTTTGGCTTGACGCTGCGCGCTGAATCCGCGATCCTCGGTAGCGGATGCGGGAGCCTCGGCGCCCTTGAACAGCACCCTCCAGGCATATTCATACGTAGTGTCGAAGAGCCTGCTCAGGGTTCGGTGATGTGCCGGATTAAACTCCCACAAGCTGAAAGCCCGTTGTTGGCACGGGAGGATCCGGTGGATGAGCATGACCTGGACTACGTTGACGAGTTTGAGCTTCTTGCTCACCAAGCTTTGGATGCATGTTTGGAGTCCGGTCAGCTCTCCTTTTTTGCCCTACGACAGGCCCTTCTCTTTCCAGGAGGTGAGCCGTGTGGGGATGCCAGATCGGAATTCGGGGCCCGCTGCCCATTCAGGGTCACGCGGCTCGGTGATGTAGAACCACCCCGATTGCCATCCCTTTATGGTCTCTACAAAGGAGCCCTCGATCCATAGGATGTTGGGCATCTTGCCCACCATGGCACCTCCGCACTCCGCTTGGCGGCCGCCCACTACCTTCGGCTTGACATTGAAAGTCTTCAGCCATAAGCCGAAGTGGGGCTAGATGCAGAGGAAGGCCTCGCACACGACGATGAACGCCGAGATGTTGAGGATGAAGTTCGGGGCCAGATCATGGAAATCCAGGCCGTAGTAGAACATGAGCCCCCGGACAAATGGGTGAAGCGGGAAACCTAGTCCGCGGAGGAAATGGGTGAGGAACACCACCCTCTCATAGGGCCTGGGGGTGGGGATGAGTTGCCCCTCTTCTGGGAGCCGGTGCGCGATGTCGTCAGACAAGTATCCAGCCTCCCTCAGCTTTTTGATGCGTCCCTCCGTGACGGAGGAGACCATCCACTTGCCTCCCACTCCGGACATGGCTGGAGAAGGTCGGGGTGGGGTGTGCGGACTTGGGCACTGGAGCTTGAGTGCACGAAAATAGTTAAGCAAAGGAGGAAGAAGGCGTAGATGAAAAAGGTGGATCCTTATCCCCTTATATGGGCGGACGAAACTATGTACCCCCACCAGTCTGGTAAAACTCGCTTATCTCCCAAGCGCCATAACTAATGGCACGGTTGGGTTACTCACGCCCGTATTGATGAGAATCCCGGAAAAAGGTGACATGATCTCTGCTTCGACAAGACGTGCCAAGGAAACCGCCTCGCTAAGTGCGCTGAGGTGGGACAGTAAAAACAATTCGAATGAAGGCTTGGCCGTGGTGTGATGTCACGCTGCGGAATACGTCAGCAGATAGGATTTGTGTCAATATTATTCTCTCTACGATGGTATGTGGAACTTATTTTGCAGAGCCGGACACTGTCCTTGTGTTCAAAATCTTCTATGAAGTATTTGGAGGAGGAACCCGCCTTGCAATGCCGAAGACAATCTGCGCGCCGGACTCGTCGCCATTGAAGCCTGGTTCAGGGGCTGCTGAGGGAGTCCTGGATTAGGGGGTGTCCGGATAGCCGGACTATAACCTTTGGTCGTACTCCTGGACTATGAAGATACAAGATTGAAGACTTCGTCCCGTGTCCGGATGGGACTTTCCTTAGCGTGGAAGGCAAGCTTGGCGATACAGATATATAGATCTCCTCCCATTGTAACCGACTCTATGTAACCCTAGCCCTCTCCGGTGTCTATATAAACCGGAGGGTTTTAGTCCGTAGGACGAACAACAATCATACCATAGGCTAGCTTCTAGGGTTTAGTCTCTCTGATCTCGTGGTAGATCTACTCTTGTACTACCCATATCATCAATATTAATCAAGCAGGAGTAGGGTTTTACCTCCATCGAGAGGGCCCGAACCTGGGGAAAAACATCGTGTCCCTTGTCTCCTGTTACCATCCGCCTAGACGCACAGTTCGGGACCCCCTACCCGAGATCCGCCGGTATTGACACCGACAGAGGCCATAACAAGCATTCAAACTACTTAGAACTCTAAAAATTCAACATGCAATCTCATCTACAACAGCACCAAGAGTAGCTAATTATTCTAAATATAAACCACTAAAACAAAAACTAATTGGACACATGGAGGAGTCACATACCAAGCAACAAATCCCCGAAACAGTTTTGGAAATGGAGCTTCAAGCAAAGAGATCGAAATCCGCGGTCTCAGGTGCAAGAACAAGAGAGAGAATGAGTGTGGGTGATTTTTTTCTGGGCGAATGGAGTGGTGTGGGAGGAAGAAGTAAGTGAGGGGGCCCACCAGGTGGGCAACACCCACCAGGGCGCGCCTGGGGGTGCTGGCACGCCCGGCTGGGTTGTGCCCACCTGGTGCACCTCCCAGAGGTATTATTTGCACCAGAAATTCATAATTATTCAGGAAAAAATTGTGCAAGGTTTTCAGAGCATTTTGAGAAATTTTATTTTTGGGTCATTTTGTAATGCACGGAAAAAAGAAAAAACAGATAAAGCATGGCATTTTATTTTATTTGACTAATAGAAACAGAAAATAAAAGGTAGGGACAGAAGGTAGTGCTTACTAAATTCATCAACTTCATACTTCTCAAAAACGATCCATTCATAAGGTTGATCGGGTCTTATTAACAACCACTTTCGATCAGCATGAAACCGAAGAACTTTCGCAAATCACTAAGTTACCTCAATGGGGATATGAATGTCCCCAACAATAAGCATTTCATATTTCTTTTTGATAGTAGGTAAAGGTAGTTGAAAACTTCCAATAGTGATTGTCGGAGATTTTTCAATAACATTCCATTCACTTGGAATTTTTTCTTCGGAAAGTGCACCATATGCTCATTACCATTGATATGAAAAGTGACCTTGCTTTTATTGCAATCAATAACAGCTACTACATTATTCAAGAAGGGTCTACCAAGGATAATCGACATGTTTTCGTCCTCGGGCATCTCAAGTATAACAAAGTCAGTCAAGATAGTAACATTAGCAACAACAACGGGCACATCCTCACAAATACCAAAGGTATGGCAGTTGATTTATCAGCCATTTGCAAAGATATTTCAGTAGGTGTGAGTTTATTCAAGTCAAGTCTTTTATATAAAGAGAAAGTCATAACACTAACACCAGCTCCCAAATCACATAAAGAAGTTTTCATATAGTTTCTTTTTATGGAGCAAGGTATAGTTGGTAACCCCGGATCTCCAAGTTTTTTAGGTACTCCATCTTTGAAAGTGTAATTAGCAATCATAGTGGTGATTTCAGCTTTCGGTATTTTTCTCTTATCGGCGATGATGTCTTTCATATACTTTTCATAAGGAAGCATTTTCAAGATATCAGTCAAGCGAGTACGCAAAAAGACAGGCCTAATCATTTCAGCAAGGCATTCAAATTCTTCATCATCTTTCTTTTTAGTTGACTTAGGTGGAAAGGCCATAGGCTTTTGAACCCATGGTTCTCTTTCCTTTCCATGTTTTCTAGCAACAAAGTCTCTTTTATCATATCTTTTATTCTTATGTTGTGGGTTATCAAGATCAACAACTGGTTCTATCTCAACATCATTATCTGGTTCTTTATCATTAGGTTGAGTGCTTTCATGAACCTCATCATTATATTTTTCATTATCAGAAGGCGAGTGTTCATTACCAGATTGGGTTTCAGCATCAGAGATAGAAACTTCATTATCATTATCAGGAGATTTTTCTATTTCAGGTTCACTAGAAGCAGGCAAAGTCTTATCATGTTTCTTCTTCTTTTTATTTTTAGAAGAACTAGATGTAGTGGTGTTGTTCCTTTGAGAGTCTTTTTCAATTCTCTTTGGATGTCCCTCGGGATAAAGTGGTTCCTGAGTCATTTTACCTCCTCTAGTTGCTACTCTAACAGCAAAGTCACTTATATTATTGTTCATTTCATCAAGTAACTCTCTTTGAGATTTAGCAACTTGTTATAATTGAGTTTGAACCATAGAGGCATGTTTTCCTACACCTCTAACATCATTTGAGATTCTAAATAACAAGCCACTTAAGCAAGAAATCATATCAGAGTTGTATTTCAATTGTTTCTTAACATTTGCATTGAAGTGATCTCTCTTTCTAATGTAATTATCAAACTCATAAAGGCATTGACTAGGATGTTTATTATGAGGATCATCACTATCATTGAATTTCATTAAAGATTCTACCTCTACCACCTTGGGTGGTGGTGGTGCTTCAAGCCCATGTATTTGTTTGATAGCTGGTAAATTTTTAACATCCTTGGCCTTAATACCTATTTCCTTCATCTATTTCTTTGCCTCTTGCATATCTTCAAGACTGAGATATAAGATACCCCTCTTCTTCGGAGTGGGTTTAATAGGTGCTTCAGGAGGAGTCCAATCATCATAATTTTTCAATATGTCATTCAATAATTCTTCATCTTGTTCAATAGTTGGTTCCCTGAAAACACAACCAGCACAACTATCTAAGAAATCCCTAGAAGCATCGGTTAGTCCATTATAGAAGATTTCAAGTATTTCATTTTTCTTAAGGGGATGATCAGGCAAAGCATTAAGCAATTGGATAAGCCTCCCCCAAGCTTGTGGGAGACTCTCTTCTTCAATTTGCACAAAGTTAAATATTTCCTGCAAGGCAGCTTGTTTCTTATGAGCAGGGAAATATTTTTCAAAGAAGTAATAGATCATATCCTGGGGACTACGCACACAACCAGGAGCAAGAGTATTGTACCAAGCTTTAGCATCACCCTTTATTGAGAACGGAAGTAACTTGAGAATATAGTAGTAGCGAATCTTCTCATCATGAGCAAAAAGGGTAGCTATATCATTCAACTTAGTAAGATGTGTCACAACGGTTTCAGTTTCATAACCATGGAAAGGATCAGATTCAACCAAAGTGATTAACTCTGGGTCGACAAAGAACTCAAAATCCTTATCATCAATAACAATAGGTGAAGAAGAAAACTCAGGATTACACTACTTTTTAGCATTCAGAGATCTTTCTTTATACTTTCATAGTAATTTCTCTAGATCGTCTCTATTCTTACCAGCAAGAATATCTCTAGTTGCCTCCTCACTCATAGTATAACCTTCCGGTACCTTTGGCAATTCATATCTAGGAGGACTGGTTCTAGTAGGTGTTTCAGTAGTTTCAGTTTCTAGTTCATCATCAGATTCAACAATATCATGTTGTCTTACTCTAGTAATTTGTTCATCAAGAAATTCACCTAGTGGCACATCATCAAGAAAGGTACTAGCATCATCATGAGTAGCATTCATAGAAGAAGTAGCATCATCAATAACTTGCAACATATTAGAATTAATAGCATGTTGTGGTGCAAGTTTACTTATAACAGAACGTGAATCTAAAGCAGAACTGGTTGGTACTTCCTTACCTCCCCTCGTCTTTAAGGGAAAAATTGTAGTCTTACCATCCTTCAGATTCTTCATAGTGATAATTTGATAATAATCCCAAGTGACTCAAAAAATATACCTATGTTCCCCGGCAACGGCGCCAGTAAACGGTCTTGATAACCCACAAATATAGGGGATCGCAACAGTTTTTGATTGTAGAGTATTCAACCCAAATTTATAGATTCAACACAAGGGGAGCCAAAGAATATTTGAAGGTATTAGTAGCTGAGTTGCCAATTCAACCACACCTGGAGATTAATTATCTGCAGCAAAGTAATTAGTAGCACATTTGTATGATAGTTTTGATGATAGCAGCAGTAGTAACGGTAACAGTAGCAGTGATAGCAATGATATTGTAGCAGTAAAGATAGAAGTAGCAATAGTAGTAAGTTATCAAGAAGAATATATGATAAATTCATAGGCATTGGATCAGTGACTCGTTGGATGATATTCATCATGAGACAGTTATAACCCAGGGCGATACGGCACTAGCTCGAGTTCATAAATATAATGTAGGCATGTATTCCTTAAATATTCATAGGTGCTTATGGAAAGAAATTGCATGACATCTTTTGTCCTACCCTCCCGTGGCAGCGGGGTCCTATTGGAAACTAAGGGATATTAAGGCCTCCTTTTAATAGGGAACCGGAACAAAGCATTAACACAGGGTGAATACATGAACTCCTCAAACTACGGTCATCACCAGGAGTGATCCCGACTATTGTCACTCCGGGGTTGCCGGATCATAACACGTAGTAGGTGACTATAACTTGCAAGATCGGATCTAGAACATGGATATAATGAGGATAACATAAACGGTTCAGATCTGAAATCATGGCACCTGGGCCCAAAGTGACAAGCATTAAGCATGGCAAAGTCATAGCAACATCAATCTCAGAACATAGTGGATTCTAGGGATCAAGCCCTAACAAAACTAACGCGATTACATGATGAATCTCATCCAACTCCTCACCGACCAGCGAGCCTACGTAGGAATTAATCACTCCCGTTGGGGAGCATCATTGAATTGGTAGTGGAGATGTGTTGGTGATGACGAAGATCGAAGATCCCCCTCTCCGGAGCCCCAAACGGACTCCAGATCTGCCCTCCCGAGGAAGAACAGGACTTGGCGGCGCCTCCGTCTCATGAAACGCGATAATTCTTTCTCCCTAATTTTTTCTGGAAATATGGGATTTTATAGCATCGGTTTTGAGGTCAGCGGGGCCACCAGGTGGGCAACACCCACCTGCGCGCGCCTAGGTGGATGGCGCGTCCTGGTGGGTCGTGCCCACCCAGGTGCCCCCCCCCTCAGGTCCATCCTGGCTCCAGAAATTCTCTTTTATTATATAAAAAATCCTCGCAAAGTTTCGTTCCATTCCGAGAACTTTTATTTCTGCAAAAAAACAAACACCATGGTAGTTCTCCTGAAAACAGTGTCAATCTGGGGTTAGTTTCATTCAAATCATGCAAATTAGAGTCCAAAACTAGAGGAAAAGCAGTAGGAAAAGTAGATACGTTGGAGACGTATAAGTAATCGATAAGTACATCGTTATGCAATGCTTTGGCCCATCGTTCGACGGTTTTGCGTACATGCCTTCGGTGGAAACTAGAGAGGGGGTATCCTGCTGGCTTGGGACTCCACAGTGGTGGACGTGGCGGGCGTGCAGAGCGATACCAACTTCCTCACAGGTTGGGTGCAACCCAAAGGGAGCGGACCGTGGTGGATCTCGGTGGTTTACGGGCCTCAAGGGGATGAGCTCAAGACCAAATTCCTTGAGGACTTGTCTGCTAGAAGAGCGGTCTGCCAGGAGCTTCGATGATCTTAGGAGACTTTAACATGATTCTTAGAGCGTCGGAGAAAATCAATAGCAATCTCAATTGAGGCATGATGAACAAATTTAGGCGATTCGTCGATGAGCTTGAGCTCAAGGAGCTATACATGCACGAGAGACGGTTAACGTGGTCCAACGAGAGAGAGAGATGCCCACGCTTACTAAGATAGACCGGGTGCTGGTCTTGGTGGTCTGGGAGCTGGATCACACGGACAACTTATTGCAGGCCTTGTCTACGGGGATCTCTGATCACACGCCACTTCATTTAACTAGTAATGCCCCTTTCTTTCACAAGAGGAGGTTCAGATTTGAGTTTTTCTAGCTCAAGTTGGAAGGCTTCGAGGATGTCGTCCATGAGGCTTGGATATGCGATGAGTGGATCACTGACCCGTTCCAGAGGCTAGATGCCATGATGCGCAACACCACTGCTGCTCTTCAAGCTTCGGTCCAGCGCAAAACAGGCAACATTAAACTGTAGATGGCAGTGGCCAATTGGATCGTGTTCAGATTTGACAAGGTTATGGAATGCAGACACCTCACGGAGCTCGAGCGCTGGCTCAGGAACGCCCTAAAACTAGCGTTACTTGGGTTGGCTTCGCTGCAACGCACTATTGACAGGCAGTGGTCGAGGTTCAGATGGCTAAAAGAAGGGGATGCTAACACCAAGTTCTTTCAAGCATTCGCTAATGGGAGGAGGTCGAAGAACATCATACCACTTATCAAGCACAGGATGAGGTGATCACGAACCCAGATCGCATGAAGGAGGTTTCTTCTGAGACTTACCTGGCCGTCACTACTAGGGAAAACCTTATACACAGAAAGTTAGCAGTAGTGCGGGTCAAAAAAGGGCGCTAGTGCTAGATAGAAATAGCGTGTGAGCAAAAACGGCGCTATAGATAAAATTGTAGCAGTAGCACATGCACGTGTAAAAGCGCTACTACTAATATTCCCATTGCTAAGACGATAGGCTACGCATAACAGTAGCGGGCTTGGAAGAAGCACCCTACCGCTAGGACATAAGTAGTAGCGCGTTTCCTACGAAAAGCGCTACTACTAATGGAAATAAAATAAAATAAAAAGAAAAAAATAGAAAAGTCACTGAAAATGAAAGAAATAGAAAAAGGAGAAAGGAAAAAATAAAATGTAAAGCAAAATAAATGAAAAAGCGAAAAAAGGAGAAAGGCATAGCAGTAGCGCCTGTTCGTAAGAGGCGCTATAGCTAATGTAGTTGCAACGCGTTTCCTAAACCCCCGCTATAGAAAAAGAAAAACAAATAAGAAAATGGAAGAAAATTACATAGCTATAGCAGTAGCGCATTTTGCTAAAACCGCTATAGGTACCGCTTAGTTTGACTTAACCAAAAAACCGTTTCCCCCCGGCCACCACTTCTCCCCCAAGTCCCTCGGCCTACCCCGTTGCCGTCTCCCTGGTTCGTCGTCGCCCCACTTCGCCACCGTCTCTTGCCGACGTCGACGCCCCCGAAGCCACCAGAGCCGCGCGTCGTCGACGCCACCGAAGCCGCCCCCAACGCCACGGAGCCGCACGGCCTCAATAACGCCACTGGAGCCGCCGTCGACGCCACCAAATCCTCCCTCGCCACGACTGCCTCCCTCGCCATCACCGGAGACGCCGCTGCCTCCCTCGCCATCACCGGAGCCATCCTCTATAAACCCCCACCCCTCCTCTCTCTCTCATGCATATATAGCACAAACACTGGACAGAGAACCTAGGTTAACTAGTTTAATTAGGTTAAATATCTAGGTTAGTGCAAAAAATTAGTTAGGGCTTTGACACAGAACTAGTTAGGTTAACTAGTTTAATTAGGTTAATTATCTAGGTTAGTGCAAAAATTTAGTTAGGGCTTTGACAGAGAACTAGTTAGGTTAACTAGTTTAATTAGGTTAATTATCTAGGTTAGAGCAAAAATTTATTTAGGGCTTTGACAGAGAACTAGCTATGTTAACTATTTTAATTAGGTTAATTATCTAGGTAAACTAGGTTAACTAACTAGGTTAATTAGGTTCGTTAGATTAACAAGCTAGGTTAAGTAGGTTGGCTAGGTTAGACCAAAATTTTATTTTAGAGCATTAGGTCAGAAGGGTTAGAGAAATGGAGTTCCTTTGCAATATAATTGGGTTTTGTCCTAGGCAGAGAAGGGTTAGAGAAAATAATGTGTGTGTGAGAGAGAGAGAGGAATAGCTAGATCAACATAATTTGGGTTCTATCCTAGGCAGAGAAGTGTTTAGTGAGGTCATTTTGGTTTTTGATTTTTTGAAAATACCACTATTTTTCAAGGAAAAGAATTTAGGCAATTTTTATTTTAAAGATGATCCTTTCCTAGACTTTTATTGTTGATTATATATTTTCATTGAAGTGGTCATGTTATATCTTTTCATTGAAGTGGTTCGATTGTGCCCAAGTGGCTTTGTTGTTTCCAGGGAATGAAGCCAAGTGGCCTATGTTTTGCGAGAATGTTGGTTCATTTCCGTTCCGGCAAATTCCAGGTTCTCGATTTGTCCATTTTTAGCAAAAGTCGTGCCAAAATTTTCTGTGAATTTCGGCATGACTTGTGCTACAAACTAGGACATATCGAGTGCCCAGGATTTGCCGCGCCGGGAAGGAGTCAACGTTCCTGCATGTCATTATTCATTTTATTAGGTCTAGAGTTAATTACTAGATTTAATCGTAGGAAACATGCCTAGCAACGATGAAGGACAGGGTTCTGGTGATTGCGACAACGTCTACCTGGCGGCAGAAGAATTTTTGAGGGACGCCGACGATCAAGAGTTGATGTTGGTGGGTCCACCTGTCACATCGGAGATTGAGTCTGACATCGAGACCGGCGCTGAGACTGAGACCGGCATCGAGACCGGCGCTAAGACTGAGACCGGTACCGAGACTAGTGGAGCCGGTATAGAACTGAAAGCAAAGAGGAAACCGCTTCCTAACAAGCTCAGGACTACTAGACTGGTGGTCATAGAGGTGGACGACGGCAATTTTGAGCCAACCGCGCCCGAGGAAGCGCGCGTGTGCTACGACAATCAAATAGGTTGCATCAGACGGACAACTGCCACCATCAATGATGAGAAACTAAAGAAGATAGATAATATGAGGCCCTCCCTCCTAAAGAAGCCGCACCAGATATTCCTGGTCCCGGACCGGAATGAAAAGGATTATAAAGATTCAGATAAGGACCCGACAATGAAGAAGATAAACAAACACACCATGACCAAGTTTAGTGATGCGTTGGCCGCCTGGAAATCAAGGATGAAATATCAGATCGTCATAAAAAAGGAACCCTACTCCGAGATTGTAAAGGATAACCCGACAATCACGACAGAGCACTTTCAAATATTCAAGGCGACTTGCAAGGCCGAAGCTGCCAAAAAAAAGTCGAAGTACATGAAGGGGCTTCAACAGAGGAACATTGGGAGCCACCACCTCAGAAGCCGTGGTTACGGCGGGAAGAGGTCCATATGGGCCAAGGAGGACATGGAAGCCGCGAGTTTGGGCATCCCAGACCCCTTGGCGGAGTTCACCATCCCATAGGAGCGTGACGTCCTTAGGGCGCGGCACCATTGGGACCCAGTGAAGAAGGTTTTCGAGATGAACGGGGTCACGACGGAGTTCATGAGACTGCTTGTAATTTTAGTTTCTAATCAATTCGATTGCATGTTAGTCATATTTGTAAACGATCCTTGTGCCTTTTGCAGAGAGAGCAGCACAGGATTGCGGCCGAAAGCGACTCGCCGTCTGAGGCGTTGGCGAGGCCCAAGTGGGACACACCATTCAACCGGGCATTGAACATATTGAAAGGACTCCTGGTGGAGACTCGACCGTCGTACGGAGGCGTGCACGGTGTCAGAAACGGCGCCATCTGGAAGAAGTACTACCGTGAGACCACGAAGGAGAGAAAGGAAAGACAGAGGTTAACTGAAGAAAACATCGACAAGAAGGTTGAGATTGCGGTTGAGAGGAAATCATCTGAGACAGTCGCAACAGCAGTAGCTGCCGCAAAACAGGTGGTTGTAGATATGTCTACTACCTTGGTTCCGGCTGTTTTCAATTGGACCAGGCAAAATCCAGAAGAAAATGCAGCGGACTTTCCGCTTGCTGACTTCTTGGGGAGTAGCTCGACAAGCGTTGTGTTGAGGAACGCCGTAATTTAAAAAAATTCCCTACGATCACGCAAGATCTATCTATGTGATGCATAGCAACGAGAGGGGGAGTGTATCTTCATACCCTTGAAGATGCTAAGCGGAAGCGTTTATCAACGCGGTTGACGTAGTCGTACACCTTCACGATTCGCCCCGATCAAGTACCGAACGTATGGCACCTCCACATTCAGCACACGTTCAGCTCGATGATGTCCTCGCCTTCTTGATCCAGCAAGACGGGCAAAGTAGTAGATGAGTTCCGGCAGCACAACGGCGTGGTGACGACGTTGGTGAAGAACAATCTCCGCAGGGCTTCGCCTAAGCACTACGGAAACTATGACAGAGGATAAACTGGAGGGGACGGCGTTGCCGGCACACGGCTTGGTGTTTCTTGATGTGTCTTTGGTGCTAGCACTGCCCCTCTATTTATATGTTGAGCCTTGGGGTCGAAAATTGGAGTAAAAGCCTCCACAAAGTCGGTTTCACCCGAAAGGCAAGAATCCTCGGACTCCAGGGCTAGACGCCAGGGTTCCCGGACGCCAGGGACCCTGGCGTCTGGCCCCTCGACTCTGCAAAACTTCCTTTTGCGCTTTCCAAAAACCTTGTGGGCTTTCCCCCTTTGACCCAAATTAAGTGTTCTCGTACCCAAACATGTCGGGAAACATCCGAAACCCCTTCCGGTGAATTCTGGAACCCTTCCGGGGACCAAACACTATTATCCCATATATCAATCTTTATCTCCGGACCATTCCGGAGTTCCTCGTCATGTCCGTGATCATATCCGGGACTCCAAACAACATTCGGTTACCAACATACATAACTCATATAATACTACATCGTCAACAAACATTAAGCGTGCGACCCTACGGGTTCGAGAACTATGTAGACATGACCGAGACACCTCTTTGGTCAATAACCAATAGCGGAACCAGGATGCCCATATTGGCTCCTACATATTCTAAGAAGATCTTTATCGGTCGAACCGCATAACAACATACGTTGTTCCCTTTGTCATCGGTATGTTACTTGCCGGAGATTCGATCGTCGGTATCATCATAACTAGTTCCATCCTATTACCGGCAAGTCTCTTTACTCGTTCCGTAATACTTTATCCCGCAACTAACTCATTAGTCACAATGCTTGCAAGGCTTATAGTGATGAGTATTACCGAGAGGGCCCAGAGATACCTCTCCGACAATCGGAGTGACAAATCCTAATCTTGATCTATGCCAACTCAACAAATACCATCGGAGACACCTGTAGAGCACTTTAATAATCACCCAGTTATGTTGTGATGTTTGGTATCACACAAAGTGTTCCTCGGGTAATCGGGAGTTGCATAATCTCATAGTCATAGGAACATGTATAAGTCATGAAGAAAGCAATAGCAGTAAACTAAAACGATCAAGTGTTAAGCTAACGGAATGGGTCAAGTCAATCACATCATTCTCCTAATGATGTGATCCCGTTTATCAAATGACAACTTATGTCTATAGTTAGGAAACCTTAACCATCTTTGATCAACGAGCTAGTCCAGTAGAGGCATACAAGTGACACTATGTTTGTCTATATATTCACACATGTATTACGTTTCCGGTTAATACAATTCTAGCATGAACAATAAAAATTTATCATGAAATAAGGAAATAAACAATAACTTTATTATTTGTGCTTTATTAAGTAGATATACTCATATATGCTCAAATCATCTGTGAAGGTCAGAAAATAACAATACCCGCCACGAGCATCAACACTCACTAGACCGCATACATCGGTATGTATAATTTCCAACAAGTCAGTAGCTCGTTCCATTGTTCCGGAGAACGGAGTTTTAGTCATCTTGCCCAAAAAGCACGGTTCACAAGCATCAAATGATTCATAACCAAGTGCTTCCAAAAATTCATCTTTATGGAGTTTCTTCATGCGCTTTACACTGATAGGACCCAAACGACAGTGCCATAACTAAGTTGCACTATCATATCAACTTTGCATCTTTTGGCATCAATATTATGAATATGTGTATCACTACGATCGAGATCCAATAAACTATTTTCATTGGGTGTATGACCATCGAAGGTTTTATTCATGTAAACAGAACAACAATTATTCTCTGACTTCAAATGAATAACCGTATTGCAATAAACATGATCAAATCATATTCATGCTTAATGCAAATGCCAAATAACATTTATTTAGGTTTCAACACTAATCTTGAAAATAAAGGGAGTGTGCGGTGATGATCATCACTTCTCCCTTAACTAGTCTTTGTTTATTCTGTAACTCCTGTTTAGAGTTACTAATCTTAGCAACCGAACAAGTATCCAATACCCAGGGGCTACTATAAACACTAGTAAGGTACACATCAATAACCTGTATATCAAATATACCCTTGTTCACTTTGCCATCCTTCTTATCCACCAAATATTCAGGGCATTTCCGCTTCCAGTGACCATTTCCTTTGCAGTAGAAGCACTCAGTTTCGGTCTTTAGTCTAGCTTTGGGCTTCCTCACGGAAGTGACAACTTGCTTGCCATTCTACATGAAGTTTCCTTTCTTTCCCTTTGCCCTTTTCTTGAAACTAGTGGTCTTGTTAGTCATCAACACTTGATGTTATTTCTTGATTTCTACCTTCATCGATTTCATCATCATGAAAAGCTCGAAAATCGTTTTCGTCATCCCTTGCATACTATAGTTCATCACAAAGTTCTACTAACTTAGTGATGGTGACTAGAGAACTATGTCAATCACTATCTTATCTGGAAGATTAACTCCCACTTGATTCAAGCAATTGTAGTACCCAGATAATCTGAGCACATGCTCACTGCTTGAGCTATTCTCCTCCATCTTTTAGCTATAGAACGGTTGGAGACTTCATACCTCTCAATTCGGGTATTTGCTTGAAATATTAACTTCAACTCCTGGAATATCTCATATGGTCCATGACGTTCAAAACGTCTTTGAAGTTCCGATTCTAAGTCGTTAAGCATGGTGCACTAAACTATCAAGTAGTCATCATATTGAGCTAGAAAAACATTCATAACGTCTGCATCTGCTCCTGCAATAGGTCTATCACCTAGCGGTGCATCAAGGACATAATTCTTCTGTCCAGCAATGAGGATAAACCTCATATCACGGACCCAATCCGCATCATTGCTACAATCATCTTTCAACTTAGTTTTCTCTAGGAACATATAAAAACATAGGGAAGCAACAACGTGGGCTATTGATCTGCAACATTATTTGCAAAATACTATCAGGACTAAGTTCATGATAAATTAAAGTTCAACTAATCATATTACTTAAGAACTCCCACTTAGATAGACATCCCTCTAATCATCTAAGTGATCACGTGATCCAAATCAACTAAACCATGTCCGATCATCACGTGAGATGAAGTAGTTTTCAATGGTGAACATAACTATGATGATCATATCTACTATATGATTCACGCTCTACCTTTCGGTCTCCAGAGTTCCGGGGCCATATCTGCATATGCTAGGCTCGTCAAGTTTAACCCGAGTATTTCTGTGGGTGCAAAACTGGCTTGCACCCGTTGTATGTGAACGTATATCTTATCACACCCGATCATCACGTGGTGTCTCGGCACGATGAATTTTGGCAACAGTGCATACTCAGGGATAACACTTGTACCTTGAAATTTAGTTTGAGATCATCTTATAATGCTACCGTCAATGAAAGCACAATAAGATGCATAAAAGATAAACATCACATGCAATCAATATAAGTGATATGATATGGCCATCATCATCTTGTGCCTTTGATCTCCATCTCCAAAGCACCGTCATGATCACTATCGTCACCGGCGCGACACCTTGATCTCCATTGTAACATCGTTGTCGTGTCGCCAACTATTGCCTCTACGACTATCGCTACCGCTTAGTGATAATGTAAAGCAATTACAGAGCGATTGCATTGCATACAATAAAGCGACAACCATATGGTTTCTGCCAGTTGCCGATAACTCTATTACAAAACATGATCATCTCATACAATAAAATTTAGCATCATGTCTTGACCATATCACATCACAACATGCCCTGCAAAAACCAGTTAGACGTCCTCTACTTTGTTGTTGCAAGTTTTACGTGGCTGCTACGGGCTGAGCAAGAACCGTTCTTACCTACGCATCAAAACCACAACGATATTTCATCAAGTTCTTGCTATTTTAACCTTCAACAAGGACCGGGCGTAGCCACACTCGATTCAACTAAAGTTGGAGAAACTGACACCCGCCAACCACATATGTGCAAAGCACGTCGGTAGAACCAGTATCGCGTAAGCGTACGCGTAATGTCAGTCTGGGCCGCTTCATCCAACAATACCGCCGAATCAAAGTATGACATGCTGGTAAGCAGTATGACTTGTATCGCCCACAACTCACTTGTGTTCTACTCGTGCATATAACATCTACGCATAAACCTGGCTCTAATACCACTGTTGGGGACGCTGTAATTTCAAAAATTTCCCTGCGATCATGCAAGATCTATCTATGTGATGCATAGCAACGAGAGGGAGAGTGTATCTTCGTACCCTTCAAGATCGTTAAGCGGAAGCGTTTATCAACGCGGTTGATGTAATCGTACACCTTCACGATCCGCCCCGATCAAGTACCGAACATACGGCACCTCCGCGCTCAGCACACGTTCAGCTCGATGTCGTCCTCGCTTTCTTGATCCAGCAAGACGGGCGAAGTAGTAGAAGAGTTCCGGTAGCACGACGACGTGGTGACGGCGTTGGTGAAGAACAATCTACGCAGGGCTTCGCGCAAGCACTACGGAAACTATGACGGAGGATAAACTAGAGGGGACGGGGTTGCCGGCACAAGGCTTGGTGTTTCTTGATGTGTCTTTGGTGCTAGCCCTGCCCCACAATTTATATGTTAAGCCTTGGGGTCGAAACTTGGAGTAAAATCCTCCACAAAGCCGGTTTCACCCGAAAGGCTAGAGTCCTTCTCAGACTCGAGGCGGACGCCAGGTTCGGGCGTTCGACCCCGACGCCAGGACCACGTGTCCGCCCCGACTCCACAAAACCCTTTTGTGCTTTCCAAAAACCTTGTGGGCTTTCCCCTTTGGCCCAAATAAAGTGTTCTCGTACCCAAACATTTCAGGAAACATCTGGAACCCCTTCAGGTGAATTCCAGAACCCTTCCGGAGACCAAACACTATTATCCCATATATCAATCTTTATCTCTGGACCATTCCAGAGTTCCTCGTCTTGTCCATGATCATATCCGGGACTCCGAACAACATTCGGGCACCAACATACATAACTCGTATAATACTATATCGTCAATGAATGTTAAGCGTGCGGACCCTACGGGTTCGAGAACTATGTAGACATGACCGAGACACCTCTTTGGTCAATAACCAATAGCGGAACCAGGATGCCCTTATTGGCTCCTACATATTCTACGAAGATCTTTATCGGTCGAACCGCATAACAACATACGTTGTTCCATTTGTCATCGGTATGTTACTTGCCCGAGATTCGATCGTCGGTATCATCATACCTAGTTCAATCCCGTTACCGGAAAGTCTCTTTAATCTTTCCGTAATACTTCATGCCGCAACTAACTCATTAGTCACATTGCTTGCAAGGCTTATAGTGATGAGTATTACCGAGAGGGCCCAGAGATACCTCTCCGACAATCGGAGTGACAAATCCTAATCTCGATCTATGCCAACTCAACAAGTACCATTGGAGACACCTGTAGAGCACCTTTATAATGACCCAGTTATCTTGTGACGTTTGGTAGCACACACAGTGTTCCTCCGGTAATCAGGAGTTGCATAATCTCATAGTCATAGGAACATGTATAAGTCATGAAGAAAGCAATAGCAGTAAACTAAAACAATCAAGTGCTAAGCTAACGGAATGGGTCAAGTCAATCACATCATTCTCCTAATGATGTGATCCCGTTTATAAAATGACAACTTATGTCTATAGTTAGGAAACCTTAACCGTCTTTGATCAACGAGCTAGTCCAGTAGAGGCATACAAGTGACACTATGTTTGTCTATATATTCACACATGTATTACGTTTCCGGTTAATACAATTCTAGCATGAACAATAAAAATTTATCATGAAATAAGGAAATAAATAATAACTTTATTATTGCCTCTAGGGCATATTTCCTTCACGTTGCACCAGCACCTGCAGCTGCACCTGCTCCCACACCTGCTCCCGCACCTGCTCCGGCACCGGACGTGCTCGGTGGTTCTTCATCTTTGGCTGAGCTCGACGCCCTCACGGTATCTATCACACCGGCCCTCTTCAATAAATGTATAATCTCTCGTTTTCGTTGCCATTCGGGTGTCTCATGTCACAGACTTCTCTTTGAAGGCCGACGAAACCCCGTGCACCTTATTGTACACCATCGGCGACCAGAAGGTGGACGTGGGGAAGGCGACGATAATGGAGCCGAAGGAACCATTGTTCCACAGCCGGCCGATCCCCCCAGACGTCTTCAAGGTTTCTGTGGCCAGTGTCAAACCAGGTGTCGGTGTACTAAGGTAGGGGTACCTTAGTACCCAACCTGTACACGGCAATCGCGGCGCCCCCGCTGCAAGCCTTGCCAAGGCCCCGCCAAGACCCTCTGCGCCCTTCGAAAAACAAGAATCCGCAAGAGGAGCTTGCGGTGAGCCATTCAAGAGCAAAGTAGTCAAGACCTCGGCAAGAGGAGCTTGCCGGGAAGGCCACTCAGGGGGCGAAGGAATAAGGCCCCGCAAGAGGAGCTTGCCGGAAGGCTTGGCGGGCGCCGAGCCCCCAAGGGTGACAAGGTTCCTGTCGCGGCAAGGCGCTTGCCGGGGCGGGCGACCTCTCTTCATCTCCGCTCCAGCTCACCCGCCAACGTGTCACCACAGGGCTCTCCCAAATCGCAGCGTGTCGACGGGCTGTGCAGCCAGCGGGAGTAGTGACAAGCGGCGCCGACAAGCTACCATCGTGGCAAACGGAGGCGCCTTGACGGTCCTGTTACCTCGTTTCGGCGATCGAGACGGGCATTGATGACTCTTGTCCCTTGCCGTCAGAGTTAGGTATATATTACTGTACACTGTACAAAGCGGTGTACCAACCTATGTTTTTACCATTATAACCTTGTCTACTTGCCACATGTGGTGACCCCTTGTGCCTATAAAAGGAGGCCCAAGGGCAACGTAGAAAGGGTTCGGCTGAGTTCGGTCCGGCTCCGGCTTAGTTCATCACATCCATACCACACTCAAGCTAGGTCTTGTAGCTCCCATTCCTCCCTAGCAAGAACACAAGATAATCCACAAAGCAGCAGTAGGAGTATTATCTCTCCGGAGAGCTCCGAAGCTGGGTAAAATCCGCTTCGTGTGCATCGCCGATCCGCTCTTTGTGCAATCTCCGCCCCCCTCCGAACCACAAGGCCCAGGTCCGTGAGGTGCTCGTGGGGCACGATCAGTTCTCCCCCGACATCTTTGGCGCGCCAGGTAGGGGGCGTCGAGGCTGTGTGAATCAGATCCGGCGGTCACACGAGGAACTTCATCGACATCTTCGTCGACATGGCGCCGAAGAAGAAGCCTTCGGCAGCAGCTGAGCCGTCCGCGTCGAACCCACCACCGCCGGAGCCGTCAGGTGGTGGGGGAAACGCTGGCGGAGGGACCGGCGTCGTCGAGAGAGCCCACGATGCCGCCAGATCCAAGGACAAGGCAGCGCAGGCGTCGGCGTCTGATCCGCACCGCGTCCATCGCAGGAGGCACGGGACAGACAGCGCCACGATACTCGTGGCGCCATACGCTCATTGATCAAGGCCAAGCTGGAGGATCCCGAGGCCCTCGAGACCCGCATGCACCTCAAAGATGCCGATGCGAGTGGAGTACGGTCGCTATGGGATATGCTCCTCCTAACTTGGTTAGGAGTCCGAGCACATCTCGCTTTCGCCTCGACGCCATTGCCGCCAACCACACCAGCGGAAGCCTTGGCAAGAGCTCGATTACTTTAGATTACCCTCCAACGGCCGATAAGGTCGATTTAATGGAGGGCCATAATTCAGAGTCTCATCGGCCGCTTAACGGCGACGCCCCGCTGCAACCGAAGCGCTTCACAGCCGCGGGCGAGGCGACAAGGCGCGAGCCGATGGCGACGAGACTTGCGGGTGCACCCACCGACACTCCCTTCCCGAAGGCTAAGATCGCCGAAGTCGCGGATCCACCTCGACAGCGACTCCACAGCGTCGTCGGCTCCGCGAGCTCGTCGCGACCAATGCCAAGTTCTTCGAGAACGGCAAGAGGAAGACGCCGAACCCGTATTGAGCGCCAAGAGAAGCGCCGCCATTAATCGACCAGCGCGCCGGCCCATCTGTCGATATGCATGCGCCAGGGGAACCAGGCGACTTGCCGTACGCGGTAGGTTGCCCTGCGTTCACTCGTGATCTGCGGCAAGTCCGGTGGCCCGACAAGAAAAACTTCAAACCAGACGTGCCGGAGAAGTACTATGGCAGGACACACCCATCGGAGTTCCTCAGCATCTACACCATCGCGGTGCAAGCTGCGGGGGGACGAGACGACAAGATCCTCGCCAACTACTTTCCCTTGGTGCTCAAGCCAAACGTCAGATCTTGGCTCATGCACTTGCCGGATGGCTCTATTTCTTCTAGGGCAGATTTGTGCCACCAGTTTGTTGGCGCCTTCACAGTGCCACAAGCCTCATGGCTGTGAGAGTGATCTCCACCTGCTTGCCCGTAGGAGGGGAGTCTCGCAAAATTCATCCAGAGATTCAGTCGAGTGCACTACAACATCCCAGACGCCCACCCTGCTGCGGTGATCGGTGCATTCCATCGTAATGTACGAAATCGCAGGATGAGGGAGGAGATGGCGATGTGCAAAGTGAAAGACGCCACGAGCTCCACGCCTACGGCCGACAAGTGTGCACGCTGCTGAAGAAGGAAGAAGGCTCCTGTGAGAGAATGTGGGAGCACAGTCGACAAGGAGGGGATCGCCTGCAAGAAATAGCCGGCGGCGAGCAACAGGAGGAAGAAAATCAAGAAGTACTAGTTGTCGAGCAGTCCGGCAAGGATGGTGCCGCCAACAAAGCCAAGGCTGGTGGCCCGGCAAGGAGGTTGCCGTTGACGCCGACCGCCAAGCTGTGGCGGCGCGACAAGCCCGACAGCTCCAACAAGCCGTCAGTAAATCCACCGCACCAAGGGCCACGATCTCCAGAGCTGCAAGAAAGTCGAGCAGCTTGTTGAGCTACAGAGAGCTGAATACGAGCGGCGAGACAAGGAGAAAGCCCAAGAAGGTGCAGGTGCAGCAAGTAAGAAGAGACCCGGTCGGGAGGACGTCGCGGCAAGGCCAAGCAGCGGCAAGGAGACAGACCTCCCCGTGGCCGCGACAAGGAAGAAGACGAAGATGAAGATGACGAGGACGATGAGGACGACGAAGCTGATGAGCATGAGTTTCAAAAGGCAACAGAGGTCCTTTGCGTCGACGGTGGTGCGTCTCTGCATACCTCGCACCGCCAACTCAAGCAATGGATGCGTGAGGTCAATGCAGCAGAACCATCCATAGAGTCACGCAAACCTCTGAAGTGGTCCAGCACGCCCATCATCTTTGACATTGAGGATCACCCTGATCGCATCACTACAGTCGAGTGCCTGCCGATGTTGGTCTCACCAACCATCCGCAACCTCAAAGTCACAAAGATGTTGGTTGACGGCGGGGCCGGCCTGAATTTGATCTCCTCTGCAGTGCTCCAGAAACTTCAAATCCCTGACAGTGAGCTCAAAGAAACTGGTACTTTCCAAGGAATCAACCCAGGAAGGAGCAAGCCCAAAGGGAAGATCACGTTGCCGGTAACATTCGGCAGCGAGCTCAACTTTAGAATTGAGAGGGTCACGTTTGACGTCGCCGATTTCCCATTGCCCTACAATGGCATAGTTGGCCGTCCAGCACTCGCCAAGTTCATGGACGCCTCTCATTATGCTTACAACCTACTCAAGATGCCCGGCCCGATAAGCGTCATTTCTGTCCATGGCGACAAGAAAGATGCACTTATCTGCGCCGACAAGATTTACCGGGATGCAGCAGCCGCGACAGATAACAAACCACTTACCGCTGAAGCTCCCGGGGGAAAGAAGAAGACCACTAGGTCCGGCAAGAGCTCTGTTGCCCACTCCGGCAAGCGCACCTCTTCGGAGTGCTGCGCTACCGTCGAGGACGCACCATCGAGCTCCACCGGCAAGTGCAACAAGACAATGGTAGCTCCGTCAAAGACCAAGAAGGTGCCCGCCAAGGAGGACGGCGCTGGTGGTACCTTCACCATCAGTGCCACGCTTGATCCTAAATAGGAAAGCGAGCTCGTTGCTTTCCTGCGGGCGAACGTCGATGTGTTTGCATGGCAACCATCCGACATCCCCGTGTTCCTGTGAAAGTAATTGAGCACCACCTAGCTGTCTGTCCTCACGCGCCCATCAAGCGAGAATTAGGAAACAGCAAGAGAGCGCCAAGATTTCATAGCGAAGAAATCAAGAAATTGGAAGCAGCGGGGCTTGTCGAGGAGTCCTCCACCCCACGTGGTTGGCCAATCCGTAGTGGTGCGCAAGGCTAATGGGAAATGGAGACTTTGTATTGACTTCACCGATGTTAATAAAGCCTGTCCCAAGGACCCATTTCCCTTGCCGCGTACGACCAGATTGTTGACTCCACGGCTGGATGCGATCTGCTTCGTTTCTTGATGCATATTCAGGATATCATCAGATCTTCATGGCGAAGAGGATGAAGAGAAACCGCATTCATTACACCATGTGGCACGATCGCTTTATACGGATGCCTTTCGGTTTGAAGAATGCTGGTTCAACCTTTGCAAGGGTAGTCCATGATGCCTTTGGACCTCGGATACACGAAATGTAGAAGCTTACATGGATGACATAGTGGTCAAGAGCAAAGACAGGCAACCCTGGTTCAAGATTTGATGAGACGCTTGCAAACCTGCGCAAGATCAACCTCAAGCTCAACCCCGAGAAGTGCGTGTTTGGAGTCCCTTCCGCAAGCTTCTCGGGTTCTTTGTATCTCAGCGGGGGTTGAAGCCAATCCCGACAAGATCAAGGCCATTGAACAGATCGAAGCACCAAAGCGCGTCAAGGATGTCGGAGGCTTGCGGTTGCGTGGCTGCTCTCAGCAGGTTCATCTCTAAGACTGCTGAACGCGCCCTGCCGTTTTTCAAGATTTTGAAAAAGGCAGGTCCAATGAAATGGACTCCCAAAGCGGAGGCTGCGCTGCAGGACTTGAAGAGATACCTGTCCTCCGCTCCAATACTTGTCGCACCTAAGCCACAAGAGAAGTTGCTGCTGTATATAGCGGCGACCAATCAAGTGGTTAGTGCTGCGTTAGTAGCGGAGAGGGAGGCAGATGATGAGCCGGCAACCGAGACAAGCGCATCCAGCGACAAGCAAGGTGCTTCACGTCAAGCTCTGGTCCCGACAAGGACGGATCAGCGCAGGGTTGCGACAAGATACAGAAGAAGATGGTGCAGCGCCCAGTATACTTTGTCAGTTCCCTTCTGCAGGGGGCTAGATCGAGGTACTCTGGTGTGCAGAAGCTGCTTTTCGGCCTCCTCATGGCCTCGAGAAAGCTGCGCCATTACTTCCAAGCACATGAGATAACAGTTGTCACTCGCTTTCCGCTGAAGAGGATTTTGCAAAATCGAGAAGCAACAGGCAGGATTGTTGAGTGGGCGCTGGAACTGTCAAGCTTTGGTCTCAAGTTCGAAAGCACTTCAACTATCCAGAGCAGGGCATTGGCAAAATTCATAGCAGAGTGGACGCCAACGCAGGATGAAGAGAATCCGGAGACGAGCATCCCCGTCAAGGAGGCAAATAAAGAATGGCTGATGTACTTTGACGATTCCTTCTCGCTGCAAGGCGCCGGTACCGGCGTGCTGCTTATCACACCCACCGGGGAGCACCTCAAATACATAGTCCAAATGCACTTACCCATGGAACAAGCAACAAATAATACTGCAGAGTATGAAGGCTTGCTTGCCGGTCTCAGGATTGCGGTGGACCTTGGGATCAAGAAGCTCATTGTCAGGGGGGACTCGCAACTTGTCGTCCGCCAAGTAAATAAAGATTATCAGAGTTCGTTGATGGAAGCGTACGTCGATGAAGTGAGGAAGCTGGAAGAGCACTTTGAAGGCCTGCAAATGGAACACGTTCCAAGAGCACAGAATGATATAGCTGATGGCCTCTCCAAATGTGCCGCACTTAAGTTACCTGTGGAACCAGGGATTTTTGTACTCAAGCTGACTCAACCAACCGTGACACCATCAACAGGACAAAGCAAGAAGATAAAATTGGTTTCCGGCGACTACTTTCCGGCAGAGCTCTCTGAAGCCGCCGCCAAGAAGGTCCCTAAGACCAACGCAAACATCACTGAGGAGCAGTCTGCTCCGACAAACCATGCAGTTTGTATCGTTGAAGCAAACGCTCCCGACAAGTTCAGCTCCGGCAAGCTTGCCGGGGATCATCGAGCTCCGGCGGTCCCACAGGTCCTTGCCGTAGAAGCTGATGGTCCCACAGTGATAGATGAGCCTTTAGTCCTTGTTGTCGAGCCACAGGCTCCAACATGGGCACAGCAGATCGTCCATTTCCTTCGCAGGAGAACTTCCCAAGAGCAAGAAGAAGCGGAAAAGTAGCCCGGTAGTCAAGTATGTACCAGTTTGTTGACAACATCCTGTATGTAAGAAGACTCAACGGAGTGAAATTGAAGTGTATTTGCCGGAAGATGGATGAAGCTGTTGGCGGAGATACACGGAGGCATATGTGGTCACCACATTGGCGCGAAGAGCACTTGCCGCAAAGCTTTCCGCAAGGTTTCTTCCGCCGAAGCCCTCCAGATGCAACCGCACAAGTAACCAAGTGTGAAGCGTGCGGGCCCATTCTAGACAGATACACCAACCAGCTCAAGCTCTCCAGACGATCCCTTTATCCTGGCCCTTCTCGTCCGGGGCTCGACATCTCGGCCCTTTCCCCGAGCTGTCGGGGCTTTGAATACTTGTACGTCGCGAATCGACAAGTTCACAAAGTGGCCGGAAGTGGAACCAGTGAGGAAGGTGACAGACAACACCGTCAAGTTCTTCAGTCAATTGTTTGCCGCTTTGGAATTCCTAACCGGATCATCACCGACAACGGCACACAATTCACGAAGTCGCACCTTCATGCAAGACGCCCAAGATCTTGGCGCCAAGATCTGCTTTGCTTCCGCTGCTCATCCGAGAAGCAACGGTCAAGCGAGAGAGCAAACGCTGAAGTGCTGCGAGGACTCAAGACCGAACTTTCGACAAAGGCGCAAGCGCGGAAGGAACTGGATCGAGGAGCTGCCGGTGGTTCTTGGTTGATCAGATGACGCCAAATCGAGCCATCGCCGCACACCCTTTGCTCTAGTCTACGGAGCAGGGCAGTTCTCCCCACGGAACTCAGATACGGGTCACCTCGAGTGCTCGCTATGATGAGCTTGAGCAAGAGCGGCTGCGACAAGATGACGCGCTGCTCCTCGAGGAAGATCGCCTTCAGCTGCTGACGAGCTGCTCGTTACCAGCAAGCTTTGCGCCGCTACCATAGCCGCAGTTAATGCCGGCTTCGAGGAAGGCGACCTTGTTCTTCGCGCGCTCAATCCGCCAAGAATTCCAACAAGTTGATGCCGAAGGGGAAGGCCCTTATCGGGTGAAACGAAGTCACTAGGCCCGGCGCTGTCCGCTTTGAGACCAAGATGGCTTTCCGTGAGCAATTCCTGGAACATAGAGCATCTTCGCAAGTTTTACCCATATATGCGGCGATGCGGAACCTGCTCGACAACCACCCTTTTGTACAAGTCTTGCCGCTGTTGCATGTAATCCTTTGTACAAAGCCGGGCGCAGACCCCGTGCATCAGTAAAGCCTATGGTTGCGCACATTTTGTCAATACATGCTTTCATAATCATATATGCATGTGTTTACTAACATCTTGTGCAGCACCCGCACCCGGTAAGCGATAATGAGCTATTAGGCTCCATAACCTTATTTTTCTCTTCTTTCTTCTCGAACAAGAAGAAGGTTCATCCACCCACAAGTTAACCAGGGGGGGGAGGAGGAGATAATGATGTGGGCCGACGAGCGTCGCTCGAGGAACTGTCGCCTTGCCGGAAAATGGACAACAGAAAAGCTAAGTTGCTAAGTTTAAACGACCAGTTTTAAATTTTTAAGTTATCTTCCTCGAACGATAGTACTTTGTATGGAAAACCTGTGCGCGGAGGAACCGAATCGTGACTGGTCGCGCCCTTACTTTGTTTCGAGTCCGCTCAACAACTTAAGTGAGCTGCGGCTAGTCCGCGACGAGGTTGCTTGTCGGTAGCGACCCTTTGAAAGAGCTCTCAAGTTCCGCTTTTCTCGGCGCCAAGGCAAGGGTGCCTGCACCGACAAGTTCCCCTGAAAGCGTAGGGCAGCAACATACAAGGGAAGAAATCGAGTAAAGGAAATAACAGTGCATTCGATTGCCTAAGATAGTGCATATTACAAAAATAACTTATCGCGGCACTAGCTAAATTGTTCTCAGAACTGAAATAACAGCGAAGAGAAGAAAGGTGCGTCGGCATCCAAGCCCCGGTAAGCCAGAGTTGCCGTGGGCTGCGGCAAGCCAGAGTTGCCGGGGGCTGCGGCAAGCCAGAGTTGCCGGGGGCTGCGGCAAACCAGAGTTGTCGGGGGCTGCGGTATCAGATAAGCCTTTCGTCCTTTCTCAAACATCCCTCTTTCATTAAAAACATTCTACTCGGATACAGTCCGTGGAGAATGAAAAACATGAAAGAGAGGATTACAAATTTTTAAATGCAGATAAGGCCCGAAGGCTTACAAATTAAAAAGATAAGATGCCCGTAATCCTTTTTCTGTCCCTCTCTTCAGGAGGTAGGTTAAGGAGGCGGGAAGGGCAAAAGGAGCGCCTATGCGAGCTACAGGTGCCAGAAGGCACCAAGGGAACATGCCGAGGGCTCTCCGAGGGCTTGGCGGAGATGGCGGCGCCGGAAGCGGGGTTCGAAGACGGGGCGGCAGGACGTCAGCACGCTGTCGAGGGCACTACGCCCTCGTACTCTGACTTGACGGCCTTGTCGCCATCCTCTTCCCTTCCGAACCTCCTCACGCCGGTCGCCCAAGGAGACGACCCGGGAGTTCAAGGAGCCGCGGCGGATGATGGGGTCGCTGTAACGCGCGCGCGGCGCTCGACAACCAGTTGGGCCCGCTACCTCGCTGTCGCTGTCGCTCTCCTCCTCGCCACTCTCGCCGAGGAGGAATCTTCGCTGTCGGAGGAGCTATCCACGCAGCACTCGCCGAAAAGCCGAGATCCCGAAGACCTTGACGGAGAGAAGATCACCCTCCATTAACTTAAAATGGAGGGTAAACCCCGCCAGCAAGTTGTGGATGCGGGCGAACGTCTTCCACCCGCGATCAAGATACATCACATTAGGGGCTGGGAATACAACGCGGACTCGCGTGCCGCTGATCCCACAGCCCCTCATGTGCAGTCTCAATGTCTCGGGCGGATCCGACTCCATCGCTCTCGCGAACGGAGCTGGAAGTCGGAGGCGACGACGAGGTGCCTGGCGCAGCTTGACGAAGAACTCGCAGGGGTCGTCCCCTGTATGGACCGCCGCGGAGAGGGGAACCGCCAGCGGGGGCGGAGATGGCGCGCCGCCCCGCCCGCTTCTTCCCCGAGCGCCTCGACCTCGTCCACGACCTCGCCCTCGGAGGGGAACCGCCGGTGGAGGCGGAGACGGCGCGACGCCTCGTCCGCCTCTCCCCCGAGCTCCTCAACCTCGCCCACGACCTCGCCCCCTCCCTCTTCCCCTTGTGGCTGGCTCTGCCACCCTGGGCGTGGGATTGGGAGGGGTGCGCTGTCTGACTGCGACCCTCGCCGCCACCGATGAAGAACCAAGGTTCACTTTCTCCATGATGAACGGGGGAAAGGGGAGCTGAAGCTGAAGAAAGGAAGAGATGGGAGAGTGCGGGCTTCTGCGCTCCCTTTCCGCCCTTCTTAAAAGAAGCAAGGTGGGGGCTCGGCCGCCCCGCTCAGCGAATCAAAGCATAGGAGGAGCAGGGAATCGGGCAGACCTGCCTTCCGCCGCAACGGCCCTGTTTCCCACTTCCACCGTCTGTGACCCCAAGGGCATGGGAGCCACGTGGCGGAGATGCAGAACTGAGGCGACAGATGAGGCGACCTCGCCGCGCCCACTTCCCCACGACACCGCAATTGACGCGCGTGCCGTTCTGGGAACGCGGGCGGATACGGAGTGGATTTGGTTTGGACCCAGGCTGCGCGCCCGTGCCTGTTTTGGGCCTGGCCCAACAGCGCTCGGCACCGAGTATGGCCCAGTCCGGGGCTCTGTCGGTGTACTAAGGTAGGGGTACCTTAGTACCCGAACCTGTGCACGGGCAGTCACAGCGTCCCAAGCAAGCCTTGCTTCAGGCGCCCGCCAAGACCCTCTGCGGCCCTTCGGAAAACAAGACTCCGGCAAGAGGAGCTTGCCGGTGAGCCATTCAAGAGCAAAGTAGTCAAGACCCCAGCAAGAGGAGCTTGCCCGGAAGGCCACTCAGGGCGCGAAGGAAACAAGGCCCCGGTAAGAGGAGCTTGCCGGGAAGGCTTGGCGGGCGCCGAGCCCCCAAGCGTGACAAGGTTCCTGTCGCGGCAAGGCGCTTGCCGGGGCGGGCGACCACTCTTCATCTCCGCTCCAGCTCACCCGCCAACGTGTCACCACGGGGCTCTCCCAAGTACGCATGTCGACGGGCTGTGCAGCCAGCGGGGAGTAGCGACAAGCGGCGCTGACAAGCTACCATCGTGGCAAACGGAGGCACACTTGACGGTCCCTGTTACACTATTCGCGCGACTGAGACGGGCATTGATGACTCTTGTCCCTTGCCGTCAGAGTTAGGTATAGATTACTGTACACTGTACAAAGCGGTGTACCAACCTATGTTTTTACCATTATAACCTTGTCTACTTGCCACATGTGGTGACCCCTTGTGCCTATAAAAGGAGGCCCAAGGGCAACGTAGAAAGGGTTCGGCTGAGTTCGGTCCGGCTCCGGCTTAGTTCATCACATCCATACCACACTCAAGCTAGGTCTTGTAGCTCCCATTGCTCCCTAGCAAGAACACAAGATAATCCACAAAGCAGCAGTAGGAGTATTATCTCTCCGGAGAGCTCCGAAGCTGGGTAAAATCCGCTCGTGTGCATCGCCTCGATCTGCTCTTTGTGCAATCTCCGCCCCCCTCCGAACCACAAGGGCCCCAGGTCCCGTAGGTGCTCGTGGGGCACGATCAGTTCTCCCCCGACACCAGGCCACGAGAATTTGGCTCCTCTGGTACTAGTGGGGCATGACGATGAGACCCCGCGGCAGCTTGGTGATTGTTGCAATGGGTGGGTCCTGTTGTGGCCAAAGAGTCTGCTTCGTCTGGAGGCGGCCGGGAGCACACCCACGAGCACACAGTTAGGGATGAACATCAACACCTCACCTACTCAATTAGCGTCGGCTATCGTGCTGGGTGATAGCGTAGGGGGTGAGGAAGAGGCTCCATTAGTCGTTGGTGACGTTGCCATAGATGAGGATGAAGATGACGATGACACTCAACAATATATCAATACTGGCGCCTACTTAGGGTTTGAGCGTCATGAGTCGGTGCCTGAATTGTCGCCTCCGGAGTCTAAACGTATTATGGACAACCTTCCGGTACTAAAGAAGTCTAGGAAGAGACCGAGGATAGGCAAAAAGGCTGATTCCATGATCCAGCCGCCTCAGCAGCCTCGGGTTCAAGACCGTATAGATATCCCCGGTGTGGAAAAATGGTATATCACCCATGAACCAATCCTACCTGAAGAAGCGAAAGGGGCTAGATTCGGCGATGTAAGGAGACTTCATGACGATGTGCTACGGAAAGAGAAAGGCCTCATCGCCTCGAAAAATCCAGGATATCCACTCTACGTGGTTAACGTGCCGCGGCAATTGTTGTGCGTCGATACATTCCCCGCGGACAAGTTCTTCCTTCGATTCGATTACATCTTCGACATGTATCACTGGAAGAAGCTGGATTTTACGTTTGTCCGCCTTTATTCCTTGCACATGAACTACCTCATCGGGGTTAAGCAGATACCTTTTATCTGTGTCGATGACCCGTACTTCATGCACGAGAGCTTCTTGGCGATCTGCGCAGCACCGTGGAATTGCGGGGACTACCTCGTCAATTGCATGCTCGCCAATAAGGACAAGGAGGCGATTCTCCTGCCTTATCATCCCTTGTAAGTCATCCGCGCGGATATCCTTCCTTCGATTTCAATCATTCATTTGCACGGTGGAGGCTAATTAATTTGAGGTGTACTTATTTTGCGCAGTGGCAGGAGCGCCGTCCTCATCATCCTCTACCCCCGATACTCCCACGTTCTTTACTTGCACACATCGAAGAACATTACCAAAAAGGATTACACCCACATCAAGTCTGTTCTTGACAGTGCTATCTTTTACTACGGCAAAGGGGGTGGGGAGGTCAATGACAAGAAGACAAGGCACGGCAGGCCTGCCTTCAGCCATAAGACCGACTTCTGCTACATCCAGCAACCGAGTGATTCTCTTAGTGATGGATTCTATGTCCTACACCATATGCTGGAGTACAGACGGGATCACCAAAAACTTCGCATGTCACCTAAATCCGGCGATGCCCATATTATGCAATGGGCAAAGCACTTAGGAGGTATCAAGGATCATCGACTTCGAGCTGAGTTCTATCACATCCAGCGCGAACTTGCCCAAATCATCATGAAGGAGGTCCTTGAAAAAACAGGGATGTTCTACGAAGAAGGATAAATGTCATGGGAAGACATGCAAACACGCGTAGCCTCTCAACGTCTCGGCATGAAGCCTTTCAGTAAGCTCGGGAACTTTCTCCCTGACATGGATGGATGGTACAACATGTTGGAGTGATTGTCGATATATGACAATGTGTCTGTTTAGTCCATACTTTCTTATGAAAAAACTTTGAGTTATGCACGGCGAAACTTTATTTGTGATGTAAATAAACCGTCCTCCTCCTCGACTAGCGAAGATCACTCTAGTTAGGGCATTTTGGGTACGATGAACTTTGTTATTTATGCTTATGATATGTTGCTTCTATTTTTGCCAAGTCTGTCTCTTTGTGTTGCTCAACTATATATGTTGCATATCATCGACTCATGTGACAATGCAAGTGCATAGATCATCAATGGCGAAGAAGTGCTACGCCATGAGTATACGGTGAGTGGCTGGAGTGTCAGGCCCAGGTGTACCGGTTTCAGGTTTCCGAGCGACATCCAGTAGTTACTTTAGGTTCACGCTAATGCGAGAGAGGGATACAAAGTCATGTACTTCATAGTTCCGCTCTCACTCATAGTGTAGCTCTTCTCGTGTATATCATTGTTTAGATAGGTGTCGATGTTGTTGCAAGTAATCGAGACTTGTATTGCTATTTTCGAGATGATGACGAGAGACCACTTTGTGTTGGATGATGATTATGATGATGACATGATTTGATGAGAGTATTTGTATGTATATGCTATGATTACATTTGTATGTGTATGATATGCTAAAGATTATTGTATAAATCCTATTCAAATATAAAACAAATATGCGTAAAAAACAGAAACTAATTAAACTATCAGTAGCGAGGGGAACAAAGTTAGCAGTAGCGCTCCCTTACCAGTAGCGCTTACTTCTAAAAAGCACTGCAGATATTAGCAGCAACGCTCTTACCTAAAGCGCACTACTGCTAGCCATGTATAGAAGTAGCGTGGGATGACAGACGCTACTGCTACATGTTAGCTGTAGCGCCTTATCAGTAGCGTGACGTCCTGCACTACTGATAGGCAAAATACCCACGCCACTGCTAGGGTTTTCCCTAGTAGTGCATTATCAAAACGGCTCACGCCAGGCACTTCACTCTTGACCTCGACTATCTCGGCATGGAGCCAGTGAATCTTGTAGATCTAGATGTCATCTTCTCTGAAGAAGATGTTTGGCCAGTTATCAAGGAGCTCCACCTGGACAGAGCTCCTGAACCGGATGGCTTTATCGGTGATTTCTACCAAAAAGTGTGGTCTATTATAAAGCATGATATCATGGCGGTCTTGCTCAAGATTTGTGTGGGAGACGACAGAGGTATCAACAAGCTTAATCGTGCCTTGCTTGTCCTTCTGCCGAAGAAACTGGACGTAGATCGTACGGGCAACTATCGTCCTATAGTTCTCCCACATAGCATGGCTAAATTTTTTGCGAAGCTTCTGGCAACTAGAGTACACACAAGCATGAAGGACTTGTTGGGGAACGTAGCATGCAATTTCAAAAAAATTCCTACGATCACGCAAAGATCTATCTAGGAGATGCATAGCAGTGAGAGGGGAAGTGTGTGTCCACGTAGCCTTGTAGACCGAAAGCGGAAGCGATCGGTTAAAGCGGTTGATTTAGTCAAACGTCTTCATGATCCAACCGATCTTGTACCGAACGTATGGCACCTCCGAGTTCAGCACACGTTCAACTCGATGAAGTCCCTCGATCTCTTGATCCAGCAGACTGTCGATGGAGTCGATGAGTTCCGTCAGCACGACGGTGTGATGACGGTGTTGGTAATGTGATCCGCGCAGGGCTTCGCCTAAGCACTACGATGATACTATCGGAGGAGTAAACGGTGGAGGGGGCACCGCACACGGCAAAGACAACATTGTTCCTTTGGGGTACCCCCTGCCCCCGTATATAAAGGAGGGGAGGAGGAGGCCGACCACCAAGAGGCATGCCATGGGGGGGACTCGTACTAGGACTCCACTCCTAGTAGGATTCGCCCCCTTTTTCCTTCTTTCCGGAGTAGCAAAGGAGGAAAGTGAGAGGGAGTAGGAGAGGGAAGGGGCGGCGCCTCCCCCACCCCTTATCCAATTTGGATTGGCAAGGAGGGGCACGTGCCACCTCCTATGTCCGGCCCTCTCTTCTCCACTAAGGCCCATGTGGCCCATTAACTTTCCCGGGGGGGTCCAGTAACCGCCCGGTACTCCGAAACTTCCCGAAACCATTCCGGTGTCCGAATGTAACCTTCCAATGTATCAATCTTTACCTCTCGACCATTTCGAGACTCCTTGTCATGTCCATGATCTCATTTGGGACTCCGAACAACCTTCGGTCACCAAAACACATAACTCATATAATACCAATCGTCATCGAACGTTAAGCGTGTGGACCCTACGGGTTCGAGAACTATGTAGACATGACCGAGACATATTTCTGGTGAATAACCAATAGGGGAACCTGGATGCTCATATTGGTTCCTACATATTCTATGAAGATCTTTATCAGTCAAACCGCATAACAACATCCATTATTCCATTCGTCATCGGTATGTTACTTGCACGAGATTCGATCGTCGATATCCTCATACCTAGTTCAATCTCGTCGGCAAGTCTCTTTACTCGTTCCATAATGCATCATCCCGTAAGTAACTTCATTAGTCACATTGCTTGCAAGGCTTATAGTGATGTGCATTACCGAGAGGGCCCAGAGATACCTCTCCGATACACGAAGTGAAAAATCCTAATCTCGATCTATGCCAACCAAACAAACACCTTCGGAGACACCTATAGTGCATCTTTATAATCACCGAGTTATGTTATGATGTTTGATAGCACACAAGGTGTTCCTCCGTTATTCAGGAGTTGCATAATTTCATAGTCAGAGGAACATGTATAAGTTATGAAGAAAGCAATAGCAATAAAACTAAATGATCATTATGCTAAGCTAACGGATGGGTCTTGTCCATCACATCATTCTCTAATGATGTGATCCCATTCATCAAATGACAACACATGTCTATGGTCATGAAACATAACCATCTTTGATAAACAAGCTAGTCAAGAAGAGGCATACTAGGGACACTTTGTTTTGTCTATGTATTCACACATGCACTAAGTTTCTGGTTAATACAATTCTAGCATGAATTATAAAAATTTATCATGATATAAGGAAATATAAATAAAAACTTTATTATTGCCTCTAGGGCATATTTCCTTCAGTCTCCCACTTGCACTAGAGTCAATAATCTTGATTACATAGTAATGATTATAACACCCATGGAGTCTTGGTGCTGATCATGTTTTGCTCGTGGAAGAGGTTTAGTCAACGGGCCTGCAACATTCAGATCTGTACGTATCTTGCAAATCTCTATGTATCCCTCCTTGACTTGAACGCGGATGGATTTGAAGCGTCTATTCATGTGTTTGGTTCTCTTGTGAAATATGGATTCCTTCGCCAAGGCAATTGCTCCAGTGTTGTCACAAAACAATTTCATTGGACCCGATGCACTAGGTATTACACCTAGATCGGATATGAACTCCTTCATCCAGACTCCTTCATTTGCTGCTTCCGAAGCAGCTATGTACTCCGCTTCACACGTAGATCCCGCCACGAGGCTCTGCTTGGAACTGCACCAACTGAAAGCTCCACCATTTTATATAAATACGTATCCGGTTTGCGACTTAGAGTCATCCGGATCAGTGTCAAAGCTTGCATCGATATAACCATTTAAGACATTCTCTTTTTCACCTCAATTAACGAGAAACATATCCTTAGTCCTTTTCAGATATTTCAGGATGATCTTGACCGCTGTCCAGTGATCCGCTCCTGGATTACTTTGGTACCTCCTTGCTAAACTAATAGCAAGGCACACATCAGGTCTGGTACACAACATTGCATACATGATAGAACCTATGGCTGAGGCATAGGGAATGACTTCCATTTTCTCTCTATCTTCTGCAGTGGTCGGGCATTGAGTCTGACTCAACTTCACACCTTGTAACACAGGCAAGAACCCTTTCTTTGACTGATCCATTTTGAACTTCTTCAAAACTCTATCAAAGTATATGCTTTGTGAAAGTCCAATTAAGTGTCTTGATCAATCTCAATAGATCATGATGCCCAATATATAAGTAGCTTCACTGAGGTCTTTCATTGAAAAATTCTTATTCAAGTATCCTTTTATGCTATCCAGAAATTCTGTATTATTTCCAATCAATAATATGTCATCCACATATAATTAGAAATGATAGAGAGCTCCCACTCACTTTCTTGTAAATAAAGGCTTCTTCAAAAGTCTGTATAAAACCAAATGCTTTGATCACACTATCAAAGCGCATATTCCAACTCTGAGAGGCTTGCACCAGTCCATAAATGGATCGTTGGAGCTTGCACACTTTGTTAGCACCTTTTGGATCGACAAAACCTTCTGGTTGCCATATATAACAACTCTTGTTTAAGAAATCCATTAAGGAATGCAGTTTTGACATCCATTTGCCAAATTTTATAATCATAAAGCGCGGCAATTGCTAACATGATTCGGAAAGACTTAAGCATCACTACAGGAGAGAAGGTCTCATCGTATTCAACTCCTTGAACTTGTCGACAACCTTTCGCAACAAGTCGAGCTTTGTAGACAATAACATTACTGTCTGAGTCAGTCTTTTTCTTGAAGATCCATTTGTTTTCTATGGCTTGCCGATCATCGGGCAAGTCCAGCAAAGTCCATACTTTGTTCTCATAAATGGATCCCATCTCAGATTTCATGGCCTCAAGCCATTTCGCGGAATCTGGGATCATCATTGCTTCCTCATAGTTTGTAGGTTCATCATGGTCTAGTAACATGACTTCCAGAACAGGATTACCGTACCTCTCTGGTGCAGACCGTACTCTGGTTGACCTACGAGGTTCCGTAGTAACTTGATCTGAAGTTTCATGATTATCATCATTAGCTTCTACACTAATTGGTGTAGGAATCACTGGAACTAATTTCTATGATGAACTACTTTCTAATTCGGGAGAAGGTACAATTACCTCATCAAGTTCTACTTTCCTCCCACTCACTTCTTTCGAGAGAAACTCCTTCTCTAGAAAAGGTCCATTCTTAGCAACGAATATCTGGCCTTCGGATTTGTGATAGAAGGTGTACCCAATAGTTTCTTTTGGGTATCATCTGAAGATGCATTTCTCCGATTTGGCTTCGACGTTATCAGGTTGAAGCTTTTTCACATAAGCATCGCAGCCCCAAACTTTAAGAAACGACAGCTTAGGTTTCTTGCCAAACCATGGTTCATATGGTGTCGTCTCAGCGGATTTAGATGGTGTCCTATTTAACGTGAATGCAGCTGTCTCTAAAGCATAACCCCAAAACGATAGCGGTGAATCAGTAAGAGACATCATAGATCACACCATATCTAATAAAGTATGGTTACGACATTCAGACACACCATTACGCTATGGTGTTCCAGGTGGCATGGTTTGCAAAACTATTCCACATTGTTTCAAATGAAGACCAAACTCGTAACTCAAATATTCACCTCCGCGATCAGATCATAGAAATTTTATTTTCTTGTTACGATGATTTTCCACTTCATTATGAAATTCTTTGAACTTTTCAAATGTTTCAGACTTATGTTTCATTAAGTAGATATACCCATATCTGCTCAAATCATCTGTGAAGGTCAGAAAATAACGATACTCACCGCGAACCTCAACACTCATCGGACCGCATACATCGGTATGTATTATTTCCAATAAGTCAGTAGCTCGCTCCATTGTTTCGGAGAACGGAGTCTTAGTCATCTTGCCCATGAGGCATGGTTCGCAAGCATCAAGTGATTCATAATCAAGTGATTCCAAAAGCCCATCAGTATGGAGTTTCTTCATGCGCTTTACACCAATATGACCAAAACGACAGTGCCACAAATAAGTTGCACTTTCATTATTAACTTTGCATCGTTTTCAATATTATGAATATATGTATCACTACAATCGAGATCCAACAAAAATAGACCACTCATCAAGTGTGCATGACCATAAAAGATATAACTCATATAAATAGAACAACCATTATTCTCTTATTTAAATGAATAACCGTCTCGCATCAAACAAGATCCAGATATAATGTTCATGCTTAAAGATGGCACCAAATAACAATTATTCAGGTCTAAAACTAATTCCGAAGGTAGATGTAGAGGTAGCGTGCCGACGATGATCACATCGACCTTGGAACCATTTCCGACGCGCATCGTCACCTCGTCCTTAGCCAATCTTCGTTTAATCCATAGCCCCTGTTTCAAGTTGCAAATATGAGCAATAGAACCAATATCAAATACACAGGCGCTACTACGAGCATTAGTAAGGTACACATCAATAACATGTATATCAGATATACCTTTCACTTTGCCATCCTTCTTACCCGCCAAATACTTGGGGCAGTTCCGCTTCCAGTGACCAGTCCCTTTGCAGTAGAAGCACTCAGTTTCAGGCTTAGGTCCAGACTTGGGCTTCTTCCTGGGAGCATCAACTTGCTTTCTATTCTTCTTGAAGTTCCCTTTCTTCCCTTTGCCCTTTTTTTGAAACTAGTGGTCTTGTTAACCATCAACACTTAATGCTCCTTCTTGATTTCTACGTCTGCAGCCTTTAGCATCGCGAAGAGCTCGGGCATTGTCTTTTCCATCCCTTGCATATTATAGTTCATCATGAAGCTCTTGGTGGCAGTGATTGAAGAAGTCTGTCTATGACAGTATCATCAGGAAGATTAACTCCCAAATAAGTCAAGTGGTTATGGTACCCAAACTTTCTGAGTATGTGTTCACTGACAGAACTATTCTTTTCCATCTTGCAGCTATAGAACTTGTTGTAGACTTCATATCTCTCAACTCGGGCATTTGCTTGAAATATTAACTTCAACTCCTGGAACATCTCATATGCTCCATGATGTTCAAAACATCTTTTAAGTCCCAATTCTAAGCCGTAAAGCATGGCACACTAAACTATCGAGTAGTCATCACCTTTAGTCTGCTAGACGTTCATAACATCCAGAGTTGCTCCTGTAGCGGGCATTGCACCATTCTTCTGTGCAGCAATGAGGATAATCCTCAAGTTACGGACCCAGTCCATGTAATTGCTACCATCATCTTTCAACTTAGCTTGTCGTGGGAGGAGATGTTGGTGAAGCTATCTGGATGATTGAGGTCATCCTCCGAGAATGCCTTGGCCTTCTTGTACGGGGCACTATGGGCCATGGCATAGAGGTCATACAGCGGCGACACCTCCTTCTTGTTGTGCCGTGCCTGAAAGAGATGAACATGGTAAATTAGTAATTAAAGCTAGCATGAAGAATGAAATTGCATGAATCGAACCACATACCAAGTGATCCCTGTACTCCAACAGGTTGGAGCTCCCTTGATTCAGTCAGTAGCTGAGCAACTTTAGGAGGAAGTGGAGGAGAAGAAGGGCAAGTCTACTACAGATGCTTTCAATAGATTGCCCAGGAGTCAGAGTTCTACTGCAGTGCTTGTCCCAGACACAAGAGCTACCACATCTGCACCAGCAACCACAGCTTCAGTGCCACCAGCTCCAGCAACCACTCCACCAGCTCCAACCAGATCTACAAACGCTTTCATCCTTGGAGTCATCTCTACACCACCTCATGAAGACCAAGCCTGAGAGATGCATAGCACTAAGCATGTTTTTAACTTTTTGCTACTTGTTGCCAAAGGGGGAGAAATATGTATAGACCATAGTCTTCGAGAGAGAGAGGGAGAGTGTTGTTTTGTCTCTCTTTGCATTTCATTTGCTTGAAATTTATTGTGTGTTTGCTTGATACATTATGTCTATTGTGAGAAACTTGGATGATCATGTGTTTGATCATATGCTACTTTACTGTGTGCTTGAATGATATATCCTTCATATCCATTTATGATCGTTCACTTTGCTTGGTGATGAGTGCGTGTGTTCAATTATTATCATTTTTAGCGCTCCACCAAGATGTATGTGAGATGGAAGAGTGACCCATGATCCTAACACATTTTGCATTTCAGTCCAAAGCAAATTTTAAATAATGCACAAATTTAGGGGGAGCTCTTGTTTGTCACATACTTCTCAAAGCGACAATGTATTTCAATCTTATTATCATTTGTCGAAACTTTGATCTATATGTTGTCATCAATTACCAAAAAGTGGGAGATTGAAAGTGCAACTATCCCTGGGTGGTTTTGGTAATGATTAACAACATATAGCTCATTGAACTAATGCCATTACAAGATAAATATTTCAGGAAAGTTCAATGATTGGCATGGCATGGATAAGGAATGTGGACCCCTCAAAATGCTAAGGACAAAAGATTGGCTCAAGCTTCAAAGTCCAAGACTCTACACTTTCTATTTTAGTGATCCAAGAACACATTGAGTCTACTAGAAAGCCAATACTATTAAAAGGGGATGAGCTGTTGCTTAATGGCTTGCTTTCTCAAAATGCTTAGTGATATGCTCCAAAATCCCTCAATCACTTTCTCATATCCACATATGTCCCAAACCAAAAGTTAAACTCGGCCCACCGATTTGATACATCCGGTGCCACCGAGTTCATTTGACATAGCCACTGCCAGGAACCCTAGTCTTTTCGGTTTCACCGATAGGGATCTCGGTCTCACCGAGATGGGGCTGCAAACTATCTGTTTCCCTTTGTAACGTTTCGGTCTAACCGAGATGAGCAATCGGTCCCACCGAGTCTGCAATGCAAACTCTCTGTTTCCTTTTCGTAACGCTTTTGTCCCACCGAGATGAGCAAATCGGTCCCACCGATTTTGCCTGACCAACTCTCTGTTAGCTTATTACCAAGGTCGGTCCAACCGAGTTTGAGTAATCAGTCCAACCGAGATTACGTTATGCCCTAACCCTAATGATGTCGGTCCCACAGAGATGACATGTCTGTCCCACCGAAATTGCCTAACGGTCACATATGCACTGAAACGGTCCGACCGAGTTTTCTGATTCGGTCCCACCGAGTTTGGTATAATGTGTGTAACGGTTAGATTTTGTGTGGAGGCTATATATACCCGTCCACCCTCTCCTCGTTCGTGAGGGAAGCCATCAGAACGTGCCTACATTTCCACTACTCATTTTCTGAGAGAGAGCCACCTAATCATGTGTTGAGACCAAGACATTCCATTCCAACCATATGAATCTTGATCCCTAGCCTTCCCCAAGTTGCTTTCCACTCAAATCATCTTTCCACCAAATCCAATCCTATGAGAGTGAGTTGAGTGTTGGGGAGACTATCATTTGAAGCACAAGAGAAAGGAGTTCATCATCAACACACCATCTATTACCTTTTGGAGAGTGGTGTCTCCTAGATTGGTTAGGTGTCACTTGGGAGCCTCTGACAAGATTGTGGAGTGAACCAAGGAGTTTGTAAGAGCAAGGAGATCGGCTACTTCATGAAGATCTACCCTCGTGAGGCAAGTCCTTCGTGGGCGATGGCCATGGTCGGATAGACAAGGTTGCTTCTTCGTGGACCCTTTGTGGGTGGAGCCCTCCGTGAAGTCGCGCGGCCGTTACCCTTCGTGGGTTGAAGTCTCCATCAACGTGGATGTATGATATCACCACCTATCGGAACCACGACAAAAACATCTGTGTCTCCTATTGCGTTTGCACTCTACAAACCCTTCCCTTTACATTCTTGCAAGTTGCATGATTTACTTTCTGCTGCTCATATACTCTTTGCATGCTTGCTGGAATTGTGTTAAGATTGCTTGACTTGTGCTAAGTTGTTAAAATCTGCCAAGAACTAAAATTGGGAAAAGGTTATGTTTTTATTTGGTCAAGTAGTCTAATCACCCCCCCCCCTCTAGACATACTTTCGATCCTAAAATTGGTATCAGAGCTTTGGTCTCCATTTGCCTTGACTTTCATAGCTTTTGGTGATCATAGCCTTGGTTTCACAACCTAGGAGAGTATGGTGTCTAGAGAGGGAAATTACCACCATAGAGGTCCTTACTTTGATGGTACTAATTTTGCTAGTTGGAAGCATAAGATTAAAATGCATATTCTTGACATAACCCTGCCATTTGGGCTATTGTGTGTATTGGCTTGCAAGGTGAATTCTTCGATGGGGGAGAACCGAACCGTGAAGCTACCGCGGAAGAGTTGAAGATGCTACAATACAACGCTCAAGCTTGTGATATCCTCTTCAACGGATTGTGCCCCGAAGAATTCAACAAAATCAGCCGCCTTGAGAGTGCAAAGGAAATTTGGGATACTTTGATTGACATGCACGAAGGTACCGACTCCGTCAAGGAATCCAAATTCGATGTGCTTCAGAATCAACTTGATAAGTTCAAAATGAAGGACGGTGAAGGTGTCGCTGAAATGTACTCTAGGCTTGCTCTCATCACAAATGAGATTGCCAGCTTAGGAAGTGAAGAGATGACCGACAAATTCATCATCAAGAAGATCCTAAGAGCCTTGGATGGAAAATAGGATACCGTGTGCACATTGATCCAAATGATGCCCAACTGTAAAGATCCCAAGCCAACAGAAGTCATTGGAAGAATTGTTGCTCATGAGATGTCACTCAAGGATAAGGAGGAGCTTCACAACAAGTCACGTGGTGCTTACAAAGCCTCATGTGATGCTCCCACGTCATCAAGTGAGAAACAAACCTTCAACGAGGAATTGAGCTTAATGGTGAAAAACTTCAACAAGTTCTACAAGAGTAGAAGCAAGGAAAGGAGTTCCAAGTAAAGGTCCTACAATGACAAAAGATCTTTGAGTCGTGAACGTAATTGCTACAATTGAGGAAGACCCGGACACTATTCCAATGAGTGTACGGCTCCTTACAAAACGAGAGAAGATTCACCCAAAAGAAGAAGTAGAAGAGAAGAATCACCACCAAGAGAGAGGAAGAGTAGAGATGATCGTTATGAACGAAGAACATCCCGGAGAAGCAAGGATTCGGAAAGGAGGGACAAGTAATCAAAGAGCTACACAAAACGAAGACATCAAGCTCATGTTGGTGAATGGGTATCCGCTCCGACTCCGACAATCACTCTGAGAGAACCTATCACTCCGACTCTGAATATACTCAAGATGAAGGTGTTGTCGGTCTAGCACTTCTGTCAACCAACTCCTACGACATATTTGACTCACCAAATGAAGGAATTGGAAGATGCTTCATGGATAAAGGCCCAAAGGTATCACACCCCGAGTATGTTGATTTCAATAGTGATGAAGATGACTTGTTAGGTGATGATGATTTACTTGTTGACAACTCTAGTGATGAATACTATGATGAAACGTCAATTAATCATGCTAATCAAGATAAAACGAATGAAAATGATAAGGAGAAGATTGAGCGCCTAATTAAAGAACTAAACACTCTTAAGTTAGCTCATGAAACTATCTTGGAAGATCATCGAGAACTTTTAAAGACTCATGAGAAGTTACGCTTTGAAAAGCTCAACCTTGAGAAAGAGCATGAGTTTTTAAAGGCGATCAATGATGATCTTCGCAAGAAAAGTTCCTCTTACATTGCCAAGTGTTTACTATTATCTACTTACATCCCAGAAGTCAAGTCTAGTAACAAGAGCAAGAAAGATTCTTCTTCTAGTAGTAACAATAATCATGCTAAATCCAATGTTGTTGCTTCTAGTAGTTCTCTTGATTCCACTAATGATTCTCTTAGACAAGTTACACTTGAGCAAGAAAACAGCTTATTGAAGGGACTTATAGAGAAGGGTGTCTACAAAAGCCTTGCCGGGAGTAAGCAATTTGAGGAAATTGTACGCAAGCAAGCACTACTAGGGAAAACCTTATACACAGAATCTTAGCAGCAGCGCGGCACAAAAAGAAGCGCTACTGCTAATTAGCAGTAGCGCGGGTTTTTACCCCTCGCTACTACTAACTTGATAGAAGTAGAGCGGGTTTTTAACCCTCGCTACTACTAAGCGGTCTCTACCGTGCCCCCCGACACATGCCATAGTAGTAGCGAAGGGTATAAACCAGCGCTACTACTAAGTTGATAGTAGTAGCGCAGTTTTATACCCCTCGCTACTACTAAGTACGAGGTAGGTGAAGTCACCATATCCTCGGCAGAGTCCCCATCTCCTCCCCCAAATCCCTCCTCTCTTCCACCACTCTCTCCTCTCACTTTCCATACGCTCTCACATGGACCTCTTGCCAATGCGCCCATCCTCCTACGTGGCGCCGAAAGAGGCTGCCGCCTCGCGCCACCGGCATCTAGGAACTCGTCGGTCTTCCACCGACGTCTAGGAGGCCGCCGCCCCATGCCACCACACCGGAGCACCTCACCACCGGTTACTAGCTCCGCTACTCCGTACATCACCTTCCTCTCTCCCTTGGTTTTCCTTTTCTCTCTCTCCCTCTGGTTCGACTCACCCTCCCATGTCCATGCCCGTGCAGGTCGTCGCCATGGACGACCCGGAGCTATCTGCCATGGTCAGGAAGAGGAGCCCCACGCCGCGGCCTGGCTCTGCCATAGAAACGGGCCCTCTCCAACAGCCACTACTAGATCTGGTCATTCGTTGTCTGTTCATGCCTCCGGCGACGCCAATCATCGCTAGATCGAACCACTGCTGCCATTAACAACACGCACGGGATCGAGATTTTTTTGTTTTTGAAAGTAATAGCAGCAGCGCGGGGTATAAGACCCGCTACAGCTAATTAGCAGTAGCACTGTTTACAACGCACGCTACAGCTAACCATGTACAGCAGTAGCTGATACGTCTCCAATGTATCTATAATTTTTGATTGCTCCATGCTACTTTATCTAATGTTTTAGGCTTTATTGGGCTTTATTTTCAACTTTTATATTACTTTTGGGACTAACCTATTAACCGGAGGCCCAGCCCAGAATTGTTGTTTTTTGCCTATTTCAAGATTTCGAAGAAAAGGAATATCAAATGGAGTCCAAACGGAATGAAACCTTCGCGAACGTGATTTTCTGCTTGAACGTGATCCGAGAACTTGGAGTCCAAGTCAAGAAGCAACCAGAGCCTCCACGAGATAGGAGGCGCGCTTCCTATAGGGCGCGCCCCCTGTCTCGTGGGCCCCTCGGGCGGCCACCGACGTACTTCTTCTTCCTATATATACCTACGTACCCCGAAAACATCCGGGGAACCACGAAACACAATTACCACCACCGTAACCTTCTGTATCCGCGAGATCCCATCTTGGAGCCTTCGTCGGCACTCTGCCGGAGGGGGAATCAAGCACGGGGGGGCTCTACATCAACATCCTTGCCCCTCCGATGAGTTGTGAGTAGTTTACCACAGACCTACGGGTCCATAGTTATTAGCTAGATGGCTTCTTCTCTCTTTTTGGATCTCAATACAATGTTCTCCCCCTCTCTTGTGGAGATCTATTCGATGTAATCTCTTTTTGCGGTGTGTTTGTCGAGATCCGATGAATTGTGGGTTTATGATTAAGTTTATCTATGAATAATATTTGAATCTTCTCTGAATTCTTTTATGTATGATTGAGTTATATTTGCAAGTCTCTTCGAATAACGGTTTAGTTTGGCCTACTAGATTGATCTTTCTTGCCATGGGAGAAGTGCTTAGCTTTGGGTTCAATCTTGCGTGTCCTTACCAAAGGATGTAAAAGGTTGCAAGGCACGTATTGTATTGTTGCCATCGAGGATAACAAGATGGGGTTTATATCATATTGCATGAGTTTATCCCTCTACATCATGTCATCTTGCTTAATGCGTTACTCTAGTCTTATGAACTTAATACTCAAGATGCATGCTAGATAGCGGTCGATGTGTGGAGTAATAGTAGTAGATGCAGGCAGGAGTCGGTCTACTTGTTATGGACGTGATGCCTATATACATGATCATGCCTAGATAATCTCCTAACTATGCGCTTTTCTATCAATTGCTCGACAGTAATTTGTTCACCCACCGTAATACTTATGCTATCTCGAGAGAAGCCTCTAGTGAAACCTATGGCCCCCGGGTCTAGCTCTTATCATATTTGCTTTCAATCTACTTTTATTTGCATCTTTACTTTTTGCATCTATACCAAAGATACCAAAAATATTATTTACTATCTTTATTAGATCTCACTTTCATGAAGTGGCCGTGAAGGATTGACAACCCCTTTATTGCGTTGGTTGCGAGTTCTCAGTTTGTTTGTGTAGGTGCGTGGGACTTTTGAGGAGCCTCCTACTGGTTTGATACCTTGGTTCTCAAAACTGAGGGAAATACTTACGCTACACTTTGCTGCATCACCCTCTCCTCTTCGAGGAAAACCAACGCAAGCTCAAGACGTAGCAAGAAGGATTTCAGCACGTTGCCGGGAGGTCTTCGCTCAAGTCAAGACATACCAAGTACCCATCACAAACCTATCTCCCTCGCATTTACATTATTTGCCATTTGCCTCTCGTTTTCCTCTCCCCCACTTCACCCTTGCCGATTTATTCGCCTTCTTTTTCCAAATCTCCTCCTCTTTTTCCCGCTTGCCTTTTGTTTGCTCGTGTGTTAGTTTGCTTGCTTGTCGTTATGTCTAATTCCTTATCCGCTCCTATGTCTCCCGAGTTTGAAGTTCTTCACTTCAAGCAAAGGCAAGGAGAACACTTAAAAGATGCTTGGTATAGGATGATGGAATCTTATCGTAAGTGCACCCTAGAGGTGAACTTTAGAATCCTTCTTCGTAATTTTTATGTTGGGTTAAATATGACGCATAGACAACTCTTGGATTGCATTGCCAAGGGAAATTTCATTGAGATTGATCCCAGTATTGCGCATGAAATTATAGAGGGAATAGTGGGAGCGTTACCCCAAAAGGGAGGATCTCATCCTACCTAGGAACAAACCCAAGTGTTTGAGAAGATTTGCGAAATAACAACAATTTTACAAAAGTCTCTTGAGCCTCTTAAAAGTGTTAGCGGAAATCTTCACCGCATGAATATGTTGATTACTCTTTGTAATAAGCGGTTGGATTCTTTAGATCTAAAAATTTCCGAGTATGAAGGGAAGTGGAAAGAACCCCCCGGATTCGAGCATGACTCCGATAAAAAAACTGAAAATTAAAGATGGCAATACCTAGATCTATCCTCGCTTTTATGGCTAGCTAGGGGCGTTAAACGATAGCGCTAGTTGGGAGGCAACCCAATTTTCTTTATGTTTTTTTGTTTCTGTTTAGGAATAAATAATCCATCTAGCCTCTGTTTAGATGCGGTTTTATCATTTAATTAGTGTTTGTGCCAAGTTAAACCTATTGGATCTTCTTGGATGTTAGTTATTTGATCTTGCTGTAATTTCCAGAAACTTTGCGCTCAGTGCCCGAATTGTTAAAAATCACCAGAACGTGATAAAATAGTGATTCCAATTGCTTCTGATCAATAAACAAATTTTCTAGGTCGTCGAATTTTGGTAGATTTTTTTGAGTTCAGAAGTTTGCGTTAGTTACAGATTACTACAGACTGTTCTGTTTTTGACAGATTCTGTTTTTCGTGTGTTGATTGCTTATTTTGATGAATCTATGGCCAATAAATTAGTTTATAATCCATATAGAAGTTGGAATACAGTAGTTTTAACACCAATATAAATAAAGAATGAGTTCATTACAGTACCTTAAAGTAGTCTTTTGTTTTCTTTCTCTAATGGAGCTCACGAGATTTCTATTGAGTTTTGTGTTGTGAAGTTTTCAAGTTTTGGGTAAAGCTTTTATGGACTATGGAATAAAGGGTGGCAACAGTCTAAGCTTGGGGATGCCCATGGCACCCCAATATATTCAAGAATAGCCAAAAGCCTAAGATTGGGGATGCCCCGGGAAGGCATCCCCTCTTTCGTCTTCGTTCATTGATAACTTAACTTGGGGCTATATTTTTATTCACCACATGATAAGTGTTTTGCTTGGAGCGTCTTGTATTCTTTGCGTCTTTGCTTGTTAGTTTACCACAATCATCCTTGCTGTACACACCTTTTGAGAGAGCCATACATGAATTGGAATTTGATAGAATACTCTATGTGCTTCACTTATATCTTTTGAGCTTGATAGTTTTGCTCATAGTGCTTCACTTATATCTTTTGAGCGTGATAATTTTTGCTCTAGTGCTTCACTTAGATCTTATAGAGCACGGTGGTATATTTTTTTTAAAGAAACTATTGATCTCTCATGCTTCACTTAGATTATTTTGAGAGTCGTTAATAGCATGGTAATTTGCTTAAAGTTAATATACTTGGTATTCAAGATATGTGAAACTTTCTTTTGAGTGCGTTGAATACTAAGAAAAATTTGATACTTGATAATTGTTTTGAGATTTGGATGTGGTAATATTAAAGTCATGCTAGTTGGGTGATTATGAATTTAAAGAATTCTTGTGTTGAAGTTAGCAAATCCCATAGAATGCACGTATGGTTAAAGTTGTGTAACAAATTTGAAACATAAAGTGTACCTGGCTTGTGCATCCTTATGAGTGGCGGTCAGGGACGAGCAATGGTATTTTCCTACCAATCTATCCCCCTAGGAGCATGCACGTAGTACTTGATTTTTGATGACTTCTAAATTTTTGCAATAAGTATATGAGTTCTTTTGACTAATGTTGAGTCCATGGATTATACGCACTTTTACCTTTCCGCCATTGCTAGCCTCTTCGGTACCGTGCATTGCCCTTTCTCACATTGAGAGTTGGTGCAAACTTCGCCGGTGCATCCAAACCCCGTGATATGATACGCTCTATCACAGATAAACCTCCTTATATCTTCCTCAAAACAGCCACCATACCTACCTATTATGGCATTTCCATAGCCATTCCGAGATATATTGCCATGCAACTTTCCACCGTTCCGTTCATCATCATGACATACATTACTTTTGTCATATTGCCATTGCATGATCATGTAGTTGACATCGTATTTGTGGCAAAGCCACCATGCATTATTTTTCATACATGTCACTATTGATTCATCGCACCATCCCGGTACACCGCCGGAAGCATTCATATAGAGTCATATCTTGCTCTAGTTTCGAGTTGTAATTCTTATGTTGTAATCAATAGAAGTGTTATGATCATCATTATTAGAGCATTGCCCAAATAAAAAAAAGGAGAAAGGCCAAAAAGAAAGAAAAAAAGAAAGGCCCAAAAAAAAGAAAATAAATAGAAAGGGCAATGTTACTATCTCTTTTTTCCACACTTGTGCTTCAAAGTAGCACCTTGTTCTTCATATAGTGAGTCTCATATATTGTGCTTCAAAGTAGCACCATGTTTTTGATATAGTTAGTCTCATAAGTTGTCTTTTTCATACTAGTGGGAATTTTTCATTATAGAACTTGGCTTGTATATTCCTACGATGGGCTTCCTCAAATGCCCTAGGTCTTCATGAGCAAGCAAGTTGGAGGCACACCCACTAGTTTTCTTGTGTTGAGCATTCATTTATAGCTCTAGTGCATCTGTTGCATGGCAATCCCTACTCCTAGTGTTGACATCAATTGATGGACATGTCCATAGCCCGTTGATTATCGTCGTTAACATGAGACTTTCTCCTTTTTTTATCTTCTCCACACAATCCCCATCATCATATTCTATTCCACCCATAGTGCTATATCCATGGCTCACGCTCATGTATTGCGTGAAGGTTGAAAAAGTTTGAGATTATTTCAGTATGAAACAATTGCTTGGCTTGTCATCAGGGGTATAGAAGTTGGGAACATCTTTGTGTGACGAAAATGAAGCATAGCCTAACTATATGATTTTGTAGGGATGAACTTTCTTTTGCCATGTTATTCTGAGAAGACATGATTACTTTGATTAGTATGCTTGAAGTATTACTATTTCTTTTATCAATATGAACTTTTATTTTGTATCCATTCATATCTGAATATTCATACCACAATTAAGAAGATTTACATTGAAATTATGACAAAGTATCACTCCGCATTAAAAATTATCATTTTATCATTTACCTACTCGAGGACGAGCAGGAATTAAGCTTGGGGATGCCTGATACGTCTCCAACGTATCTATAATTTTTTATTGCTCCATGCTACTTTATCTATTGTTTTAGGCTTTATTGGGCTTTATTTTCCACTTTTATATTACTTTTGGGACTAACCTATTAACCGGAGGCCCAGCCCAGAATTGCTGTTTTTTCCTATTTCAATATTTCGAAGAAAAGGAATATCAAACAGAGTCCAAACGGAATGAAACCTTCGGGAACGTGATTTTCTCGTCGAACGTGATCCAGAGAACTTGGAGTGCAAGTCAAGAAGCAACCGGAGCCTCCACGAGATAGGAGGGTGCCCCCCCCTATAGGGCGCGCCCCCTGTCTAGTGGGCCCCTCGGGCGGCCACCGACGTACTTCTTCTTCCTATATATACCTGCGTACCCCGAAAACATCCGGGGGCACCACGAAACACAATTTCCACCACCGTCACCTTCTTTATCCGCGAGATCCCATCTTGGAGCCTTCGCCGGCACTCTGCCGGAGGGGGAATCAAGCACGGGTGGCCTCTACATCAACATCCTTGCCCCTCCGATGAGTTGTGAGTAGTTTACCACAGACCTACGGGTCCATAATTATTAGCTAGATGGCTTCTTCTCTCTTTTTGGATCTCAATACAATGTTCACCCCCTCTCTTGTGGAGATCTATTCGATGTAATCTCTTTTTGCGGTGTGTTTGTCGAGATCCGATGAATTGTGGGTTTATGATTAAGTTTATCTATGAATAATTTTTGAATCTTCTCTGAATTCTTTTATGTATGATTGAGTTATCTTTGCAAGTCTCTTCGAATTATCGGTTTAGTTTGGCCTACTAGATTGATCTTTCTTGCCATGGGAGAAGTGCTTATCTTTGGGTTCAATCTTGCGGTGTCCTTACCCAGTGACAGAAAGGGTTGCAAGGCACGTATTGTATTGTTACCATCGAGGATAACAAGATGGGGTTTATATCATATTGCATGATTTTATCCCTCTACATCATGTCATCTTGCTTAATGTGTTACTCTGTTCTTATTAACTTAATACTCTAGATGCATGCTGGATAGCGGTCGATGTGTGGAGTAATAGTAGTAGATGCAGGCAGGAGTCGGTCTACTTGTTATGGACGTGATGCCTATATACATGATCATGCCTAGATAATCTCGTAACTATGCGCTTTTCTATCAATTGCTCGACAAGAATTTGTTCACACACGTAATACTTATGCTATCTCGAGAGAAGCCTCTAGTGAAACCTATGGCCCCGGGTCTATCTCTTATCATATTTGCTTTCAATCTACTTTTATTTGCATCTTTACTTTTGCATCTATACCAAAAATACCAAAAATATTATTTACTATCTTTATTAGATCTCACTTTACAAGTGGCTGTGAAGGGATTGACAACCCCTTTATTGCGTTGGTTGCGAGTTCTCGGTTGTTCGTGTAGGTGCGTGGGACTTTTGAGGAGCCTCCTCTTTGGATTGATACCTTGGTTCTCAAAACTGAGGGAAATACGTCGCTGCACTTTGCTGCATCACCCTCTCCTCTTGAGGAAAACCAACGCAAGCTCAAGGCGTAGCGATGGCGTGTGTCAACACGCGCTCTCGCTACAAGTTAGTTAGGCGCCAGACGATGAGCGCTCTCCCGCCATTGATACACCCAAAACCCGCCCTGCTGTTAGGCTTTTCCCTAGTGGTGAAGGGAGGCACCGGAAGAATCAAGGTGTTGGTTTTGAACGAAACACTACTACAAAAAGGGCTATAGATGGAATGGGTACTAATGGCGCACCTGTGATGTGGTGCGCCATTACTATATTCTAATGGCGCACCATGTCTCGGTGCGCCATTAGTAATATATTACAAATGGCGCACTGGTGTGTGTGCGCCATTAGTAGTTTCGAAAAAAACATAAAAATAATTTTGTTACTAATGGCGCACCGATGCATAGTGCGCCATTACTAATGACATAGTAATGGCGCACCACATCCGTCAATGCGCCATTAGTAGTTTTGAAAAAAATGTAAAAATAAATAAAAAAATTTGTTACTAATGGCGCACCATGTCTCGTGCGCCATTACTAATTTAACTAGTAATGGCGCACTTTCCACCGTGCGCCATTACTAAGTTTTTTAAAAAAAATCAAAAAAATATCATTTTTTTATTTTTTTTTCAAAACTACTAATGGCGCACCGTGGGAGTGGTGCGCCATTAGTAGTTGAACTAGTAATGGCGCACCACCCCACGGTGCGCCATTAGTAACTTGGCCACCGAATGCACACTTCGTGGATCGCCTTTTCAGTTTTAAAAAATAAAAGAAAATGATGAAAATGTCAAAAGATAAAAGAAAATAAGTTTCCCATGTGATATGTGGTCTAGTTGTTGGGAAAATTTGCAAATATGAATTTCGACTTCATTTGCAAAATCTCTAGAAATTTGTAAAATGGGCATAACTTTTACATACTAACTCGGATGAAAAAGTTTTTTATATGAAAAATCATCTACTCGAAAAGTTACATCCAAATTTAACCGGGGGAACCCCGTTAAACATTTTCAAAATCCCCAAAAACCTAATAGAAAAAAGTTACGTGGCTTTCAAGATCTAGCGGCAAAAAAATTCAAAAAAATTCAAACTTACTAGTGGCGCACCATGGATGTGGTGCGCCACTAGTAACAGAAAAAAAATGGTTTTGAATTTTTTTTTTGATTTTTTTTTCAAAAAATGATACGTAATATGATCGGGAAGTTTGAAATATTTTTCAAAATTTCATCATAGTCATGAACATGAACAAAGTCCTAGACATCAACAAGGTATAACAGATTGATATGCTAGATATATCAACAAGTGCCCGTGAAGTGAAATGTTTCTTTGGGTTGGATAGAACTCAAGTTAAGCGTGCTTGGGCTGGAGTAGTGTGAGGATGGGTGACCTTTCGGGAAGTTTGACCACGGAGTGCGATTTGACCTGAGATTAAGCATATTGACCCGAGATTAAGCCATAGTGAACTGAGATTAAGAAAAATTTGAAAAAAAATTTAAAAACATTGAAAAAAAAATTAAAAAAAATTGAAAAAAAATGTTACTAATGGCGCACGTCTATGTGGTGCGCCATTAGTATACTAGATACTAATGGCGCACTACATGGTGCGCCATTAGTATACCAGATACTAATGGCGCACCAGTGGTGCGCCATTAGTAAAAAATACTAATGGCGTGCTAGTAATGGCACACCGGTAGTGCGCCATTAGTAGGCAAAACCGGTGCGCCATTAGTAGACCTTTTTCTAGTAGTGAAAGTTCAGTGTCAATGGAGTTGAGTGTGAAGAAGATCAATACCCCAAGATGAAGTTTGTTCCCCAACAAGAGAAGTATGATCCTACTTATTTCCAAGGGACACAAGCTCAAGATGATCTTCCACCACAAGACCACAAGAAAAAAGGCAAGGACAAGCGTAAAGAGGAGATTGATGCATTTGAAGAAGCTCCCAAGGCCTTGGTCAAGTGGGTTCCAAAGACTACATCAAGCTCTACATCATCAAGTTTCACTACTACCCCAAGGATTCCCATCAAGATGATGTGGATCCCAAAGAAGAAGAACTGGAGAGTTCTTGAGGGTGACTTCGCCAATATACCTCACTCATATCATTTTGGCAAGGACAAGTGCAATCAACTTCCACATCTTGTACTAGTTCAAGGAGTCACAAACCCTCTTGTTGGTAAGACAAGGGACAAGGTAACCTAATGCTTTCATGGACATCATCTTGTGTGTGCATCACTGTTTGTCTATGGATATCCTTGTTTGTTCCTTGTGGGACTAACCCATGTAGGTATTGAAAGTGCAACCCACTCCAATGGATAGCTCCGAAAGATCTACATCAACATTGAGCATCCACATCTTCAACACCTACATGAATTCATCATCGACAAAACCCAAGGTTAGTTCATCCCTCTTAGGGGGGATATCACATCTAGGGGGCGCTTTACTCTAAGAATTGAGCTAAAGCAACTCTAATGTTGTTAACACAACAATGCTTTATGTAAAAGTGGTAACCCCACTTGTGCTTAAACGATGAGTATGACATATGATCAAATGTTCTCATTTGACTCCTAAGTCAATATACTCATATATAGATGACCTAGTCATCGCCAATTGTTTCATAGATGCTAGAATTGGTTGTGCATGATTTGCCACATATTTCATTTGCCATTTTTTTGTGTGAGCATGTTGTTTGCATATTTTACTCATTCGAGGACATCCACTTGTTGTTTTGATTGTTTGGTTTCTTTTCTTTTGCCTAGTGGATGGACAAGAATGCCTAAGAACCTTCTCTAGCTATCTATGCTTTTCTCGTCTCAAACTCTATTCATGCTACCTCACAAAGTTTGATCAAGCCAGATTCGAACCGCTCTGTGTGAGGAGCACTCGGAGTCCCCGATTCGTCATAGACTTAAACTTCCAAAACCTCTTTGTGCATTTCGGTCTGACCGAGAAACCCATTTCGGTCAAACCGAGTTCACTAAGTTGATCTAGGTTTTCGGTCATACCGAGTTGCAGCAACTGCTTGCGATTCTGCAATCCCGGTGCCACCGAGTTGTTCCACTCGGTCGCACCGACAGGGTCGGGATATAAATACCCACAAGTGAGACTTTGGAAATTCCTTCAAACCTTCTCAGACCGCGCATGTCCTGCTCTGCCCCCTCGAGTCTCCAGATCGTCTCCTCGCCGCCAACAACCTCCCGCCGTTGGACTCTGCCGCCGTCGACGGATTCTGCTCTGCCATCGCCGCCGTAGCAAACACTCGCCACTCTAGGGTATTTGTTCGACCCCATCACTACAAAAAAATACACATACGTGACATTTTGGGCCGAACGAAATTCTTTTCTGTCATACATATGACTCTTCTATGACCATAATTGTGACAAAACCCGGTATCATCATAGATGTGGTGGGCTCCTACTTCTATGACAAAAAATCATGACAGAAAATGGGATTTTCGTCCTGGGTGGGCCGGAGACGCGGCTGCATGACATTCTTTGGGCCGTCCATGACGGAAAAAACTGTGGTAGAAGCGAGGGCGAGGAAACTTTCGGGGAGTTGCCGGTTACGTTGGGAGGTCGGGGCGGCGATGCGCGTTCTCTCAGACGTCGCTGCTGTGTGTGCGGCGTTGGCTCTAACTGAACCAGAGCGAGGCGTTGGGCTCTAACTGAACCCGAGCGATTGCACTGCAGGCTACGTGTTACTGAACCCGAGCGATCGATCGATGGCTGTTAATTGAACCCGATGGAGCGATTCCTTCGCTGCTGCTGCTAACTGAAGCCGATCGATTGGATGAACAGTGAGTGTTGCGGGGGTGTTTGGATGAACAGTGAGCGGTAGCATTGCCTCTGGATGAACAGGACCCCGTGGTGTGGAGGGGTGGCCGTGGAGGGGTGGTTGAACAGGACCCCGTGGTGTGGAGGGCTGGATGAACAGTAGATGGTGGAGGGGTGCTCGTGGAGGGGTGGTTGAACAGTAGCCGGTGGAGTAGCGCGCGGTGGAGGCTGGACGAACAGGAGCCCGTGGAGGCTGGAGGACGTCGACGGTAGCCCGTGGAGGCTGGAGGAGGTCGACGGTGGAGATGAAGAGTATCTCGTGGAGTCCCATTTTGCGGTACGCCACACCCCTCCCGATCAACAGGACTCCCGTTTCGACCGTAGGAGGTCTGTTTCCTCCGTTTTGCGGTACGCCTCACCCCTCCCGATCAACAGGACCCCCGTTTTGACCGTAGGAGGTCCGTTTCCTCCGTTTTGCGGTACGCCACACCCCTCCCGATCAACAGGACCCCGTTCCGAACGTAGGAGGTCCATTTCCTCCGTTCTACGGTACGCCAGGCCTCGTTTCCATCGCCTGTTCCATCCAAGCCCTCCCGATGAACATGACCACGCATTCCGTTCCGACCCAGCCGGTTGGCTCCCACGCGTTTCGTTGCCTCCCCATGAACACGACGCATTCTGTTGCCTCCCCATGAACACGACGACGACGCTGTTTCTCCGTTCCGACCCAGCCATGTACATGAGCCCTCGCCGTACGTATGCGCGAGTAGGCGTTCGAGACCCCGCCCGTATGTACACATATGTGGCCGTATTTTCTTTCTTGCACCTTGGCCGCTGTACGTACGTGTACATGCTACGTGCGCGCCTCTACTACGACACGTGCGCGCCTCTACATCCACCAGTATATATATACTTACACGATCGCGACCAGAATGACAACGCTACGTACGCTTCGACCAGGTGGGTCCCGACTGTCAGGCACTTGCTTGCCTGCGAAGATGTAGCTGGCACTAGTAGAAAACAGGGCTTTGGTTCCGGGCCAATATTCATATTAGTCCAGGTTCAGTCATGAACCGGGACTAATGTGAGCATTGGTCCCGGTTCGTGCGGCTAAGGCATTAGTCCCGGATCACCTGTGCCCTTTAGTCCTGGTTTGTGCCGCAAACCGGGACTAAAGGGTGCGATGCCCTTTAGTCCCGGTTCGTTCCTCAAACCGGGACTAAAGATTAGACCTTTAGTCCTGGTTTGAGACACGAACCGGTGCTAATGGGGTTGAGACCTTTGTCCCGTTAGTGCCACGAACCGTACTAAAGGTCCCATTTTGAAACTCTACCCCCGTGGATCCCCTTTTCAGTTTAAAAAAATAAAAGAAAATTATGGAAATGTCATAAAAATAAAAGAAAATAAGTTTCCCATATGATATGTGGTCTAGTTGTTGGAAAAAATTTACAAACGGGAATTTCGACTTTATTTGCAAAATCTCTCTGGATTTGTAAAAATGGGCATAACTTTTGCATACTAACTCGGATGAAAAAGTTTTTTATATGAAAAATCATCTACTCGAAAAGTTACATCCAAATTTAACGGGGGAACCTCGTTAAACATTTTCAAAATCCTCAAAAACCTTACAAAAAAAGGTCCGTGGCTTTTAAGATCTAGAGTGGAAAAAATCGAAAAAATTTCAAACTGTGGTCAAACAATGGTCAAACTAATTATTCTAGAATATTAGTGTTACTAAATAATTATTTCAGTTATTTTGAATTTTGGTCAAATCTGGTCAAACTATGGTCAAACTATGGTCAAACAATGGTCAAACTAATTATTCAAAATAACTATTGTTTTTTAAATAATTATTGTTTTTTAAATCAATAGTTTCAAACTCAAACAGTGAAATGTGTCACTTCATGCTCAAGCAAAATTCACGAGGGTTAATAGGATTGACATCTTACTATTGTCGGAAAACAACAAGTGCAGACTTGGAAGCGAGGAGAATAGAACCCGGAAGTTAAGCGTGCTCAGCTGGGGGAGTGGGAGGATGGGTGACCGTTAGGAAGTTAGATGATTTGGAATGATGAGGTGATTAGAGATTAGAGGATAAATTGAGCGTTATGAGGGTGGTGATTAGAGATTAGAGGTTAAAATAATTCAAAAATAAAAAAATAAAAAAATAAAAAAAATCATAAAACTTCCTTTAGTCCCGATTGGTGTTACCAACCGGGACTAAAGGTGGAGCTCCACGTGGCCGCGGCCTTTAGTCCCGGTTCGTGTTAGAACCCGGGACTAAAGGGGGGAGGCATTAGTACCGACCCTTTAGTCCCGGTTCAGGAACCGGGACTAAAGGCCCTTACCAACCGGGACAATAGGCCCTTATTCTACCAGTGTGGTGGGTCCCAGCAGTCAGGGGGGCGAATCGTTTTTTTTCCCCGGACGCACTTCCTTGCATGCGAAGATGTAGCTGGTGGGTCCCAGCAGTCAGGGGGGCGAATCATTTTTTTTTTGCCCGGACGCACTTCCTTGCGTGCGAAGGTGTAGCTGGTGGGTCCCAGCAGTCAGGGGGGAAACATTTTTTAAACGAAATACGGTGGCCCGTCCGGTGGGTCCCCGCTGTCAGGTGGAGGAATAATTATTTTGCGTGTAATAAGGAGGCACTTCCTTGCTGCGGCCGTGGACCCAGCTGTCAGCCTCTCCACGCACAATACTCTTTCGATGGAATTCGGTCGTTGACCACATTGACCACGCCGCACCGAGAGCACCACGGCGGTGGACGACGGCGAGGCCTAAGAAGGGGACGACACAGAGGCAGGGAAGACTCGGCAGTTGTTTCCCACGCGGAGGGGAGTACGACTGTACGAGTGTTTACTGGTTCGTCTGCCGTCGCCGGAGAATAACAGCAGGTGTGGGTGAGTAGAGGGATGGCTAGGCCAGCGAGGGGAGTACGGTGGGGCGGTGAGGCTCAGCGGCAGCAAGACACCCGGCCTTGCTGGGAGGAGGGCAGCAGTCCGTCGGCGCTTGTTTGAGCGGCCGGAGCAGAAGAGCAGAGATTGAAGAAGACGACGGCCGTTGGATGGACATCCAACCGCCACTGCTTGTCGTCCAACCTTTTTAGGAAAGCCTCAAATCTGTGGAAAACAGCATACAGCCCATCTGCCATTATTTCTAATAATTTATAGCCATTTGCTACTTCTTAAGTTTTTTTTGGAGCCCATATTATTTTTGTTAGCATTACAGCCCATATTGTGGCCACGGTTAAAAAATTATACTGAAATTTTGCATATTTCAAAAGGTCCGAACTGTTTTAATCCCGAAATTTCGACTCACATTCAAACTGATTTTAAAACTAAATGCATATCAATATAAAATCCAACAACTTCTCCACGCATAAAAATTAAAGTAATTTAAAATCTTGAAATGAAAAAAATATATTTGAAACTAATTGCCGGGGATGTGTTTTAAAAATGTACAACCCATTTCCCATTACTGATGGGCCATTTTCTCGGCCAGCCGAATGAAAGCTCTCCTCGTCTTGACAGATTTGCAGCCCAATAGGCCTGACAAAGCGACTTACTTGGCAAATCACAAAAAAACTGGGCTGTGGGCATGGACCCAGCTGTCAGCCTCTCCACGTACAGTACTCTTCCGATGGAAGTCGTTCCTTGACCACGTTGACCACGCCGCGCGGAGAGCACCACGGCAGTGGACGACGACGAGGCCTAGGAAGGGGATGATGCGGAGCCGGGGAAGACGCGGCAGTGGAAGCCCGCGTGGAGAGGAGTACGAGGGTTCACTGGTTCGGCTGCGGTGTGAGGTTGCCGTCACCGCAGGGCCTGGCCAGCGGTGGGAATAGTAGGGGGCGGTGAGGCCTCTGCGATAGCACAGTCGGCCACGGGAGGCAGGAGCATGCGGCACGACCGGCGCTGCTTTGGGCGGCTGGAGCAAGAAGACCAGAGGTTGAAGAAGCACTACGGCCGTTGGATGGACATAGTACGATCACTGGAGCTAGAATCGTTCATATTGACTAAGTTGAGAAAGCCCTTCGTCCCCGTCAACTTAGTAGGCCCACAAGACAGCCTCCCACCAAGGTGGGTCCCAGCTAGCCGGGGGAGTATTCATTTTTTTGTGCGTAATAAGGAGGCACTTCCGGTGGGTCCGAGCTAACAGTGGGGGGAACGTTTTTGTTTGCGAAATACGGTGGCCCGTCCGGTGGGTCCCAGCAGTCAGGGGAAATGATTTCTTTCGCAAAATATTGTTGGCCCGTCCAGTGGGTCCCCGCTGTCAGGTGGAGGAATAATTATTTTCCGCGTAATAAGGAGGCACTTCCTTGCGGCAGTCGTGGACCCAGCTGTCAGCCTCTCCGTCACAGATTTCTTCCGATGGAAGTCGGTCGTTGACCACATTGACCACGCCGCGCCGAGAGCACCACGGCGGTGGACGATGGAGAGGCCTAGGAAGGGGACAACGCGGAGCCGGGCCACGGGAGGCAAGACCAGCCGGCACGACCGGCGCTGCTTTGGGCGGCTGGAGCAAGAAGACCAGAGGTTGAAGAAGCACTATGGCCGTTGGATGGACATCATACGGTCACTGGAGTATTGACTAAGTTGACAAAGCCCTCCGTCCCCGTCAACTTTGTAGGCCCACAAGTCAGCCCAACAATATGGTGCGTCCCAGCTAGCAGGGGTTATTCATTTTTTTGGGCGTAATAAGGAGGCACTTACTTTCGTGCGAAGATATACCTGGTGGGTCCAACCTGTTAGTGGGGGGAACATTTTTTCGCGAAATACAGAGGCCCTTCCTGTGTGTCCTAGCTGTCAGGTGGAGGAATCATTATTTTGCGCGTAATAAGGAGGCATTTCAGTTAATTCAGTAGCGGCCCCTATTCTTAATGATTGCTTTTGAGAATTGTAATAATTTTGTCCATGTTAGTTTTGAGCATTGTGCGCGTGATTCGAATCACGTGGCTCATGAGCTGGCTAGAAGGGCTAGGGTTGATCCTCCGGGTGTGTACGGTGGGGCGATGAGGCCTGCGCGGCAACACAGGCGGCCACGGGGAGGAGGGAGCAGGCAGTCCCGCCGGCGCTTGTTTGAGCGGCTAGAGCAGGAAGAGCAGAGATTGAAGAAGCACGACGGCCGTTGGATGGACATCCAGCAGTATCCAGGCCATCTGTGGAAAGCCTCAAATCTGTGGAAAACAGCATACAACCCATCTGCCATTATTTCAAATAGTTTACATCCCATTTGCTAATTCTTACGGCTTTTTTGGAGCCCATATTCTTTTTGTTAGCATTACAGCCCATATTGTGGCCATGGTTAAAAAATTATACGAAATTTTGCATATGTCGGTGCGGTCTGAACTGTTTTTAATCTCGAAATTTCGAGTCACATTCAGACTGATTTTAAAAATAAATGTATATCAATATAAAATCCAAAAAATTGTCCAAGCATAAAAATCAATGCAATTTAAAATCTCGAAATGAAAAAAAAAAGATATTTGAAACTAATTGCCGGTTTGATGTGTTTTAAAAATGTATAGCCCATTTCTCATTACTGATAGGCCATTTTCTCGGCCAGCCGAATCAAGCTCTCCTCGTCTTGAAAGATTTGCAGCCCAACAGGCGTGATAAAGTGACTTACTTGACAAATCACAAAAAAACTGGGCTAGCCATTTTCAAAAAGAAGAAAAAACTACTGGGCTGGTCTGTGGTAAACATAAAAGAAAAGGTTGTCTAGATAGGCTAGAGTGTGCCGCACAGCCCAGTTGACACCCTGCTTCCGTCTCAAAAACAAATTAGATAAATGCCCCTCCAATTATGGCGATTCATAAAAATGACACTGCAATTTCCAAACTTTAAAAAATGCCACTGCAATTTTTGCAAACTTTGAAAAATGCCACTGCAGTTTGCAAACTTTGAAAAACGCCACTCCAGACTTCAAAAATGGCATTTTTCAAAGTTTGGAAATTGCAGTGGCATTTCTCAGAGGAATTTATCAAATTAACCCAAAACAAAAATAACTGGGCGAGTTGCTGGGTCCCTGGTATTAGCCGCTCGTTGTGAAATTCTCTCGTTTATTGACTAAGTTGATAATGGCATGGGACCCAGATGTCAGAAATCCACTAGGAGGAGCCATTTTTATTGGCTTGAAATAAGGAGGCACTTGCTTGCGTACTGCCATGACCTTGGCGGGTCCCTGCTGTCATCCTCTCCACGTACAATCATCTCCTGATTGTGTACGCGTCAACTTGCTAGGCCAACAAGTCAGCCTCTAAACCTGTCGGGGATATGCCCCGCGGAATGACCCGGCCGGAGTCGTAAACCGGCCGGGACTTGATAAACCGCGGATGTTAAACCGCGGACAGTCAAGACAGATAGCTCAGACAGCGAGAAACCGGCTGGTGTTAAACCGCTGGTGTTAAACCGCGAACAATGTTAAACCGGCTGGTGTTAAACCGCGAACAATGTTAAACCGGCGAGACAATGTTAAACCGCAGACAATGTTAAACCGCGACAATGTTAAACCGCAAACAGTGATAATCGGGTTGTCGGGGTTATGAAGCCCAAGACGTTATGAAGCCCAAGATGTTAAGAAGCCCATGGCGGTAAGTTAGAATAGTTTAAGTTAAAGTCCGAGTTGGACTCTACATGTAACCCGCCTCTTCAGCATATATAAGGAGAGGTAGGGCTCCCCAAAGAGGGACAAGCTACAGGCTACAAGCAAACAACAATATCTAGGGCTAGACACAACTAGAGGAGAGCCGGTTTACGGCGACTCCCTCATGATCATAATGAGACCTAGCCTCAAACAGCACGTAGGGCTATTACCGGATGATGTTTCCCGGGGCCCGAAGCTGTCTAAATCCCTGTCTTGTGTTGCGTCTCTCGATTCCGCTCAACCCCTCTCAAGCTACCACATAGATGCGTTGGCCTCGCGACTAAGTCCTGACACTAAGGACATCTGACGTGTTAATTCCACGACAGTTGGCGCCCACCGTGGGGCCTGCGCACGGTGGTGTTGAGTTCTTGGAGGGATCTCTCCTAGGGATTGAGATGTTCGCAATTTTCCGAATGAAGAAAAGCTGATTTGAAAGGATTTGCATCAGGGTCATGTTCATCGATGCAGATTTGAAGATTTGTGAGATTTAAAGTTCAAGTAACTTAAGGTTGTGATCTGTTTGTTGCCGCAAATCGCCAAGAAAAGAAGTCGCAACTCACCAACACCATCAATTTCCTCTATGGCCTGTTTTCGCCGACGGGTCAAGTCTGGATCTGTAACTCGCCAAAAACCAGCATGGTTAGAGTCGCCGCTTTGTTTAGCATTAATGGGACGGATCTGATGCAAAGTATTGGATCGGGTGAGGATTGGACACTGTTTGAAGTTGACTAAGCCTTCGTCCGACGGATCAAAACAAAATGAAGACAAGAACCGTGAGGCAACCGCGTCCACAACCCGGAGAAGACGGCCACGACCGGTGATCGGTATGGACTCCACCTCCGGTCCGAGTCACCGTTCGCCAAGCTTCCCTAAGCCGCCATTCTCACTGCTCCGGGTTGCGGTGCCGCCGAGTACTTCCGCTTCGCCGAGGCGAACCAGTGAGTCGCCCGTCGCCGTGACTTCGCCAAGTCGCCGCCCTGCATGGCCAAGGAGCCTCTGGTGCGGCCCTCGCGTCAAGCGCTGTCGTATTTACCTTCCTCACATCTGTAGTTCCATCCATGGACTCGCCCTTGAACAGCGATTAATCCGCGGTGCGCCCGCTGACCGGTGATATGGCTTCGCAAACAAGCTGCTTCGTCGGCTCGATGGTGTGGCCGTCGAGATCTACTTACGGGTCTACCGCTCCACCACCGACCCGCCGGTGCGCTGCGGGAGGATTAAACGGCGATGAACACAGGGAGGCCATGGCCCGCCGACGGATCGCTTTTGCTGGCCTGCCGCCACATCGACCCGGCGCGGTCCTTCGCCGCCTCAAAACCGCGTCGCGCCTCCGAGCTGCGCCATGTCCGCTTCATCTGAGTCGCCCGCGCCCCGCTTATAAACCGCCGCGTGCTTCGCGGTTTGCAGCTAGGGCCGCCCGTGTGCTCCTCCCATAACCCGCGTGTCGAAGGCGTGCCCGCCGCGATAAGCTGTCTCCGCTGGTACTCGCCTCCTCCGTCTTGGCCTTCGGGCCGCTGAGTTGTTGTCTCTCCGATTCGCCGTCGGGCCTCATCATCCGCCAACGCTGCGACCACTGGCCTCTGAATTAAACCGCCGCCTTACCCTCACAGCGGATCGCCTCAAATCGCCGCTGCTGTGTTTCGCCCGGATTTCTGCTTTAAAGTGACGGACCGTCTTCTACAAAAGAACCGCCTCAAATCGCCATCGCGAACCTTGATCAGACCTTGTCACTATGGTTTCGTGGCTGGTCGTGCTATCGCTTCTTGCGCTGCAAAGTCGCTGCTCAGTCCCCAAGCCGCCGGGACTCCACTGCGGCGAATACAGTCGCGGACGCGATCACGGACAGGCTTCTACCGCTGTTGATTTGCCGCTTGAGCTGCTTGTTGGCCTCTCATGCTGACCCGACAAATCGCTGCTGCCACGGACACCGTTGTGCTAAAGTCGCCATCGTTGAATTGCTTGTTGAGCCGCCAGGTTGGTAAGCCAACCCGACCACCGTCACCTCGGGCTGCCCTCACGAACGCGCGGCGCCCGATTCAGCCCGCCTCGCGCTGCCGTGTGTTTCTGCAGCATCGAACCGCCCCGAGTCACCGTCGTAGGCCTCTCGCTCCATCTGTACCGGATGTCGCAACCGGTCGCCTTGTTTTGCTTTCCGACCAGCGTGGACCGTTGCGAGCTGCCGCCCTCACCGGACTGAATCGCCTCCGGGTTGTGGCACCCGACGGTCGTTTCAGCCGCTGCCCCGCCGGATTACCACTGCTGTTTGAGCTGCTGCCCTCCGGTTACCACTGCCCGCTTGATTTGCCGCCCGCTGGTCACCTCTGCCAGCGGCGGCGCCGGTTCTATCCTGCCTGCGTTAGCGCTGCTACGGCCTTATGGCGAGCTGCTACGGTCACCTCGACCGCTGCCGTAACCCGCCGTGCCCTCTGCCACAGCTCCGCCGCCTCCACCTCCGTTATGGTCAACAACCAAGTGCCGAGTCGCCTGCCCTTTCCATCCAACACCACCAGCTGTTTCTCTGCTGATTAATAACGGGGCTCTATCCTCTGTTGGGTGGGTCTTCAAAGGCGTGGTGTTCTATGATCTGAACAAAAACTGCACGTTTAGCTCAATTTCAGTTGTTCAGAGATTGTCCAATCTATATTATCAACAGCAACAAGTATATACATAGCTGTTCTAAGGAGTTCCGTTTCATGGCTCGTGTTGATGGAGAAGTCAAGTCCTTCGCCCTAGGCAAAAGAAGATAAAGTTCTGAGCTCTGAGTTAACGCTAAATGGAGGCTGCTTCCTGGTTCCGCTTGGAAATAATTGTTTTGGGACAAAGGATGCAATGGCACATTAAGAGATTTTGGAGAAAGTTCCTATGGCAATTGTACGCAGCCACGGTTTTAGGTTTCCACCCAAATGGCCTAGTACTAATCGTGTGAGCGTAATGGCACGGTCCCCAATAGCTCTCCACGTAGAGAGGAAATAGCCACAAGTCCAGGCCATATAGCACTATGTGGATCTTAAGGCTGGTTGTAATGGTAGTATCATAGCTAGTATCATGCATGCCAACTAGGCAATTTTGATGATGTGTCATAGCATTAAATGAAGAAAGAGGGGGTGTAGTATCATATCATGATACCGTATCATATTAAATGCTATGCTACTTTGTGTCATGCATGGCAATAAATAAAGTACAACATGATACTAATATATGATACTATGCATTAGGGAGGTAGTATCATACACTAGTATCATATGCATGATACTAGTATATGATACTCCCCATTACAACCAGCCTAAGTCTGATGGAAAATTACTAGTACTATTGCATGGCACAGCTTCCAAAGTTTGATGGAAAATTGCTCCCGTTAGAAGACAAAAGGTACTAACACGCCAGTTAGTAGTACTATTCAGAAGTTTTTCTATGGGCTCGCTTCCAAATTCTCAAAGATGCCAAGGCCAAAGCTTCAAGCATATGCTCCAAATGACTGAAAAAAAAGTTGATTGGTCAACACAACTCAAGGATCTGGTTCAGAGTCATCCAGTTCGGTTCTGCTGTGTCTTGTCACCGCTTTGCCTCAAACGGAGAGAGTGGCTTAAAATTATGCCATCAATATCATCCGACAAAAATGCCAGTGATATTCATCTAAGTATATTTTATCAATAAATATTGTTTTTATAAAGAGAACAATTACTTTTAGTCTGTATATTTTTATGTGCGGGTCAAAATTTATTATAAGGATGATGCCATGCTGTGCCAATGAAGTATCGTTAAGCGTCATCATACGTCGCTGTCCGCACTGCTTGTTGTTAAACGACTTCATCATGGTGATCATCAACTCTGTGGTGGATAATCACTAGCCCGGCATATCAAGTGAAATCCATCCAAATATTTTATATTATATATTGCCTTCTTTAAAAGAGCAATTACTCCGACTTGCAAAGTTATCTAATGCAGGACCCTCAACCGCATATTGGTGCAAAATTTAAAAGGTCACGATATATTCCGCTCACAAGTGATGCTTATGGTTTATGATCCGGTTTAAGAGGAAACTATCTCTTGCAAAGCTCGACGCCTCAATATCCGGTTTAATGTCCGGTTCAAGAAGGATTTATCTTTTGCAAAAAGATTAAAGGGTGCCAAAGAGGACCTGCTGCCATGATGCGCGGTTCAAACATGGGTATCCCACCTTATTGGCTTATCATATTATTAGTTACATGGGGGCTTCAGCTGACAAAGCGGAGTTCTGTCCATTAATCCGGCTATCACGCTACAACGAAGCTTGGGAGCTTCACACCCAAGGGGCCAAAGAGAGTCTTGTTGCTAAGCACAAACTCAAACATAGGCACCCATTGAGCACAGCTCACAAAGTTACTTGGGGGCTCTTTGTGTCAAATACCAAAGAGTTTGAAAGGACCCTTGTAACCGGGTATCGACCCACGGCTTGGAAGCCTGGTGTATTCACCTAAAACCCCGGGTTAACCTGCCTTCATCAAGTAAGCCACTCCTATCCGGGTAATCTGGCATGACCACTGAACGCTTGACAGCTTACTCTCACCGAGACCCTGAACTTGTCAAAGTTAAAACGACGATTGGTTAGTTGGAGGCCCATCTTAATAGGCTTTGTCAAATGGTTTAACTCAGCGGCCCGGCAGCCCATGAAAAGCCTCGAATTTGGGCTGGCAGCCCTTGAAAAGCCTCGACTACACGATTTTATTTGCTTTTGTCAAGATTTTCTCCATTGATAATATTTTATGTTGAACCGTGTCTATTGACCCGCATGACTATCATCATCAAATTAACCCGTGTTCATTAACTCCGGCTCGACTTTCAACTACAAGTTGATAAGATTTAAATCACTTATAATCCGTGTTTATTGACCCGGCCCGCTTTCGCTATAAGTTGCCAAGATATATTTGGATTGCGCCATTGGAATCATGCGCTTATAAATCATTGGATATATTATTCAAATAGCCAACATGGCTGGATTTTTATTTTGGTTATCAATAACCAGATTATGATTAAGGTTTTCAAAGTCGCGTTAAGCAATGGCTATCATATTGTCAATGGATATGATTTATTCTACAATTGAAGGAATAGTCCCGAGTCGCTGCAGGCTTACGACCCGCACTTGGGGGCTACATTATTCAAGTTGAGATTACATCAAATATGCAAGTCTCATGTTGCTGCAAGCATGCACCATGACACTTGGGGCTAATGCAAAGTCATTGTTTGCTCACCTTATTGAAGACCCGACTCATCATATTATAATGAGCCGCCCTTGGGGGCTACCAATTGCTCATGTCAACTATTCAAGGTACAAAGTTTTTTATCCGTTATATTAAAGGGTCCACTCGCTCAGTTGTTTTTATGAGCATCAGAATTACAAGTCCTGTGTTGTTGCAAGCATGACAACCCGCACTTGGGGGCTACATATGTGGAATACTCAATTCTGACTAGTGATTGAGATGAACAACCTGGATTTCTTCAAGCTTGTGACATTCATATTGAAGGGATGTTAACAAACAGTTATGATCCGGTGCCATCAATATTTGTAAACCGCAAAGTTCTATATTCTTAAACCGGTGAAGATCGATTGATTATGAAGCTGGCCTATTAAACCGGATTTTCTAGAAGAAGGAAGTGACAAGGACTTAAGGATGATCAGGATCAGTTTAACATGGATAAATCCAAATTAAACTGGGGGCTAATGTCGGGATATGCCTCATGAATGACCCGCCGAGTCGTAAACCGCCGGGACTTGATAAACCGCGGATGTTAAACCGGCGGACAGTCAAGACAGATAGCTCAGACAGGCAGTAAACCGGCTGGTGTTAAACCGGCTGGTGTTAAACCGGCAGACAATGTTAAACCGGCTGGTGTTAAACCGGCAGACAATGTTAAACCGGCAGACAATGTTAAACCGCGACAATGTTAAACCGCAAACAGTGATAATCTGGGTTGTCGAGGGTTATGAAGCCCAAGACGTTATGAAGCCCAAGATGTTAAGAAGCCCATGGCGGTAAGTTAGAATAGTTTAAGTTAAAGTCCGAGTTGGACTCTACATGTAACCCGCCTCTTCAAATATATAAGGAGAGGTAGGGCTCCCAAAGAGGGACAAGCTACAGGCTACAAGCAAACAACAATATCTAGGGCTAGACACAACTAGAGGAGAGCCGGTTTACGGCGACTCCTCATGATCATAATGAGACCTAGCCTCAAACAGCACGTAGGGCTATTACGGATGATGTTTCCGGGGCCGAGTTGTCTAAATCCTGTCTTGTGTTATGTCTCTCGATTCCGCCAACCCCTCTCAAGCTACCACATAGATGCGTTGGCCTCGCGACTAAGTCCTGACACTAAGGACATCTGACGTGTTAATTCCACGACAAAACCCGTGGAGGACAAATACAACCCATTTTAAAAAAATAACAGCCCATTCCATACGTTCAAACGGAAAGTTCAACATTGAGAGCAAAGTAATAGGTCTGATCCACATATAGAGTACTGAACTTCCACGTCGAAAACCATCATAGCCAAGTTAACTATCTACTCCCACTAGTAGAAAAAGGGCATATAGTCCCGGTTCATAAGGCCCTTTAGTCCCGGTTCATGAACCGGGACTAAAGGGTCGGTACTAATACCCTCGCCCTTTAGTCCCGGTTCTATCCGAACCGGGACAGATGGCCTCCACGTGGCCTGTCCGCTGAGCCCAAAGGGAGGGTTTTGGTCCCGTTGGTGGCACCAATCGGGACCAATAGGCATCCACGCGTCGGCGTTTCTTTGGCTCTGGTTTTGTTTTTTTTCAAAAGAGGGGGGGTTTGGGGGTTTTGGGGGTTAATTTAGGTGTTTCATATATTGTGCTATAGCTAGCTAATTAATAGAGAAAAGTGTCCTTTCTTTTGTCCGTGCTTGGTCGACGCTTCGTACTATACATACGTATAGAGAGGACTAACTAGACATGCTAGCTAGCTAGTAATAAAGCAAATGAAGATCGTCATGAACATATATATGCATACAGAGAGAAGTGATATCGACCACCTCTCCTTCTCCGAGAGATTGGTCGAACAACAAGTTCTCGTATATCTATCCGACACTACCGCTACATATATACAATAGTTATCTTTTACAATACGGACGCGTGGTCCACATAGTATTCTCCGTCTTCAGCGATCACGTGGTCAAGAAAGAATGCCGCCAATTCCTCTTGAATTGCTCGCATGCGATCTGGTGCTAGGAGTTCATCCCGCTTCCGAGACATCTAATTTTAAGAAAGGGGTCAATACATATATATGAATGAATGAATGAAACTCAACACAAATGATGGTAATAAAATAAAATTGTGAATATTTTTATTTACGCACTTCATATTGTTTGTCGGAGTAGCCCTCTCACAAGTCGTGTGGGGGGATGGATCCGCAAACGTAGTATCCACATAAATCATTCCCTTGTTCCTGCCACAACCACTTTACAAGAAACAGAGGTCAATCAAACTGATAATTATATATAGCAAGCACATGCTAAATGGTATTGATGAAACTAGCGCTTGAATCACTAGGAGATGCGGCGTGGAATATGCTACTATATAGTACTTACTTTGGTGTCTAAATTGCAGCTTCTTCGGTAGTCCCGAGCTTTTTGGTGAATTTTCCCAAGCCCTGCCATACAAAGAAAACAATTACTTGATATCGAAATGAACAAAGTTGCTGATATGGTGGATAATGATCGATTTAACTTACTTCTCGAGCATTTCAGTCATGTCCGCATACTCCTTGGGATCTTTTCGCTTGAGTCAAAGACAGTTACTACTCCTTCTCAAGCTTAATCTCTAGGAGAATATAGTGGTAGCTGCGCACATGCATAACTCATCAATATTACATTACTATAACCTGGACTAATAAGGAAACCGAATATGCCACAAGACAAGAACACTCACTTGAAGTTGTAAGGAAAGAGTATTATATCTTTGTGTTCATTTATTACCAACGATTGTAGCAAGTTGGCCTCGGTATCTTTGGCATGAAATTCAACCTCAGCTTGCATCTATGAGATATGTGTTAATGAACCCAATATCACCCACTTGTCTTTTCTTCAATTCGTGATCTTCAATCTGCATAATATAGTGAGGATATTTATAAATACATGCAATGAAAGGGCTGAGTTATATAGAGATACTTAATGACAAGTAGTACTACTTACGACGATAGCAGGTGACCGTTGCTTTATCGAGGGCCAATTGATTGAAAACTGATAGAACTCCTCAAATGGAATAGGCAATAGTTCAATTCCAAGGAGGTCATGCTCCTTTTAACTCTCACATACAAAGTACTCCTCCCTTAGACTCTTTGCAGGTTTTCATGTACCAATCATGCAACCTTCGTGATCATCGTTGTTAGAGAGCTTTCATCTTTGACGAGAGGCTTCCCGTACTCAGATCTTTGTATCTGCACCTCCAAGAAATCAAATTGTACATCGTCGGGCAAGTAATCTTCAGATTGCCATAACCGGGCACCATGCTCGGATCGACGATGTCGCTAGCAGGCACCTTGAGCGGGGGCACGATTCTTCGTTGTTCGCGCTGGGCAATTTGTTTCCCAGCTCGTCGTTCTTTCATCCTTTGATCACCGACAGATTTCCCGATCTCTCCGCCTCGGCAAATGCCTTTCCAATAATGCGCTCATAGTTGCCTTTCGCGGAGACTTGGGTGGTTTTGTCGGGGCAGCCAAAGTGCGCTTCGCTTTGACGGATCTACCTTCTCCTCCGGAGGTGGATGTCTCTTTGCTTTCAACCCTTGAAACCAGTCATCCACTTCGGTCTCGCGATCTTCGCATTTTCCTCCTCGCTCCTCTCAGACGGTAACTTCTCCGAGTCTTCAGAGAAGGACCGAATCAGATCTCCTCCCGCCTTTGGCAAGATCTGCTAGACGCCGGCAGAAGCAGACGGAGCGGATGTCTTCTTTCCTTGCTTACGAGGCGGAGGAGAAGGACTACGACGCGCGGAGCAGCCGGAGCGGCGGCGGGTCTCTTCCGCCCTTCCCGACAAGGCGGAGAAGGAGGAGGCTGGCTGCCCGGACGCGCCGGTGCAGGCGGAGAAGGAGACGGAGTGCCGCCACACGCCGAGAAGGAGCCGCCGAGTGCCCCGATCGTCACTCGCCGGGAGGAGGCGGTGGAGGAGGCGGAGTGCCCTGACTCGCCGGAGGAGGAGGAGGAGGCGGAGTGCCCTGACTCGCCGGAGGAGGAGGAGGAGGCGGAGGCGTCCAGTTCGGAAGGTTGATGAGATCCTTCCGCCATAGGCATGGAGTCTTCAGAGCAGAACCCAGCCGATACTCCCTTCACCGTAGGGTGGTCAAGCCGGAGCTCCTCAAATCCCTCCGTTATTTCATCGACCATCACCTTAGCATATCCTTCTGGAATCGGCCGGCAGTGAAAAGTTGAGTCGGGTTTAGTGGGATAAACAGAGCCAACAGCCGCCTTGACCTTTAAATTGCTCCATTGCGCCATAAGGTGGGAACTTTCAGCATCCGTGATAGCATCCACGGGATAGCTGGCAGGAGCCATCAAGGCATGCTGCTCTGGCTGAAGCAGCTCGGTGGAAGCCACGCTGCTTCTCCGCCGAGATGGCGGGGTAGCCGGGGAAGCTTCGCAGGTCGTTTGTTGTGATCGGCTGCTTCTCGCTCCTCTTCTCGCTCCTCTAGCCCCATTACCCTTTCGCAGCGCCTGCATTAGGCTCTGCTCCAGCTTCTTCCTCCTCTCATGGGTTTTGTAACCCCTGCGTCCGAAATCCAGCCTTCCACGAAAGGGAGCTGGCGTGCCTCGTGTCCGTCCAGGTGCTCAGATTCCCGAGGGCCATTGTGAGCTCGTCCTTCTCCCTGTCTCGAACGAACTTCCCTTGCTGCGCTGCTTCGATATAATGCTTAAGCCTCTTGACTGGTATGTCCAATTGTTCGCTCGTCCAAATGCACTTCCCGTTATAGGGTCCAAGGATACGCCGCCCCAAGAACCAAGTCCGCAACGGTCTGGCTAGTTCATTGTCTCGGTTCGATCCCTTTATCAAGCAGATCATTCTCAGCCTTGGACCACTTAGGCGGGCTATGAGGTAGCCACCGACCCGCATGCGATGATGAAGCTTCTTCTTTGCAGCATTTCTCTTGTTTGTCGCTGACATCTTTTTACTCTTTTCCGATGTCTTGTAGGCCACAAATGCGGGCCACCATCTCTGATCTTCTCATATTTGCCCGTGAATTCTGGTGTCTCATTTTTTTCGACATACGTATTGAGGTCTTTCTTCCAATTCCTGAATAGTTCTGCCATCTTCTTAAGAGCAAAAGACTTGATTAATGGCTCTATTATGGCTTCTCCGGATCATCCTCTGGCGGTAGGGTAAAATTTGACTTCAGCTCAGTCCAAAGATCATTTTTCTGCATATCATTGACATAAGACACCTCGGGGTCTTCGTTCTTAGGCTTATACCATTGGTGGATGCTGATCGGGATCTTGTCCCTAACCGAACCCCGACCGAGCAACAAATGCCTTCTTTGTCCGTAGGGTTCAATCGGTTGGCCGTCATTGCGATTTGTATGATCTCAAACTTTTCATCCGAGCTCAACTTTTCTTCGGCCTCGTCTCTTTACTGAAGTTGTGCTTGATCCGGAGGGCTAGAAAAAAGAACAAAGACGAGAGTTAATTAATATGTGTACATATATATATACCAAAACAATGACGAGAGCTAGTCAGACAGGCTTAACTAATATATATACCTGGCCGGACTCGGTTTGGTGATCACCGAGCCGCCCTCACGGTCTACTTCTTGCACCGCATTGGGTCATCGGAGCCATGTAAATCATAGCCAGCTGCTTCTTCACCCTCTCCTTCCAGACCATCGTTATCGACGTTGAGAAACATCATCGAGGAGACGGCATCACTTCCGTGTGAGATTATGTCCCTCAACAACGCTTCTTGTGCTTCGTCTCGGGGGGTGTCCATAGTTTCTACAAATATTTACAACATGGCAATTATTATTCAAACATGACAGATATGGATATATTAGTGCCAACGTAGAACTAGCTAGCTAATCACAATAAGGAATCATATTAGTGGCCTCGACGCTGCTTCTCTAGGGTTTGGGGTGGCCTCGACAACGCTTCAAGGGTTAGGGGTGGCCTCGAGAACGCTTCAAGCTAGGAGAAGGTACGTATATCGACCCCCACATGTTGAAGCTATCGGGAGGGGTCGGCGTTGAACAGTACATCTATGTCCCACAAGTAGGGTAGAGGGTCGTGGATCGCCGAGCGGTCGAGGTCAAGGGTCAAGATCGCCGAGGGTCTGAGGTTGCCTAGTGTCAAAGGATTCAACAAAACCATGTCTTCATCATTAGGCTAAAGTAGGTGCATGATGGTGCAAGCTCTCCAAAGTTGTTTTGGAGCGGAGTCGAGATAGGATAATTAGCTTTTTGGTACAAAGTTCAGCAAAAGGCAAATTATCCTATCCGGACTCCATTCCGTAACAACTTTGAGGACTTCGTACCATCATGCCATGGTTACTCCGCTAATGATGAAGCGATGGATTTCTTCAATACTTTGACACTATCGGTACCCCTATCGGAAAAGGAAGAAAAGAGGAAGAAGGAAGAAGAAGAAGAAAAAAAGAAGAAAAAAGAGGAGAAGAAGAAAGAATAGAGGAGAAGAAGAAAAAATAGAAAAATTCTATTTTTCCTTCTTCTCCTCTATTCCTTTCTTCTTATCCTCTTCTTTTTCTTCTTTTTCCTCTCATTCTTTTTCTTCTTCTTCTTCCTTCTTCCTTCGGATCCTAGAACCCTCGAACCTCGACCCTAGAACCTCGAACCCTAGAACCCTCGAACCCTCGACCCTAGAACCCTCGAACCTCAAACCCTTGTGCCTCGAAACCTCGACCGCCTCGACGACCCTCGACCGCCCTCGACGACCCTCGACCCCTCTGTGACCCTCTCGACCCTCTAGCCTAGTGCCCGGCCGTCGACCCCTCAAAGATCCTCGACACCCTCGTTCCCGATAAAAAGAAGAAGAAGAAGAAGAAGAAGAAGAAGAAGAAGAAGAAGAAGAAGAAGAAGAAGAAGAAGAAGAAGAAGAAATGAGAAGAAGAAAAAGAGAAGAAGAAGAAGAAGAAAAGAAGAAAAAAAGAAGAAGAAGAAGAAGAGAGAAGAAGAAGAAAAATTATTCTATTTTTCTTCTTCTCCTTTTCTTTCTTCTTCTCTCTCTTTTTTCTTCTATTTTTCTTCTTCTTTCTTCTTCTTCTTTTTTCTTCTTCTCATTTCTTCTTCTTCTTCTTCTTCTTCTTCTTCTTCTTTTATAAAATATTCTATACATCAATGAATATATCAATATATATACATGATAATTTATCTGCAAAAACATCATATTCTATACATCAATAAAAACATCATATTCTATACATCAATAAAAACATCATATTCTATACATCAATATATATACAAAAAACATCACATATATATGCAGAAAAAAAATCATGGTGGCGGCAGGGGGCAGGCAGGCAGGTGCTTGTGGGGGCAGGGCAGGTGCGCTGCTGGGGCTCATCAGGCGGAGGCGACGGCGAGGTCGCGCGACGGGCGGCGGGGAGGCGGAGGCGACGGCGCGAGGTCGGGAGGCAGGGGGCGGCGACGGCGAGGTCGGCGAGGTCGCGGAGGCAGGGGGCGGCGACGGCAAGGGCGCGCGACGGGCGGGACGGCGACGACGAGGCAGGGCGACGGCGTTAGGGCAGATCACGGTCTGCGGCGGCGACGGCGGGGGGCAGCGGCGGCGACGACGATGCGGGCGACGGCGGCGACAACGGCGCTGGCGACGGCGATGGTGACGACGGCGTGGCGGCGGCGGCGGCGTCGAAGCGGCGTCGGGAGGTTGGGGGCAAATGGCGATGAATCTGAAATTTCACAAGTCTTGCTTATATAGAAAGAGCATTGGTCCCGGTTCGTGGCACGACCGGGACTAATGGCCCTTTAGTCCCGGTTGGTGCCACCAACCGACCAAAGGCCAAATTTCAGCAGCCCAAAGGGCGGAAGCGGCGACCTTTGGTCCCGGTTGGTGGCACCAACCGGACTAAAGGGGGCATTAGTCCCGGTCGTGGCACCAACCGGGACTAAACCCACCTTTAGTCCCGGTTGGTGCCACCAACCGACCAAAGGCTGTGCTGCCCCCGAACCCAAATGTTTAGTCCCACCTTGCTAGTTGAAGGGCGCCTGCACTGGTTTATAAGCTGGTGTGGCCCCTTCGAGCTCCTCTCTAATGCAGGCTTTGGGCCTAATCATGCTATTGCTGTGGGCCTATTAGGCCTCTGGGGCTGAATCTCGCCCATGTAGGGTTTCTAGTCGTATTCAGGCCGTGGGGCCTACTAGGTGGCAGTTTTTTTGCTTTATATTTTATTTCTTTTTGCTTTTAGTTTTAGAAAAATATAAACTTTCTATTAGTGCCATTAGTTTTAAAATTTGAAAACACTTTTTTGTTTTCTTTGTTGCTTTATTTATTTTATTTTGTTTCTACTTACAACAAAATACTTATTGTTGCTATTTTTATTTTTTCAAGTTTTTTGTTTTGTTTTCTGCATTATTTATTTTCTTTTGGTTTTTGCTTTATTTTTAATTCTTTTTGCTTTTAGGTCAGCAAAATTATAAACTTTCCGTTAGTGCTTTTAGTTTTAGAAAAATATAAACTTTCTGCTTGTGCCATTAGTTTTAAAATTCAAAAACACTTTTTTGTTTTCTTTGTTGCTTTATTTATTTTATTTTGTTTCTACTTACAACAAAATGCTTATTGTTGCTATTATTATTATTATTCAAGTTTTTTTGTTTTGTTTCCTGCATTATTTATTTTCTTTTGGTTTTTGCTTTATTTTTAATTCTTTTTGCTTTTAGGTCAGCAGAATTATAAACTTTCTGTTAGTGCCATTTGTTTTAGAACAATTATAAACTTTCTGTTTGTGCCATTAGTTTTATAAAATTTGAATTCTTTGAAATTTGTGTGAATCACAAGTTTGTGAGCTCAACAAGGCGTAGAGGGACGGGCTTAATTATAAACCGGTGAGAGCGCCCTTCGGTTGGCGAGGTTTTCAAATTCATAGTTTTCAAATGAACTCTGAAAAAGTTGGCATAGCATGTTCATGAACAAAATGGACAATGGTATCATACTTGTGTGTTACAAAGTTGGCATGGTATCATCATAATAGTTATGGAGAAAGTCTTCACTTTTTCTTCGCTTGTGTCGTTTGCTTATTGCGCCAGAACCATGGATAATCTTCATCATTTATCGACGCTTTTAAGCAGACGCTTTCAACCGTGGTATTATAGGAGCATACCACATCACCTTCGCAGAACCCTCTTCCCGGAGGCTCGCCGTCAACATCACCAGGGTCATCTCGTCGATCTTATATCGCAATGCACCGCATACCGGGCATGCGTTCAGATCCTTGTAGGCACCACGGTAGAGGATGCAGTCATTAGGGCATGCATGTATCTTCTCCACCTCCAATCCTAGAGGGCATACGACCTTCTTTGCTGCGTATGTACTTTGTCGGGACATTCGTTATCCTTTGAAGCTTCTTCTTCATTATTTCCAAGAGCTTCTCAAATCCTTTATCGAGCACAAGATTCTCTGCCTTCCACCGCAGCAATTCGAGTACGGCACCGAGCTTTGTGTTGCCATCTTCGCAATTGGGGTACAACCCTTTTTGTGATCCTCTAACATGCGATCGAACTTCTGCTTCTCCTTTTGACTTTCGCATTGTGTCCTTGCATCGACAATGACCCGGCGGAGATCATCATCATGGGGCACATCATCTGGTTCATCTTGATCTTCAGCAGCTTCGCCGTGCAGCACCATCATGCACATCGTCTGGTGCAACTTGATGTTCAAGAGCATCACCGTATTCAGGGGCACATAGTTGTCATCGTACTCTTCTTCCTTGCCGCCTTCCATCATAACCCCTATTTCTCCGTGCCTCGTCCAAACATTATAGTGTGGCATGAAACCCTTGTAAAGCAGGTGGGTGTGAAGGATTTTCCGGTCGAGTAAGACTTAGATTCCACATATAGGGCATGGACAACACATAAAACCATTCTGCTTGTTTGCCTCAGCCACTTGAGAAAAGCAAAAAGAAAAAATAAATATAGCAAAAAAAAAAAATCTATATAAAAACTACTCATAATGAACATAGATGCGCTTAGAGAAATTCAACCTAAATTCATAATAAATTTCTACTAACTTCAGAGAAATTCAGTATGAATTTAGGTTAAATTTCTGTATAAGGGCATCTATTTTCATTTTGAGAAGAGCTCAACATGGCGAAAGGGAGGTGCTTATAAACTGGTTTGATTCCCCTTGATTGGCGTAGGTGGGACTAAACTCGGGCGCAACGAGGACCAACCCTTTAGTCCCGTTGGTAGGACGAATCGACTAAAGGGGTGCCTTTGGTCCCGTTCAAGCCGCCAACCGAGACCAATGATTGTGGGCCAGAGCGAGGCCAATGGTCCCGTTCGTCCCACCAACCGGGACCAAAAGGTCCGGACGAACCGGGACCAATGGCCCACGGGCCCGGCCGCCCCCAGGCTCACGAACCGATAATGTTCACATTAGTCCCGGTTCTGGATTGAACCGGGACTAATGGGCAAAACAGGCCTCAACGATAGCCCCTTTTTCTACTAGTGTCCTACTAGACAAGTACTAACTTACTCTTAGCTAACTAGACGATGCCGGCGGTACACGCTAAACGCCGGCACCGGCGTCCTGCGCCTCACCTCGGACTTGCCAGAGGTGCGATACGGCGCGTTGCTCGCACGCGTTGGCCCTTTCCATGCCGACATGGTCCACCGAAGCTTCGGCTTCCAAGCGGGAAACCCACTTGACGAGCTGGTAGTAAAAATTGGCGTCGCGAACGCGTGCGTGCCCGTCAGCCTCCAGGGCTATTTGCCGGACGCCGGCCTCCACGTAGTCGGCCCGCTTCGGGCGCTCGCTCGCGACTCAAAGCGCCGGTCGCTGCTGCTCCATGTCTGGCGGCGGCGCAAATCGGTGATACGCTGCTCCTCCGCCAGGCGGTCGCGCTCCAACAACTCCTGCTCTCCGCCATGCGGTCGCGCCCAACAACTCTCGATCTGTGCATTGCCATCTAAAGACAGATAGAATGCCTCCTCCCTCCGTCTGCCTTCCGGTGAAAAACCGAACACTAGTTCCGGCGGTGACCGCCTCCGGCGTCGCCTACCGCGGACGGGCGGGGGCATGGTGGACGTGGAGAGTGACGTCGGGCCGGTGGGGGCTTATGAGGATATGGCGAGTTGGGTCACGGTGGAACTGGAGAAGGCCGGGAAACAGTACTTATAGGGGGAAGGTAGCGAGACGGTCATCGGAATTCAATGCATAATGGCTTAGCGCGCCAGCTTGCCGTGGAAAACTAGGGAAACTGAAATTATGACTGTGACATCCCGTCCCGTCTGGGTCGCACGCCGGCATGACGGTCAAACGAGTGCACTCGAATCATCTCCCTCCTTGTCAATAATGATTTTACGGATTTAAAAAGCCCGCAAAAATTAAAGTGTATCTTTTTTCGCATCAGTTAGCTGCCTTAATTACGGCCGCTGCATGCAGCACTCGTAATCGCTTGCGCAGGCGATGACGTGAAGCAGCATGCAACGAGTCACACCGAGGCACGCATGCAGCCACTTAAATCGCTAGAATTAATTAGGCTTAAACTTTTGCATGCCGTTAATTATTGCCATGCCTTGGTCTTGCTGCTTTGCTCACAGGACTAATAAACCTGCATTTAAGGAGTACCTTGGTTGGTGAGAGGTTTGAATTAAGCCCGCAAACCGGAAAGGAGGTACTAGTACGTGTGTGATCCGCTGTTTATTCGTGTAGGATCGAGTAGGTCGTTTCTTGAATTGAGCCCTGCAAACCGGAAAGGAGGTAGTACGTGCGTGATCCGCTATTTATCTGTGTAGGATCGGTAGTGTAGCTTGTCGGTTTCTTCGAGGTAGGCATTTTTATCCGTAGGATTGATAATGTAGCTTCTCGCTTTCTTGAGAGGTAGGCATTTTATTCAAAAACTGCCACTTCGCATCTTCGTCATAAATAAAACTGCCAGAGCGCATTTGTAGCCTAGCTAGTGATCGATCAAGAATTTGTAAACACTGAGCGAACAGAAATAAGTAACTGTAATGCATCTCAATGATTCACAGATCATATACAAATGTGTAGCTCCAAAAGCAAAGATCAGCCACTTCGGATCTTGCATCGCAACTAAAACTAACTAGTACGATTCCCATACATAAGATCAACATGTTAATGCATCTCAATGATTCACAGATCATATACAAATATGTAGCTCCAAAAGCAAAGATCTAGAAAAAACATTTGTTCTTCCTACTAACATGGATGCTTCTCTTGGCCAACATTCAATACAGACTGAAAGACAAATTTGTTTGTGAAGTCTACAATTCCTCTTGCAAACGTAAGTGGTTTCACCAACAGTTGGAACCAATAGAATGAACCACACATGATGGAGGAACATCCACTGCAATATGATTTGGTCTTCTCTCGATCACACCGCGAGACTATTTTCGGAATACAAACTTTAACTTAGGGAAAATGATGCCCATTGTATAATCAGACCAAAGCAATGAAGCACCTAGTGTTGGCCAAGAAATAGTACAAGATTACTTTTCTGCAGTCCATGAAGTGACTATCCAATCTTTGTGTCTATTTTCAAATGGCACTTGCATGCAAGGACTATACTATTCTCTTGTGCAGTTCAACCAAAATTGTGGACACTTTGTTTGTTTGCCAATAGCAATGGGCGTACATCTCTGTCTGCACAAATATCAAGCAGCTAGTAAACATATACCACACCATGTTGGCAGTGATGGAAGAGGTGAAATCGATACAACCGAAATTGAGCATCCAATCATTGAATCCTGTGCGCACCTGCAATGTAGGTCCACCCCGCCAATAAATTCACATGCAAACCACTAGTATTACTATCTAATGACAAGACAAAAGAGTAGCAAGATAGTAGCAAACCATGTACCTTCGTAATGAACAACTCATAGTGCCACCAATTGGATATAAAGGTTTGAAAAAAACATGCTCCTAATGTTGAACCAGTTGGACTTTTGTGCAGCTCCACTAAAATCGAGCATCCCTGTTTGCATAGATATTGAAAGTGTGATTACTATAAAAGTGGCACTAGTTGAAGCATAGACTCACAAGTATAAGCATTCCAATTTCTTAATGGGAAAAGGTAGCAAGACTGTTTCTAACCACCTCTTTGAAGGAATAAATAAAGCAACATCGGCTGATGTCAGGAAGGCATACATATTTTTTTCTTAAAAACTGAGCCATTCCTGACCTTTCCTCTTCTTTTAAGCAAATTTTGTGCAGTTCTACTAAAATAAAATGCCATCACCGCCTTGACAATTTAGTGACACTGTACAAAAGGAAATGACTTAACATTACATCATGATGTAGGGTATGTAGTAGACAGGCATTAGAGACAAACATACAGACCTCCTCCGATAACATAATGAACATTAATTTTAACAAAGGTGTGACTAGCTTTACCGGGATAATTTGAGTGAACTCTACAACCTCTGTTCCTTAATATAAGACGTTTTTGCGGTTCAATTTAAAGTACCCAAACGTCTAGTATTTAGAAAAACAGGTAGTAGTTTTCTTGAGCACATATCTGGGAAAGCTTGCCACACTTTATTTATGTCTATACGCTAATGCAACACCATTCGAATACTACAAATATACACTAATCCAATGGCTAGTGCAACAAGAGAGTAGCTAGTTTATTACAGGTACAGACAATGGTTTTACCGAACAGATTTCAATAAACTCTAGCAATCGGAAGGTTTCTATAAGAATTAACAATACAAAATGTAAAGGTAACAAGTTTCAGCATTGGTATACTAGCTGTCCATGAGCATTAAACCAAATACAGAAGTCTGAAGGTAACTAGCATTACTAACTAATGATAGTATAAAAAATTTGCAAACCATGTACCTCCAAGGTAAATATCATTTCAAACTCGGGGACCTTAAAATTGCTATCCCAATCTTGATAATCGATCAAACATAAAACTTGATCGAATCTAATCAAGAGAACAGTCGGAGGAGGAGGTTCCCACTCTTGACCTTTCCTCTTGTCTTCATAATTGTCTGTGCAGTTTAACCAAAATAAAATGACATCAACGCCTTGGCATTTTGGTGACAGTATACAAAAAATTAACTTATCTCATGAAAGTGAGGTATGTAATCTATAAGCATTAATAAAGGCAAAAATCTGAAGGTAGTAACAAGTTTCATCGTTGGTATACTGGCTGTGCAACAACATTAGAATGCCTTAGCTGAAAAATCTTTAATACATCCACAATCAACAGCTAACCCTGAAATGATCCAGTGACATTAAATGGCGCTGCTTAAATTTATCTGTGGCATTAGACTGAGAGCAGCATTAGTTAAATGTAACATCCCAAAATTCTAAATTTTGGAATGTTATAAACAGATAGATAGTTTTGATTGATTGTTTGATTGATTGACTGAAAGTGAGTGAATTTGAAACTTTTGAAAGTTAAATGAGAGGGTATAAAAGGACTTTCCCAAACTTTCATTTTTTCTTTTATGATCTTCGGGAGTTCAAATTCTTTTCATCACAAAACCCTGGAGAGAAGATGCCATGACTTCTTCCATTTATTTAATTGACAAGGGGTGTTGAAAATATTTGAATTTCATTTGGAAAATATTTTCCCATTGTGAAACTTTATGCAACTCAATGATTTTCACGAGCGAAGATAAAATGACTTCTTCAAATTATATGAAATATGAGTTGGGAGTTTCAAAGAATTTAATTCAAATTTCTTTTGAATTTATTTTCAATTCGGAGTTATTGAGTTTTATTCAAATTATTTTCTCCAAAAATAAAACATATGGAAAATAGGGTAACATGATTCCCTACATTAGGAAATTGAGAGAAATTAATTTGAAGTCATTTTGGTATTTTTAAAATGATTTTTGTTGGATTTTATTGGACCGAAGCACTCTTTGCTTTATTTGAATTTGTGTGACTTTTATTTAATGCTATAGAAATGTCCATGTTGTGGGAAATCTTTTTCTGAAAATTTTGATATATTATATGCCTATATATTATTTCTATTTCTTTTGGTTTTATTTTAGTTTGTCTGTTTTTAAAAAATCTTTTGGACCGACCGACCGAGCCGCCCAGCTTGCTGTGCCACGGCCCACCCGCCCATGTCGCCGCCCGTCCCGAGCTCCGCTCGAGTCCGCCGCCACCACGGCACGCCAAGACCGCCATGGTCGCCAGCGCCTCCGCCTCCTCCTGCCCCCTCCGCACGCCACCTCCTCGCCCCAAGCCAATAAAAGGCGCCGCCCGGCCCTGTTCCTCTCTCCCTCACTCGCCGCCCGCCGCCCAAGTCGCCGCCGCCGGAGATCCGCCGCCGTCGCCCGCGCCGTTCCGTCGCCCTCGACCGAAACCGCCGCCTCGCTTCGTCTCCGCCTCGTCGCCCGCTCCTTCCGGTGGTGACGCTTTGAGCCAAGAGCCACCGAGTCGCCTCCCGCTCAACGCCGAGCCGCCGCCGCCGTCTTTCTCGCCGCCGACGCCGCCGCCATGCAGTACTCCTCCCGCCCTCGTCTGTTGATTTAGATCTAACGGATTAGATCCGTTCGTTTTTTTCCAATCTAGCGAACGGTTCGTTCGTTAGCGTTCGTTAGCGAACGTTCGTTAAATAGCCTTTTCGTTTTATTTTATTTCTGCCAGGGACCCTTCTATGATTAAAGATTTTACAGATTAGTCCCTAATCTTCAAACCCTCACTACTTTTTACTCGTTAGTCGGAATCCAACGAAACCAACGCCCACTTCTTCATTACGATCCCCTCTATCTAGTAATCCAACTCAAACATGTTTTTGAAATTTTAAAATTTGAATTAGATCAGATTTGAATTCAAACTTCGTTTGATCGTAACTTGAGTTTTATAACTCCGATTTAGTTGATTCTTTTTGCAAATCGAAGCCCATGACCTAAACTTCCTGATAAGGCCAAATTCACATAATTTTGGTACTGTTAGAAATTGTTTTATGTTGCAAGAGTTATTTTCTTGGTTTTGATGTTTTCCGGATCGTTTTCTTCGTTCGGTCCGATATTTTGAGTGATTGCTTATGTGTGGCTGCTATTGCTTGATTACGATAGACTGACCGGAGTGTGACGAGTAGACCTATCAAGAGTTTTGAGTGCGAATCATCTTCATCAAATTTGCAGGCAAGTAACACTTTGATCATACCTCTTCTCATACACAGTTTTTATGCATTAGATCTATCCTCAAACACTTGCATGATTAGGATCTAATTAAATTGTGGGTTATGGGAAGGAGTTGAGGTAGTACCTATTACTTGTTTTATTATCAAACCCTTGGGAGTTACTTCTACGTTTGCTTATTATGCCATGCTATGCTCGTAGACGTGGATTGGGTTTGAGTGAATATCCATGACAGATGTGAGATTGATAATTAATGGTTTATCTAAGGTGGCAACTTAAACACACATCTGGGTGGATTGAGGCACCTGGCTATTCCAGGATTTGCCTGTATTTCTTCGGACCGCCACCCAGGCTCAAAGGGATCATGAGATTATTCAAACTAGAAACTTCCGTGTGCAGCCACAAGCCATTATGGGCTCTGGCATAGTTGACTAAGTTGTGCGAACTCTTACGGGTAGACTAGCAGATGTAAGGGATGTAGGTTGGTATGGTCTACCCACATGTAAGGTGCTAGCGCTTCTGAAAAACTATGTCTCGGTCATCCGTTTCTCAAACACCATGTAGTGCGAGAAATCAAACGGAGGAGATCGAGTCTTGTGGGGAAAAGTGCACAAACCTCTGCAGAGTGTATAAACTAATCATGGTTAGCCGTGTCCCCGGTTATGGACATCTTGAGTATCTAGTTCTTGGATTATCCTGTTGATCTCATCACGTTACTTAATATAATTTGTTTGGGTTTTAATGAGTACTTTTAATTGGGATTGAGAATGCTGTCAACCATTCTCAATGTTTCACAACCACCATGATAGTTAAATAAATTTATTCCCTTGTAGTAGGGAAAAATTGGCTTTTCGCAAAACCTTATAACCATAGGGCTTTTCCTCCAGCCATATATGCATGTAGTATAGGCTTATTCTTTCATTACTCTCTATGTGTTACCTTGCCAGCATATTCCATGTGCTGACCCGTTTTCGGGCTGCAACGTTTCATGTTGCAGACTTTTCAGAGACGAGTAAGTGATACGTTAGGGTTACGATTTCCTATACTCAACTTTGCCGTTGGTGTTGATGGGAATCCACAACCTTGTTGCTTCCGCTATATTTTGGATCGAGGTCATAATATTTACGTTACTTTATACATGTGATTTACCTCTGTTATAAATCCTTCGAGTACTGTGTGTGTCAGCATACCGATCCAGGGATGACACCTAAGCACAGAGACTTGATCCATTCGGGTCGGGTCGCTACATTAAATGTGGCATCACTTTAGCAGTAGCATTGCTTGACTTGACTGCTGGCGTTATACTAATAGCAAAAAAAGTAGCAATAAGAGCATGGGAGGCCCATTCGGACAGTGGGTGCACCAGTACGATGTACCTCCACGGACGTAGAGTGGTGAGGGAGGTATGGTTGCCTAGAGCAACAAATATCCAGGCAGCATATGTGGATTACGTCCCATTTTTGTTCTCTTTAGCCACCTTTTTCCTATGTGAGGAGAACAAACCGATCGACCTGTCATTCTCTATTGCGTTGTCATGCCTTTCTACCCTTCTTCAACCAAGAGACACGAGACTCGTTCCTTAGCTACTGATTTTCCCCTTTTCAACCTAGATGCGGGTTCGATGCCTACTCACTTGGACAGACAGTCTCCTTCCTTTCCTTATTCAACCTGCATATGCATTAGTCTGCATGAAGTAGGGTTTCCTTTAATAGTGCAAATTATGGTTTTCGCCTACGTGGCCAGCAGAGCAGAGGATAGCAAATTGGTAAGATGGTGGAGTGGAAAAAGATCCATATGCAATGACGTGCCGGATGGGGCAATAGAACAAGGGTATGGTTCGAAAAGAGGTAGCATACCTGAGGGTCGGCGGGAAGTGGCTTCGCTCGTGGTCGTCGTCCTCCGCACACACTACGACAGCGAGCTTCGGGACGGAGGCCATCCCGCGCGGGCGCTAGGTCTGAGAGCACGGCCTTGTCGTCAGTGCGTGACCTCGCTCACCGACGACGAGTGCGTCGATGCTGCACGTCCTTTTCTTCCCCAGCGGATCTGTGACCACCGGTGAGGAGGGAGAGAGGGGCCGTGTTTTTTAGATCTGGAGAGAGGGTGGTAGTGTGAGAAGCAAGTGGGTAGCCCTTGAAAAGAAAGCGCTGAAGCTCCGGCCTATATATCTTCTTTATACTACTAGTACTGGAGGTGTAGTAGTGGTAGAGTCGTTTATATTTTCTCTGCGTACAGTACTAGTTAGTCGTGTTTCAAAACTGAACGGCACGCCATTAAAAAAATAAAGGTCGATAGCTAATGCGGCACCTCGCGCCAACGCGGCTAGATCGCATTTTGCACAAGAAATTACACACCATGTTTCGTTGACATGTGGTCCCATTCCACATATCAGTGAGACGACGGCGAGTAGTAGGAGTATTTCCGAACGGACGTGTAGGCCGGGGTGCCCCTTCGTGAACCGTGGAAAACTGGCAACCATCCACCGACTCTTCGCCTTTCCCTCTCGATTTGGAACTGTTGTCGCACGCTCTTCCTCTCTCTCCTCCATTTTCCTTCAGCCCTTCACCCTTTCTTCTGCCATTGTTCGATCATCTTCTCCATGGAGGGAACAGGACGGAAACGACCCCGTTATTCTTGCCCCTATCTGAAAGATGACGTGGTGGAGGAACTCATTGATCGGTGCGACGTCATCACCTCGGCTAGCATGGCAGGTTCGTTGAAGCCCATTCTCGACTCAACTAATAACATCATTACAAGGAACCCAAGAGTCAAGGAGCGGTTTGATCTCCCCTATCTTCTTCGCCGTGACCCTGATGACTGGCACCGTCCCGACGGAGGACTCGCCCTGTGCAAGTTGATGTTGTTGGGGAACGTAGTAATTTCAAAAATTTTCCTACGATCACGCAAGACCATGGTGATGGCATAGCAACGAGCGGGAAGAGTGTCCGTCCACGTACCCTCGTAGACCGAAAGCGGAAGCGTTATAACAACGCGGTTGATGTAGTCGTGCGCCTTCACGACCCGACCGATCCAAGCACCGAACGACGGCACCTCCGAGTTCTGCACACGCTCAGCCCGATGACGATCCCGACTCCGATCCAGCAAAGTGTCGGGATGAGTTCCACAAGACGACGGCGTGGTGGACGATGATGATGCTCCACCGACGCAGGGCTTCGCTTAAGCTCCGCGACGATATGACTTCTCCAGCGCAGGCTTCGCCTAAGCTCATGACGATATGACCAAGTGGAATATGGTGGAAGGGGCACCGCACACGGCTAAGGAAATCAACTTGTGTGTTTTGGGGTGCTCCCTGCCTCCGTATATAAAGGAGCCAAGGGGAGGTGGCCGCCAAGAGGAGGAGGCGCACTAAGGAGTCCTACTCCTCCGGAGTAGGACTCCCCCAATCCTAGTTGGAATAGGATTCCTGGAGGAGAGAGAGAGAGGGGGCGGCCCACCTTCCTAGTCCTAATAGGACTAGGGAAGGGGCGCGCGACCACCTAGGGCTGGCCCTTCTCCTTTCCTCCAAGGCCCACTATGGGCCCATGTAGTTCCCGGGGTTCCGTAACCTCCGGTACTCGCAAATTCGATTTCACTCGGAACCTTCCGATGTCCAAATGTAGGCTTCAATATATCAATCTTTATGTCTCGACCATTTCGAGACTCCTCGTCATATCCGTGATCACATCCGGGACTCGAACAACCTTCGTGCATCAATACTTATAAACTCATTATGACTGCCATCGAACGTTAAGCGTGCGGACCCTACGGGTTCGAGAACTATGTAGACATGACCGAGACACCTCTCGGTCAATAACCAATAGCGGACCTGGATGCCCATATTGGCTCCTACATATTCTACGAAGATCTTTATCGGTCGCACCGCATAACAACATACGTTGTTCCTTTGTCATCGGTATGTTACTTGCCCGAGATTCGATCGTCGGTATCCAATACCTAGTTCAATCTCACATCGGCAAGTCTCTTTTCTCGTTCCGTAATACATCATCTCACAACTAACACATTTAGTTGCAATGCTTGCAAGGCTTATGTGATGTGCATTACCGAGAGGGCCAGAGATACCTCTCCGACAATCGGAGTGACAAATCCTAATCTCAAATATGCCAACCCAACATGTACCTTCGAGACACCTGTAATGTACCTTTATAATCACCCGATTCGTTGTGACGTTTGGTAGCACCCAAAGTGTTCCTCGGCAAACGGAGTTGCATAATCTCATAGTCATAGGAACATGTATAAGTCATGAAGAAAAGCACTAGCAACAAACTATACGATCAGGTGCTATGCTAATGGAATGGGTCATGTCAATCAGATCATTCAACCAATGATGTGATCCCATTAATCAAATAACAACTCCTTGTTCATGGTTAGGAAACATAACCATCTTTGATTAACGAGCTAGTCAAGTAGAGGCATACTAGTGACACTCTGAGGTTTATGTATTCACACATGTATTATGTTTCCGGTTAATACAATTCTAGCATGAATAATAAACATTTATCATGATATAAGGAAATAAATAATAACATTTATTATTGCCTCTAGGGCATATTTCCTTCATCCTCCCACTTGCACTAGAGTCAATAATCTAGATTACACAAGAATGATTCTAACACCCATGGAGTCTTGGTGCTGATCATGTTTTGCTCGTGGAAGAGGCTTAGTCAACGGTCTGCAACATTCAGATCCGTATGTATCTTGCATATCTCTATGTCTCCCACCGACCAAATCCGGATGGAGTTGAAGCGTCTTTTGATGTGCTTGGTTCTCTTGTGAAATCTGGATTCCTTTGCCAAGGCAATTGCACCAAGATTATCACAAAAGATTTTCATTGGACCCGATACACTAGGTACAACACCTAGATCGGATATGAACTCCTTCATCCAGACTCCTTCATTAGCTGCTTCAAGCAGCTATGTACTCAGCTTCACATGTAGATCCCGCGCGACGCTTTGTTTGGAACTGCACCAACCGACAGCTCCACCGCTTAATGTAAATACGATCCGGTTTGCGATTTAGAATCGTCCGGATCAGTGTCAAAGCTTGCATCGACGTAACTGCCATTTATGAGCTCTTTGTCACCGCCATAAATGAGAAACATATCCTTAGTTCTTCTCAAGTACTTAAGGATGTTCTTGACCGCTGTCCATGATCCACTCTGGATTACTTTGGTACCTGCCGCTAAACTTACAAAGAAGGCACACATCAGGTCTGGTACACAGCATTGCATACATGATAGAGCCTATGGCTGAAGCATAGGAACATCTTTCATTTTCTCTCTATCTTCTGCGGTGGTCGGGCATTGAGTCTTACTCAACTTCACACCTTGTAATACCGCAAGAACCCTTTCTTTGCACGATCCATTTTGAACCTTTTCAAAACTTTATCAAGGTATGTGCTTTGTGAAAGTCCTATTAAGCGCCTTGATCTATCTCTATAGATCTTAATGCCCAATATGTAAGCAGCTTCACCGAGGTCTTTCATCGAAAAACTCTTATTCAAGTATCCCTTTATGCTATCCAGAATTCTATATCATTTCCGATCAATAATATGTCATCCACATATAATATCGAAATGCTACTGAGCTCCCACTCACTTTCTTGTAAATACAGGCTTCTCCAAAAGTCTCAGATAAAACCAAATGCTTTGATCACACTATCAAAACGCTTATTCCAACTCCGAGAGGCTTGCACCAGTCCATAAATGGATCGCTGAGCTTGCACACTTTGTTAGCTCCTTTGGATCGACAAAACCTTCTGGTTGCATCATATACAACTCTTCTTCCGTAAATCCATTCAGAATGCAGTTTTAACATCCATTTGCCAAATTTCATAATCATAAAATGCGGCAATTGCTAACATGATTCGGACTGACTTAAGCATCGCTACGGGTGAGAAGGTCTCATCGTAGTCAATCCCTTGAACTTGTCGAAAACCTTTTGCAACAAGTCGAGCTTTATAGACGAGAACATTACCATCAGCGTCGGTCTTCTTCTTGAAGATCCATTTATTCTCAATTGCTTGCCGATCATCGGGCAAGTCAACCAAAGTCCACACTTTGTTCTCATACATGGATCCCATCTCAGATTTCATGGCCTCAAGCCATTTTGTGGAATCTGGGCTCACCATCGCTTCTTCATAGTTCGTAGGTTCATCATGTTCCAAGAATATGACTTCCAAAACAGGATTACCGCATACCACTCAGTGCGGATCTTGTTCTGGTTGATCTCTGATTCTGTAGAAACTTGATCTGAAGTTTCATGATCATCATCATTAGCTTCCTCCCTATTTGGTGTAGGTGTCACGAAACTGTTTTCGTGATGTACTACTTCTCAATAAGGGAGTAGATACAGATTATCTCATCAAGTTCTACTTTCCTCCCACTCACTTCTTTCGTGAGAAACTCTTTCTCCAAAAAGTTTCCAATTTAGCAACAAAAATCTTGCCTTCGGATCTGTGATAGAAGGTGTACCCAACTGTCTCCTTTGGGTATCCTATGAAGACACATTTCTCCGATTTGGGTTCGAGCTTATCAGGTTGAAGCTTTTCACATAAGCATCGCAGCCCCAAACTTTCAAAACGACAACTTTGGTTTCTTGCCAAACCACAGTTCATAAGGCGTCGTCTCAACGGATTTAGATGGTGCCCTATTTAAAGTGAATGTAGCCGTCTCTAAAGCATAACCCCAAAATGATAGCGGTAAATCAGAAGAGACATCATAGATCGCACCATATCTAATAAAGTACGATTCGACGTTCGACACACCATTACGCTGTGGTGTTCCGGTGGCGTAAGTTGCGAAACTATTCCGCATTGTTTCAAATGTAGGCCAAACTCAGAACTCAAATATTCTCCTCCACGATCAGATCGTAGAAACTTTATTTTCTTGTTACGATGATTTTCCACTTCACTCTGAAACTCTTTGAACTTTTCAAATGTTTCAGACTTGTGTTTCATTAAGTAGATATACCCATATCTGCTCAAATCATCTGTGAAGGTGAGAAAATAACGATATCCGCCATTTAGCCTCAACATTCATTGGACCACATACATCGGTATGTATGATTTCCAATAAATCTGTTGCTCTCTCCATAGTTCCGAGAACGGTGTTTTAGTCATCTTGCCCATAAGGCACGGTTCGAAGTGCCAAGTGATTCATAATCAAGTGACTCCAAAAGTCCATCAAGATGGAGTTTCTTCATGCGTTTTACACCGATATGACCTAAACGGCAAGGCCACAAATAAGTTGCACCATCATTATCAACTCTGCATCTTTTGGTTTCAACATTATGAATATGTGTATCACTACTATCAAGATTAAGTAAAACAAACCATTCTTCAATGGTGCATGACCATAAAAGATATTATTCATATAAATAGAACAACCATTATTCTCTCGATTTAATGAATAACCGCCTCGCATCAAACAAGATCCAGATATAATGTTCATGCTCAACGATGGTACTAAATAACAATTATTTAGGTCTAATACTAATCCGAAGGTAGATGTAGAGGTAGCGTGCCGATCGCGATCACATCGACTTTGGAACCATTTCCCACGCCAAGATCGTCACCTCGCCCTTAGCCAATCTTCGCTAATCCGTAGCCCTGCTTCGAGTTGCAAATATTAGCAATGTAACCAGTATCAAATACCAGTGCTCTGCGAGTATTAGTAAGGTACACATCAATAACAAGTATATCACATATACCTTTGTTAACCTTGCCATCCTTCTTATCCGCCAAATACTTGGGGCAGTTCCGCTTCCAAGGACCAGCCTGCTTGCAATAGAAGCACTCAGTTTCAGGCTTAGGACCAGACTTGGGTTTCTTCTCTTGATCAGCAACTTGCTTGCCGCTCTTTTGAAGTTTCCTTTTCTTTCCTTTGCCCTTTTCTTGAAACTAGTGGTTTTGTTAACCATCAACACTTGATGCTCCTTTTGATTTCTACCTCCATGCTTTCAAAGATCGCGAAGAGCTCGGGCATAGTTTTGGTCATCCCTTGCATATTATAGTTCATCACGAAGCTCTTGTAGCTTGGTGGCGTGATTGGAGAATTCATCAATGACGCAATCATCCGGAAGATTAACTCCCGCTGAATCAAGTGATTGTTATATCCGGACATTCGAGTATATGCTCACCGATGAACCATTCTCCTCCATCTTACAGCTATAGAACTTATTGGAGACTTCATATCTCTCAATCCGGGCATTCGCTTGAATATTAACTTCAACTCTGGAACATCTCATATGCTCCATGGTGTTCAAAACGACGTTGAAGTCCCGGTTCTAAGCCGTAAAGCATGGCACACTGAACTATAGAGTAGTCATCAGCTTTGCTTTGCCAGACGTTCACAACTTCGGCGCAGCCCTTGCACCAGGCCTGGCACCTAACGGTGCTTCCAGACGTAATTCTTCCGTGCAGCAATAAGGATAATCCTCAAATTACGGACCCAGTCCGTGTAATTGCTGCCATCATCTTTCAACTTTGCTTTCTCAAGGAACGCATTAAAATTTAACGGAACAACAAAGACGAGCCATCTATCTACACATCATAGACAAGCAAGATACTATCGGTACTAAGTTCATGATAAATTTAAGTTCAATTAATCATATTACTTAAGAACTCCCACTTAGAAAAATATCCTCCAATTCTCTAAGTGATTGCGTGATCCATATCAACTACACCATGACCGATCATCACGTGTGATGGAGTAGTTTCAATGGTGAACATCAATATGTTGATCATATCTACTATATGATTCACGCCGACCTTTCGGTCTCCGTGTTCCGAGGTCATATCTTATATGCATAGCTCGTCAAGTATAACCTGAGTATTCGCGTGTGCAACTGTTTTGCACCGTTGTATTTGAACGTAGAACCTATCACACCCGATCATCACGTGGTGTCTCAAACGAAGAACTTTCGCAACGGTGCATACTCGGGAGAACACTTCTTGATAATTTAGTAAGGATCATCTTATAATGCTACCGTCAATCAAAGCAAAATAAGATGCATAAAGGATTAACATCACATGCAATCAATATAAGTGATATGATATGGCCATCATCATCTTGTGCTTGTGATCTCCATCTCAAAGCACCGCCATGATCACCATCGCCACCGGCGCGACACCTTGATCTCCATCGTAGCATCGTTGTCGTCTCGCCAACTATTGCTTCTCGACTATCGCTACTGCTTAGTGATAAAGTAAAGCAATTACATGGCGCTTGCATTTCATACAATAAAGCGACAACCATATGGCTCCTGCCAGCTGCCGATAACTCGGTTACAAAACATGATCATCTCATACAATAAGATATAGCATCACGCCTTGACCATATCACATCACAACATGCCCTGCAAAAACAAGTTAGACGTCCTCTACTTTGTTGTTGCAAGTTTTACGTGGCTGCTACGGGCTGAGCAAGAACCGTTCTTACCTCGCATCAAAACCACAACGATACTTCGTCAAATAGACTCCGTTTTAACCTTCTCAAGGACCGGCGTAGCCACACTCGATTCAACTAAAGTGAGAGAGACAGACACCCGCCATCACCTTTAAGCAACGAGTGCTCACAGCGGTGAAACCAGTCTCGCGTAAGCGTCTGGCGTAATGTCGGTCCGGGCCGCTTCATCTCACAATACCGCTGAACCAAAGTATGACATGCTGGTAGGTAGTATGACTTGTATCGCCCACAACTCATTTGTGTTCTACTCGTGCATATGACATCAACGCATAAAACCAGGCTCGGATGCCACTGTTGGGGAACGAGTAATTTCAAAAATTTCCTACGATCACGCAAGACCATGGTGATGGCATAGCAACGAGCGGAAGAGTGTCCGCCCACGCACCCTCGTGAGACCGAAAGCGAAGCGTTATAACAACGCTGTTGATGTAGTCGACGTCTTCACGACCCGACCGATCCAAGCACCGAACGTCGGCACCTCCGAGTTCTGCACACGCTCAGCCCGATGACGATCCCCGACTCCGATCCAGCAAAGTGTCGGGATGAGTTCCACAAGACGACGACGGCGTGGTGGCGATGATGATGCTCCACCGACGCAGGGCTTCGCCTAAGCTCCGCGACGATATGACTTCTCCCAGCGCGGGCTTCGCCTAAGCTCATGACGATATGACCGAAGTGGAATATGGTGGAAGGGGCACCGCACACGGCTAAGGAAATCAACTTGTGTGTTTTGGGGTGCTCCCTGCCCCGTATATAAAGGAGCCAAGGGGAGGTGGCGGCCAAGAGGAGGAGGCGCAAGGAGTCCTACTCCTCCGGAGTAGGACTCCCCCAATCCTAGTTGGAATAGGATTCCTGAGGGGAGAGAGAGAGAGGGGGGCGGCCCACCTTTCCTAGTCCTAATAGGACTAGGGAAGGGGGCGCGCCACCTAGGGCTGGCCCTTCTCCTTTCCTCCAAGGCCCACTATGGGCCCATGTAGTTCAGGGGGTTCCGTAACCTCCGGTACTCGGTAAATTCGATTTCACTCGGAACCTTTCCGATGTCCAAATGTAGGCTTCCAATATATCAATCTTTATGTCTCGACCATTTCGAGACTCCTCGTCATATCCGTGATCACATCCGGGACTCGAACAACCTTCGTGCATCAATACTTATAAACTCATTATGACCGCCATCGAAGCGTTAAGCGTGCGGACCCTACGGGTTCGAGAACTATGTAGACATGACCGAGACACCTCTCGGTCAATAACCAATAGCGGACCTGGATGCCCATATTGGCTCCTACATATTCTACTGAAGATCTTTATCGGTCGAGACCGCATAACAACATACGTTGTTCCCTTTGTCATCGGTATGTTACTTGCCCGAGATTCGATCGTCGGTATCCAATACCTAGTTCAATCTCGTTCATGGCAAGTCTCTTTTCTCGCTCCGTAATACATCATCTCACAACTAACACATTTAGTTGCAATGCTTGCAAGGCTTATGTGATGTGCATTACCGAGAGGGCCCAGAGATACCTCTCCGACAATCGGAGTGACAAATCCTAATCTCAAATATGCCAACCCAACATGTACCTTCGGAGACACCTGTAATGTACCTTTATAATCACCCATTACGTTGTGACGTTTGGTAGCACCCAAAGTGTTCCTCGGCAAACGGAGTTGCATAATCTCATAGTCATAGGAACATGTATAAGTCATGAAGAAAAGCACTAGCAACAAACTATACGATCAGGTGCTATGCTAATGGAATGGGTCATGTCAATCAGATCATTCAACCAATGATGTGATCCCATTAATCAAATAACAACTCCTTGTTCATGGTTAGGAAACATAACCATCTTTGATTAACGAGCTAGTCAAGTAGAGGCATACTAGTGACACTCTGTAGGTTTATGTATTCACACATGTATTATGTTTCCGGTTAATACAATTCTAGCATGAATAATAAACATTTATCATGATATAAGGAAATAAATAATAACATTTATTATTGCCTCTAGGGCATATTTCCTTCAGATGTCGCTTGATAATGATACGTATGATGTTAAGATGCCATCGCTTGAGGGCAAGGCTTGGGCAGGCGAAAATGGAGATTGGGTTGTTTACATTGGGTCCAACTGCGAGTGGGAACTTGTGAATGTGTACACTCGTGACCGGGTTCCACTTCCAAAAATCTCAGCAGACTGCCTAGAGGTTGAGCACACCGGTATTATACGCACGTTGAAATACAATCATGGTGACTGTCTTCTACGGAAGATAGCAATTTCTCGAGTCCCCAACCGCTCTTGGAATTACAACAACTATGAAGTTGTTGCTATCTTCGACAAGCTTGTTGCCGTCCTCGATGGTTTGACCGGATGGATATTGCTCAAAATCAGTTTCTGTACACGGATGAGTACTGTGATGCAATTCAATACGAGGGCCTTGTGTTTGCTGCCACCACTCGTGGCACTGTTTTTGCATGGCATCCTCGTTGTTTAGGTACATTTGTCTTCCATCGTAATTATAGTTGTTTCATCCACATGCATGCGGGTTAGCAAGTTTCCCTTTAGTGCATAGTATCTTAGATTAGTATCATAGGTGGTCTCATTTATTGCCATGCATGACACATAGTAGCATCACATTTATTATGTTACGGTATCTACCTATGTTACTATAACCATCTCTCTCTTCCTTAATTGCCTGCCACATAAGCATGTTTACGAGTCCCAAGTGCATGATACTACTTATGTTACCCCCACTATGGCCAGCCTCACTAATTAACCTTCTTCTTGTGTTTCCAAGGTCCTGTGAACATTCCACCACCTATACTTGAAGATTTTTATAACCAAGGGGGAGATGATGATGGTGATGATCACGAGCATGAGGACGAGCAACGCCCATATACTATTTGGCGCCTGGCAACTAATTCTGATGGATCACCTCTTCTCGTGTGTATACAGCCCACTGATGATGTTACTGCTAAAGAAGCAGGTGTAGTCTCCCATGGTCGCACTCTCCGGACCTATTCCAACACTCGTTGCATGGCATACTCTCCGATACTAGTGTGCTAGCGCCAACTCCTTCTCCCTGGTACAGAATTGATAGTCTTGGAGAAAACTTGCTCTTCCTTGGACAAAACTATCCAATGATGGTGAAAGGCGATCCAACTGCTATTCACACAATGTTACTACCATTTATGAGAAGCAATTGTATCTATACCTCGGACATTTGGGTGGTTCCCTACCCTGGTACTGATATAGTAGGCCGCTTCAGACTGGATGATCAGTCCTGCGTTGGTCTCCAGATCGACAATGGATGGCCCGTCCCAGAGAATCACTTGTGGTTCAAAGCAAGCGTTTCCAACGCTGAGGAATGGTTGAGTTGAAGTTCATTTCATTGCTTGTTATTTGTTGTGTGTTGAAAACTTTAGTATTTATAATGTATCCTCGTTGTCGATGTGGGTTGATGACCTGTTGTATGTAATAAAATGATATGCCTGTGATAAACTTACTAAATTTATGAATGGCTTTCGAGTTGCTTCTGTGAGTGAGTGGTGCGACGAGGCAAAAAAAATATTTTTCGAATACATAATTCTACGTGCATTGCAACAGGTTATCGGATGAGGCCAATCAACAATAGTAGTACACTATTTGTACTAGCTTCACATGCTTCGTGCGTCTTGCGGGTGTTTTTACTGTAGCCATATTGTACTACGTAACCAGCACCTCGAATCCTCGATACTAGTAGTACTATATAGTAACTAGTAGGAGTAGTAGGGTGGCATGGGTCAGAACAAGCATTCACGTCCAGGAGTACGGCACACGCCACCAGCACAACTTCCATCTGACACCATATTTCTTGGAGTCCGTGCTAGAGCAATCTCTTCAACCTCATCGTTTCTCTAACTCAGCCATCGCGTGGCGGGCGAGGTGGGGTTTGCCGATAGTCGGTTTCCTTAACTGCGGTCCCACTTGTAAGGCCAACTGCAACGCACGACCCCAAACGGACCTCCGTTTTGCACGAACTCCAACGATAATTTTGACTAGAAAAGCAAGACCAAAGAAAACAAGAACCACAAGAATACATTTTACTACTCCTGTAAGTTGGATTAGTGCCTTCTCGATGCATTCATTGTTGATCTGCGGAGGCTCGATCTTGCGTTCTTCTTTCTTCTTCGAGTGTAAAGAAGTAGACGTTGCTTCCTCGCATCTAGTCTCATGTCTAGCCTCTATTCTAGTACTCCCTCCGGTCCGTTTTTCTCTGCGTCTAAGCAGCAACACGCATAGGATTATCAACAAGTGCACTAATCTTATCTATAGCCTCTGTGCTAGCTAAAAGTGATAGAATATCTACTAAATTGCGCTCTATCAATATATGGATGTACTCTTCTTCCCAATACAAAAACTTGCATCCATTCTACTCCCTCTGTTGCACAATACATGCCTTCTATTTGTCAAAATATATATGTATCTTGACATGTTTTAGTATATAGGTACATCCATTTTTGGACAAATGGAAGTCAAGTATTTTGGAACGGAGGGAGTACACAATAAAAATTTTAAGTTAGCACAACTAGTCTAATCCGGGAGCACAACCGAAGATTTGGTCGGGTTCTTCCTCCTTTTGCCGACACGGGACATCCAGATCCAGGTCGTGTCATGAAAGAAAATAGAGTGGTAGTTGAAGCCACGAGATGTGCATCTTGGGTTAAACTGTAAATAGAATCTTACTACTCCTGAGTAACTCCAAAAGCGGCCACCGAAGATATTTCTTGGATTTGTTTTTCATCACCAGCACGTCGAGGTGAAAGATGTGCAGGTTCAGTGGGTCCGCTTGCGTTTTCACTGACATGTGGGACCGCATGTGAGCAAACAGACGATGGGCTCCGCACGTCCGCTGGCTGGCTGAGAAGAGAGATACAGGAGTGCTGAGCACGGACTGCAGGAAATTTGTTCTACGTACCTCGATATAGGCTCGATATAGTGGGGTGGCATGGGCCATAACTAGCATTCATGTCTAGCAGTACGGCACACGCCACCCACACGAGTCCCATCCGACACCAATTTCCTTGGAGTCCATGCTACAACCATCTCTTCGCCCTCCTATTTTCTCAGCCATCACGCAGTGGGCAGGATGGGGGTTTGCCGATAGTCGATTTGCTCAACTACGGTCCCACTTGTAAGTGAAAATGCAAAACCGCACGCATTCTCGCTTGAGCGGCGTGTTGGACGAACCGTGTGGGGGTGCGACGCGAACACGGCAGGCTTTTCCTTTTGAACTCGTAACTTGTAAAATTTGGTTCTGCTCCATGGCGCGATCGATAGAGTAATGAGAAGTTTGGTTCTGGCGCCGTTCATGCATGGAGTACGTACAAAAATTATGAAGTTGATGCGAAAGGTAAGATAATTACTGTAGTATCATATACTACTACATGGATTTGACGGAAAGATAAAAATACATACGGATCCATCAACGACATCCTCACGCCCTAGTGCGCCGGGTCACCAACCGACGTGTGAGGAGCAGCGGCGTTGGCGGCGAGCTCAACGTGCTTCTGAACAATGTCGTCCAAGGTTGCCCTGCGGTCCAAGAAGGCCAGCGTCCTATCGTCCTCCTCTTGCATGCGCGTAGACGTGGGTGATTATGTTGATGGTGTCTTGCTGCGCCAGGCACTACGCGGCGAGCGCGGCCTCGAGGTGGACATTCTCCGGTGTGACGGCGGGCAGTCTTAGGGCCACTAGTGCGTCGAAGAGGTTGTCACCATAGTATTTATTTACAGAGGGAGTAGTACATTTTTTGTGACATGCATTACTAGATATTGCTAGTCAAATACTAAAATCCAGATGGACGTGGTAGTACTCCTAAATCCAGACGGTGGTGCTACTAGTACTAGTAGTAGTACTACCAATGTAGTACTCCTAGGAGTACTAGCACTGTACTACCCGTTGGTCAAATTATTACGTGCTGCTCCTCACAGTGAAGTGACAAGACCCTGCGCCGGAGATGACACCTGAGTATAGGCGCCATGTTCGGCATACCATAGTCAGCCTCACCGTCTGCAGTCACTATCATCATGGCTGTAGAGCTATCCTGCTCACAACTAACCATGTTCGACATAATTTCCCGTGCGTAGATGCCCGTGCATTGCATGGAACACAAAGATAGGGGGTGGACGGCTCTGGTAGCGGCCATCACGCCAGATTTTTCCGTGGCCTTCTAGATGCGGTGGGGAGGAGATAAGGCTGATTGTGAGAGACAAGGAGTTGTTTGTAAATAAGGAACAAGTGCGGGCATCTTTTTGCAAAAATGGAGAAGCTTGGTTTTCATGCGCCAGATCTAGAACCGACGGCTATTGGTGAAAGATGGGAGGCACAACATCATCACCAACTCAGGACCTGTTTGATTCGCAGGATTTTGAAAACGCAGGAATAGGACACGGCAATATTACAAGTTTCAAACTGATATTACAAATGTTAGGAGTAATGCTGCACCTAGGAAGAGGGAATTACTAGGAAGTTTACGTAAGAACTTTCGTTACTTTAGGTGGATGCAGCGTTATCGTACAAACTAAAATCCACCACCACGACAAGTCACTAATGGGCAAATAAGTTTTGAGTCTCGCCACTTGATGTTTCAAAAACAAATTCAGCTTCTGCGGAGACTTTGTCATTTAGGCTTAGACGCTTGCAGTGATCAGCACGCCATTCATTGTTGTGCCAGAGAACACCAAAGCTCATTACCTTGAGCACACTTGCCTCCAGAATAAAGAACCTGGCCAATTTAATCTCAGATGTGCTGCCTCGGTAGTCGATCAAATCAATTTCTGTAAGATGGAGATCAAGCATTCAATGAGATTGTTATAGTGCAGCACATTTTTCACTTTCGGGTCTTTTTTTATCTGCAAAAGAAGAGAACATATTAGAGCAGCTGGCCGCATAAGATTGCCGTGTCATCAAGAGGTACCAATATCATTCGCTCATACGATAGGTTTGGGTGGCTAGTAACTTTTTTTCACTCTCTCTCTCTCTCTCCCCCCTCTCTCTCTATCTTTCTGTATCCTCTCATTTAACTAGGAGCACGTGAAGAGCTTGGGCATTTGTTGCCTTCCACTATGTGGCCGATGCCATATTTCGCAAAAGTATGCCACATAATACGCATCGATGTCAAATCAAAAGATTTTGGCACCGCTCTCGCGATGTGAGAGAGTTGGCACCGATGTGCACACAGACCCACATGTATAAACAAATCAATCAAACCAACTACACCAGCCTCTCACTCTCCCAAACAAGTGTTTTTATTGCCTCGGTCCTCTCTCTCTCTCTCTCTCCCGCAGTGTTTTTCATTCGTGAGTTAATTTGGCACCGAGCAAAGTAGGTGATCCAGATTGGGGCACCAGTGAGCAATGGAGGGCATCGATGCCAAATGCATCACAAGTGAATTTGGCACGTGTTTTGGCCTACATAGCCCACTTTTGTACTCCCTCCGTCCCAAAATTCTTGTCTTAAATTTGTCTAAATACGGATGTATCTAGTTACATTTTAGTGTTAGATACATCCGTATCTACTCAAATGTAAGACAAGAATTTTGGGACGGAGGAATACTACTCGTATTTAGTATAAAAATTTGACCATAGATTTACCTAAGAAAATGCCAATGCACGTCACTAAAAATTACACCATTTGAAATTATGTTCAAATACGAATCCAACGATACAGTTCTTAGTGACATGCATTAACATTTTGTCAGTTAAATCTATGGTCAAATTTTGATACTACAAAATTAGAAGAGTAAACCAGGACGGAGGTAGTACTTGCCCTTAGGGTAACCATAGAGTTACTGGAGTAGTCTAGGTTACTTGCCACTATGACTAGCCTAGGCTACTAAGTAGTACAGCATAAAAATGATGCAGGTGATCACGTGAGAAAAAATACTAAAAACATTTCTTTCGGTGCCGTGCGTAGATGTAGTTTTGAACACTACACTTGTCATCGTAATTTGGGAAAATTACGAAAAAAATTGAGCTACGTTGTGATTACCGTTTACTAATAGGAATCACCTCGATGAGTAGCTTCTCCGTGCATGGAAAGCATGTAAGGAACCCAACAACTTGATCCAGATTGGGGCCGATAGATTTTAGTGCTAAGATCTTCACTGTGCGCATGGACTGGGTCAAGCTTGTGGTAATCATTTTCTGGAAGACGGTCGTAAATACATCAAGAAGAAATTTAAAAATGTGAATTTCAAGAAGATGGAGAAGAAGATGAGTGTTGTACCTGAACGATTACGGATCCAATAAAGAGTTCGGAGAATTTGGCAGATGAGTACACCAACGCTGTCAATTTCAAGCGTCAATGACCCTGATTTTTGTTGGACCTTCTAGATCCGATACAAGCAATCTCTCAAGGAAAGGCGCATTCTCAATGACCATAACATGGAACAGCTGGAGTGATCTCTTCCCAATTGATGTCTTGTTGCGGGGCCAGCAAGACACATAAATCCATCGGAGATTCGTCGAGGCGATGTGGAGGCTAATGAACCCGTGGATCTACTCAAGACGAAGGTACTCGAGCGCAGTACAGCTGCGGAGCAGGTGCTCCATAGCCTTCTTCGAGATGACAACGTCGAAGAGGTCAAGCTGCTTGAGTTGAGGGAGAAGAAGGGCGGGTGTCGGTGTCAAAACCGGCGGATCTCGGGTAGGGGGTCCCGAACTATGCGTCTAGGCGGATGGTAACAGGAGACAAGGGACACGATGTTTTACCCAGGTTCGGGCCCTCTTGATGGAGGTAAAACCCTACGTCCTGCTCGATTGATATTGATATTGTGGATGTTTACAAGAGTGGATCTACCAAGAGATCAAAGAGGCTAAACCCTAGAAGCTAGCCTATGGTATGATTGTAAGGGTTGTTGATGTTCTAGTCCTACGAACTAAAGCCATCCGGTTTATATAGACACCGGAGAGGGCTAGGGTTACATAGAGTCGGTTACAATGGTAGGAGATCTACATATCCGTATCGCCAAGCTTGCCTTCCACGCCAAGGAAAGTCCCATCCGTACACGGGGCGAAGTCTTCAATCTTGTATCTTCATAGTCTTGGAGTCCGATCGATGATGATAGTCCGCGATGATAGTTGGCCGATGATGGTAGTCCGCTATCCGGACACCCCTAATCCAGACTCCTCAAGAGCCCTGAACCAGGCTTCAATGACGATAAGTCCGCGCCAGATATTGCTTGGCATTGCAAGGCGGGTTCATCCTCCGAATGATAGAAGATTGTGAACACCAGGATAGTGTCCGCTCTGCAAAATAAATTCCACATTCCACCGTAGAGAGATAATAATATATACACAAGTTCAATCTCTGACATTTTCTGTGGCATGACGTCACACCACTACCAAACTATTACTCAATTGTTTTTACTTTATCACCTCAAGCGCATTTAGTGAAGCGGTTTCCTTGCACGCCTTGTCGAGCGTAGATCGTGTTTCCCTTAATCCGGGATTCTCATCAATACGGGCGTGGGTAACCCAACCGCGCCATTGATGGTGACGCTTGGGAGATAACCGAGTTTTACCAGGCTGGTGGGGGCGCGTAAGACTTCGCCCCCCATATAAGGGATAAGGATTCACCTTCTCACCTCGCCTTCTTCCTCCTTTGCTTATCCATCTCCGCACTTTCGAGCTCCAGCGCCCAAGTTCGCGCATCTCGTCTCAACCTTCTCCGACCATGTCCGGAGCGGAGGTAAATGGTTGGCCTCCACCGTTAAGGAGGAGCAATCGCCAAACTGCGCGGTGCGGATACCTCTCCGGCGACATCGCAAGACCGGCTGCCCGACGAGCGGCAGCTCATCCCCACCCCCAGGCCCCATGAGAGGGTCGCTTTCCTTCCCCACTTCCTCCGCGGACTGGGCTTTCCACTTCACCCTTTGTCCGGGGCTCATGTTCTACTACGGCCTGGATTTCCATGATCCGCGCCAACTTCATCTTAAACATCTCGGCGTTTATCGTCGTGGTGGGAGGCCTTCCTCTGCATCCAGCACCACTTGACTTGGCTCAAGACCTTCAATGTCAAGCGAAGGTAGTGAAGGGCACTCAAGCGGAGTGCGGAGGCGCCATGTTGGCCAAGATGCCCAACGTCCTTTGGTTCAAGGGGCCTTCGTGGAATCCGTCAAGGGTGGCAATCGGGTGGTTCTATATCACCGGCCGCGTGACCCTAAATGGGCGGCGGCCCCGAGTTTAGATCTGGTATCCCCACGCAGCTCACCTCCTAGAAAGAGAAGGGCTTGCTGTGGGGTAGTTCAAGGAGCCGACGGACTCCAAGCCCGTATCCGAAGCTGGTGAAGAAGCTCAGCTGGTCAACGTGGTCCAAGTCATGCTCGTCCGGATACTCCCATGCCAAGAGCGGGCATTCAATCTGTGGAGTTCGATCCGAACAGCACCAGCGCTGAGCAGGCTCTTCAACACGACGCACGAAAGGCGCTGGAAGGTGCTGTTCAAGGCGCCGGCCCGCATCCGCGATCAAGATCGCGGATATCCTCGCAGCGCCACGCCGACGAGGTAAGTGATTCTACCCCTTTACGGGACACTTGTTTTCATAGTTTGACTCTATGCGGTTTTAATTTCCCTTTTCATTTGACAGACTGGATGAGGAAGGCGGAGCAGATTACCCGTCCGGCTCCTATGCCGTAAAAATCCAAGAGACGCCGTCTAGCGAAGCTGCTGGTTCCGCACCGCACGTGGTGCCGAGAAGAAGGCCAAGAAGGAGGCCACGGGTGCTCGAAAGAGCTCCCGTTTTCAGGTGTCCGACGACTCCGGGGCGGACTCCTCCCCCGAAAATGAGGAGGAGAAAGAGGAATCTCTCCCAGAGGAGGGAGGGAGGAAGAGGAAGGCTTCCCCAACAGGGGAGGCCGAAGGGTCCAAGAGGGGAAGGACTATTCCCCCGGACAGCTCCGCCAACGTCAACGTTGGCGAGGAAGAATGGCCTTCAAGGGCCAGGCCTCCGGCGAGATCGTAAGTATCCGGATTCTTGAATGATTTATAATTTCTTTTTTTGTGTCACATAGTGTCATTCTAATGCCGCATGCTGCCTGTAGTCCGGCCAGTGATGATCTCCCCGCTTTATCGAGCGGGTCGTTGGCTCCGTCGGATGTAGACTCCATCCCGACCGCCTCCACCCCTCGCGACACCGAGGATGCCGAGGTGGGATCCCAAGAAGGGACCCATCGGGGAGGCCCGAGGCGCCACAAGGCGCCCTCCGGACTTTGCGCCGACTCCACATCGAACCCGCAGTGGTTCCGAGTCCGCCGCCCCTTCAACAAAGGGCAAGACCGTGAGGCCGGCGGCTTCCGTCCAACCGGAGGCGCCGGGTAATTTGTTGGAGGCGCTGCAGAGAGCTTCCATCGAGGAAGAACACCACACTATTATGAGTGCGGTGATCCAAAAGGTGCAGCTCGCCAAGAGCGGGCTGACCGAAGCTCGCAGAGCCTTCTATCGGCTTTGAGGTAAGAAGTTAAAATGTGCAATGTAATACCAAGATAGACAGTAGCCCCTGATGCTCGGTTCGGTGTTCGGAAAGAAAAGCCGGACTGAGGATCTGAAAAAAGAACATATACGCAGGGTTGCTAAAAAATTATGTCAATATGGGTTGCAGGCTGCGCTGCTGACCTCTGCCAGACCGATCATGGAGGTCGGTGCTTTGAAGCAGAGCTCGAGCGGTCCGAGCAAGAGCTCGGCCGCGCCAGAAGCAGCTCCAGACAAAAAGGTGAGTAACACCACTTTGAACTTGTACCTTCTGTAAAAGGATTTAGGTTGCAACAAAAATAACAAGGATAACATGGGTACTGCAGGGCCACGAACGAGGTGTCGACCACGAAGGAGGCCGTGTCCGCGAGCAACGCAATGCGCCACGGAATGGACGGAGGGAGAAAAGCAAGAGGCTCGGGTGGCGGTGGTTCAGCAAGAGCTCCGGTGCTCTCATGGAGAAGCATGAGAGTTTGGGCGTGACTCAAAGACTCGAGAGTCCGAGCTTGCCTCGCTCTCGAAAGTGCTAAACTGCCAAGGCCGATGCCCATAAGTCCCTTCAGAGATTGAGTTGATGAAGAAGATAGCGGCGGTAAGGCATTTTTCATGCAAAGCAAGCATGTGAATGTAAATTACGTGTTACTTACCGAACCGGAGCTCTCGTATGCGTTGCAGATCTGCCTCATGGCGTGTCGATGCCGCCACATTTTACCGGGCCGAGGAGGGAGCTCAACGGAGAAGGTCTTCGGTCTCAAGATATCGAGGCCGCCATCCGGTGCCCTCTAGCGACCAGCTGAAGCAGCCGGTCGAGCTTCACAAGGTGGCCGAAAGCAGGCCATGAAGGGCCTCATAGTCCGGTTGTGGCTCGGAGAGGCCATGCACAGGAGCTACTTCGCCACGTCGACGGCTGGTGGATGTGTGCCCCTGGGTGGAGGTTATCAAGCGCTCCGCCTGTATTGAAGGTGCTCGTCGGGCCCTTGCCCGCAAAAGGTGCATTGGGGCAAGCTGGATGCGGAGAAGCTAATCAGCGACGTGCCACCAGCGGGCAAGGAACATCGTCGCCGAAATGTACTATAAGGCTGTCTGAAGGGTGCCCACAAGATTGCGGATGAGTGCCCGGGGATGTAATTTTGAGTGAATTTGCAATGTGTTATCCTGTGCGCTGAAAACTTAGTTCATATCGCTAAGCAACGCTTGTTAATTTAAAATATTACTTTACAGGCGGCCGCTTATTAAATCGAGAGATGGCAAATCGTCGGCTTCAAATTTCCCATGCCACGAAAGTGCTGGGGTGTTCGGGATAAACTTGAGCACTCTTGTTCCCATTTTGGGTCCATCTAGGAGGCGCCAACACAACGAACAAGGCAACCGGACTTATAGTGCTTGAACACTCTCACTTAGCCATAGAATTCTATAATTTTAAATTTCAAGAAGCCCCTAGTATTCGGAGGACCGAATTGGGCGCTATCCACGCCTTCGTCGGACATAATTGAACTTCGCTCAAGCGGCGTAGGTCTTTAAGGACCGAAGGACCTCTCGAACAGCGACCAGTCTCGCCTTATCATGACAGTCAGTTTTAGCTCTTCCATCGAGGCGTTAACCCGCTCAACCGGGCGCAATCGCAGTGGTTCTCCCAAAGGCTACCTTAGCCGATAGAACGGAACATAAGGTGCCAAACATGGGAGCCGGGCAAACCCAACTATTGACCCAAGACATGATTCGGAGCCGATTCATATAATGCTATAAGTTCGGGTGCCGACTTGTGAAAGTGTCTGGACTTTATCACACCATAATGCGGAGAACATAAGCCCTCAGTGTATTTGGCCGTACCAAAGTGTACGGGTGCAACATGTCGTAATGAATATATATATATATATATATATATATATATATATATATATATATATATATATATATATATATATATATATATATATATATATATAAGGTAATGCAATTATGGGCAAAAAGTGCTGCATTTTATTTGAGAAGATATGCTATCAGTGCGGAATGATACAAATAGTGCGGAAAGCAAGGGATTGGACGAATTAAAAGCGTCTCCCTCCAGGGGTAGGCCGCGGAATGTTGTATTTAACAAATTTAATGCTCGTGATGGAGACCACCTGAGTGTTCGTCGCGGCCTTTGTCCTTCCCTGGCTGTTGCATCATGAGTTCGGCAGGTTCACCACCGGACTGAGTTCTGTATAAAAAAGAGAAAAATAACAGAAAAAAAAGAGCGACACACTTGGGAGCCCCTGGTGTGGTCGAACCGCACTCTGGGTCTGTTGTGGTTGTGCCTTTCCCCCTATGCCCATGGTATCTCCAGGGCGTAATTATGTACGCGGAGAGTTTGTTTTGCAATTATGCGAGGGCTGGGGTTGAGGCCGCATTGCTACGCGTGCTCGGAACGTGCCAAGTGGTCTTGGTTGATGTTGCTCCGGGCGCGTTTGGCCGTGTCGGTCGCTTAGCGGCGGACTCGAAATTGCCTTAAAAGGCTGCTCAGCATTTCTTCCGCGAGAGTCGCTGTATGTTCCTCCGCTCGGAGGAGCATTCCGTGTTTCCATTGACCGTGATGACTCCACAAGGGCCTGGCATCTTGAGCTTAAGGTATGCATAATGCGGCACCGCGTTGAATTTTGCGAACGCGGTTCGTCCGAGCAGAGCATGATAGCCGCTGCGGAACGGGACTATGTCGAAGATTAACTCTTCGCTTCGGAAATTATCCGGGGATCCGAAGACCACTTCAAGTGTAATTGAGCCTGTACAATTGGCCTCGACACCTGGTATGACGCCTTTGAAGGTTGTCTTTGTAGGTTTAATCCTTGAAGGGTCTATGCCCATCTTACGACCGTATCCCGATAAAGCAGGTTCAGGCTCGCCGCCGTCCATCGTGACTCGTGAGGTGAAATCCGTCGACGATTGGGTCTAAAACCAATGCGCGAATCCGCCATGGCGGATATCGGTCGATGGTCTCTTTGATCGAAAGTGATCGGGCAAGAGGACCATGGGTTGAATTTTGGGGCGATCGCTCCATCGCAGATACGCCCCTTAGTGCATGCTTCCGCTCCCTCTTGGGAATATGCTTGTGTATATCATGTTTACCGTCCGAACTTGAGGGGAAATCCTTTTGTCCTCTGTTGTTCGGCGGCCGGGTCTCTTCCTCGTCATCACTGTGTAGCCCTTGTCACTGTTTTCGCAATTAATTTGCATGCTCGCTTGAATACCCAACAATCTCTGTTGGTGTGGTTAGCTGGCTTTTCGGGTTCCATGTATTTGACAAGAGCGGTCGAGTATTCGGTCCAAATTGGGCGGGCCCGGAGTGGTTCTTTTGAATGGCTTCTTCCGCTGACGGGCTCGAAGCCTCGAATCCGCGCTGACTGCCAGATCCTCATTGCTGTCGCCAGCACGCGGCGTTTGTTTTGTTTCGACGCAACCTGCCATTGCGGTCCTTGGTATCCGGACTGCCAGTGTTTTTGCTGAGGTTGTTACTGCGAGCTAGCCAGCTATCCTCTCCCGCACAGAAGCGGGTCATGAGTGATGTGAGGGCTTCCATGGATTTCGGCTTCTCCTGTCCTAGGTGCCGGGCCAGCCACTCGTCACGGATGTTATGTTTGAAGGCAGCGAGTGCCTCTGCATCCGGACAGTCAACGATTTGATTTTTCTTTGTTAAGAACCATGTCCAGAATTGCCTGGCCGATTCGTCTGGCTGCTGGATTATGTGGCTTAGGTCGCTCAAGGTCCGTGGTCGCACATACGCGTGCCTGGAAGTTGTCGAGAATGCGGCTTCCAGGTCTTCCCAAAGATCCAATTGACTCGCAGGCAGGCTGTTAAGCCAATGCCGGGCTGGTCCTTTGAGTTTGAGCGAGATATTTGATGGCGTGAAGATTGTCCGCCGGGCCATATGTATATGGAGAAGATAATCCTCAATCCAAACCGCGGGGTATGTTGTGCCATCGTAGGATTCGATATTAACGGGTTTAAACCCTTCAGGATTTGATGCTCCATTACTTCGCCGGTGAAGCATAGTGGGTGCGGCGCCTCAGATTGAGCAATATCGCGACGTAGCTCGAGAGAGCGTTGTCTGCTGTGTTCGCCCGCCGAGTAGTTATATCCGCGCGACGGTATTCGCTGTGGGTCTTGGGGCGCCCACGTGATCCATAGATAGATCTGGATTGTCTTGCCTTGTCCTCCAATATATCCCGCAAGTCCGCGCGTTCCCCGTGGCTTCATGCTTTTGAGCGATGCCGGGTACGGTTTTGGTGGAGGGCTTGCACGCCTGCCGCGCCACGAGGTGGCCGGTCTGCCGACAGCGCTGGTAATGTGGGTTTGTACGCCTCCTCTAATCGGGGAGCAACTTGTGTTTTGGGTAACTTTTGAGGGGCGCTCGAGTACATACTTTTGTCGCGAGGACCTTGGTCCATCTGTCGGCCAGTAGGTCTTGATCAGCTTGAAGTTGTTGCTGCTTTTTCTTTAGGCTGTTTGCCGTGGCCATTAGCCTGCGTCTGAAATGCTCTTGTTCGACGGGATCCTCAGGCACGACGAATTCATCGTCGCCGAGGCTTGCCTCGTCTCCGGAGGGAGGTAAGCAATTGTCATCCTCGACCTCTTAAATGCCCGCCCTCTCGTGAGGGCTTGCTTCTGCCTCCTCCTGCGCTGGATCGTGCTGGAGGGAGTTGTCTTCGGCACTTTCTAGGGTGTTATTATCTCCTGTGCCGGAATCTCCATTCTTGCCGTGGCGGGATTTAGAGCGACGCCGCTGACGTCGGCGCTTGGGTTGTTTCTTTAAGGAATCGGCCTCTGCTGCTTCTTCGCCGTCCCCATCTTTTGGGGTGTCCACCATGTATATGTCGTATGACGAGGTGGTCTTCCAGTGTCCTGTAGGCACTGGTTCTTGGTAGTCTCCGGCATCGTCCTCCATACCGTCGATGTCTTCGGAGTCGTAGTCGAGTACGTCGGTTAAATCATTGACGGTGGCTACAAAGTGGGTGGTGGGTGGGCTCTGAATTTCTTCGTCGTCCGCGTCCCAACCGTCCTGGCCGTAGTTCGGCCAGGGCTCTCCGGATAGCGAGAGATGCTTCAGTGAATTTATGATATCACCGAAGGGCGAGTGCTGAAAGACGTCCGCAGCGGCGAATTCCATGATCGGCGCCCAATCGGATTCGACTGGCAGGGGCGCAGGAGGTTCGAGTCCGCAGAGTCCGCACCTCGAGTCATGAGCTTTATGCGGACAAGGTAAGTATTCGCCCATCATCGTAGAAGTTGCAGCTCCCGAGGCGTGTCCAGCCATCCGCCCTCGATCCGAGCGATCGGCTCCGGACTATGGGTCGGAGCGGATTCGTGTGCGGCCTCCAAGGTGCTGTCCGGTGGCAGAGTTAGGTCATGCCCATGGTGACAGCGCGGCACGCTCGGCTGTGGCTTAGAACCATCGAAGATCAAGTCCCCGCGGATATCGGTCGTGAAGTTTAGGCTTCAAACCTGACCTGACGGCCAGGGCGTAGCTGATCTGCTCCCGATGGCTAAGCGAGTTGGCCCGCAGCGAAGCCGTCGAATCTGAAGATATGTCCGGGAGAAAAGTCTCACCCAGACTGCGTCGTTGTTGATTGAAGAGGCCATCAAGCCTATCGGTGACGGCTACGAGGAACTCTCAATGAAAGCACCAATGTCGGTGTCAAACCGCGGATCTCGGGTAGGGGTCCCGAACTGTGCGCCTAGGCGGATGGTAACAGGAGACAAGGGACACGATGTTTTACCCAGGTTCGGGCCCTCTTGATGGAGGTAAAACCCTCGCCCTGCTCGATTGATATTGATATTGTGGATGTTTACAAGAGTGGATCTACCAAGAGATCAAAGAGGCTAAACCCTAGAAGCTAGCCTATGGTATGATTGTAAGGGTTGTTGATGTTCTAGTCCTACGAACTAAAGCCATCCGGTTTATATAGACACCGGAGAGGGCTAGGGTTACATAGAGTCGGTTACAATGGTAGGAGATCTACATATCCAGACGCCAAGCTTTCCTTCCACGCCAAGGAAAGTCCCATCCGGACACGGGCTAAGTCTTCAATCTTGTATCTTCATAGTCTTGGAGTCCGTCGATGATGATAGTCCGCAGATGATAGTTCGGTTGATGATGGTAGTCCGCTATCCGGACACCCCTAATCCAGGACTCCTCAACGGCGCAGCATTAACTGGGAAGATAGCAGGAGCTGAAGCTGGTGCGGCGCAGCGTTGGCATGAGGCGGAGCGCGGACGGCGGCAGAGAGCGACATCGTCCAGCTTCAAAGCTGAGCTCCTCGAGCTGATCTAGGGCGGGGGATAAGAACCACTCATCGAACTTGGGTTGGACCTTGCAGTTGGTACCGAACATGCGGATGTCAAGGCGCCTGGCTGGCCCAGGTGCGGCGAAAGGATCTTGAGACTGCGGGCCATGCGTTTGCAATCCCCGTCGCAGAGGCAGCTGTCGACGGTGAGGTTGAGGGGGATGCAGCGCCAGAGGGGGCGCCACCACCGGGAGAGCAGGGTGGTCCGCACAGCAGATTTGGTGGGGAGGAGGCCGATGATGACGAGCAGCATGTCGTCGGGAGGCTGCTGATGAAGTCCAGGCTCGCCGGATGCGGTTTTGGCTCGAGCCGCCTCTGCTTGTTGGTTGCCTCGCCGTCCATCTCAACCGGGCGGCGACGCTGGTGTACACGCAGTGCTGGTGTGTGTTGTGTCTTGGGTGTGCGAGTCGGCCCTTCATGCATGCCGCCGCTAGAAGGTGAATTGTGCGCGAGTACATCCTTCACGCGCAAGAAGTTTGCCCTCTAATTTACTTATTTTCACCCACTCCACATGGGCCAGCACACCAAGATACAGAACACGAGCTGACAACGCAGCATGTGGATTGGTTGACCGGTCAACTAAACAATATACGGAGCTATACGCTGACACAGTGAGCGTATAATCCGCCGGTATAGAGATATAGAGAGTTCGAGTGAGAGGGGAGGCCCGTGAGAGATAGCAGAGAGAGAGAAAGAGCTACTCCCTCCGTTCGATAATGTAGTTACAACATTTTTTTAAGTCAAACTTTTGAAGCTTTGACCAAGTTTATAAAGAAATTACTTATATCTGCAATACCAAAGATAAATGATATTATGAAGTAAGTACATGTTGTGATGAATGTAATGATCGTTCCAGATGTAAATGTTTTTCTCCACATATACCTGGTCAAACTTTTCTGAGGTTTGACTTTTCAAAACATCCATATGCTTATGGATGTGACAGAGTCCCTAATGAGAGAGAGAGAGAGAGAGTGAAAAAAGTGTGTGTGCGTGTGTGAAAGAGACATGGACAACACATGATGAAAGTGGAGAAAAGGCGTGCGCGTCTTATGCAAACATATCACACATGCATCTTCGACAACGGAGGCAAGGTGAGGAGATAGTGTGTGGTTGTTTGGAACCGAGAGAGGAAGACCCCTAGCACGTGGCCAAGAGGGGTCTGACAAACAAGGGAGAGAGGTCGAGAGAGACGTACGGAGAAAATGCAGACATGGGGAGGAGAGAGTGTATGTTTGTCATGCAGAGATCCACTGGAGATCATGATGGGACTACATGGGTGGGAGATCGAGTGACAAGGTGTGTGCGCGATAGAAGATGCCCCGAGAGATATCGAGATAGACGTATGGATGGAAGGAGACAATACGTGTGTTCCTGATGGCTAGTAAGAGATAATCATACTTAGGAGGGGGGAGTGCTTGCGCCTATGGCCCTGTTTGGATACTCTAACTCAGTTAGAGGTTAGAGTTAGATTCTAACCCTGAACTAACTCTAAGTAAAGAGGTGTTTGGATGGCAGGGTTAGATGGAGCACGGATACGTCGAGGCACCTTCACGCGCTGTGCGAGAGGGAGGGAGGGAGAGGATGAGAAGCTTCGAGGAAGTGGGGAGGGATCTGCTGCGGGGAGAGCGAGACAAGAAAGTGTTTATTAGTGGTCCTGAGAAGAACTAACCCAAATAAGAACCTCTTGGATGGTGTCGGTGCGAGGACGACACCTATGGGATCACAAGAATCCCTACTACGGTTGCGGGGCGCGGGGTCGTGAGAAGAGCGGATCAAACAGATAGCACACGGTTTCTTTATCCAGGTTCGGGCCGCGATGATGCGTAAAACCCTACTCCTGCTTTGGTGGTTTGTTTATCTGTGTTCTTGAACTAGCAATGGGGCGGAGGAGCTCCAAAGTTAATCCTCCTCCTGGTCACCTTGGGCCTCCTTTTATAGGGAAAGGAGTTGCCACAAGGGCACACAGGAGGTGGAAAGGGCACAAGATACGAAGTTTATCCTCGTGATTACATGACAAGGCGCATATAATGCATCTTGCTTAGGTGTCCTTGCTTTATCGGGGATGGGGGAGAGCCCTATCTCGTCCGTCGCCACTCCCTTTCGTGTCGACACGCGCCCTGGCCAGCGGTGCCCATGGTGCCATGTAGGCAGGCAGGCAGCTGCGGTGGCGCAGCGGTGGGTCTCCACGAAGATCCGCTTGCCGCCACGCAGGTGCCTGCCCAACTGGTTGGGTCGGCAGCTGCATGCGAACGGCGATGGAGGTTTGATTGGCGCGGGCCGGATGGTGTCCCTATGGGTGTCCTTGGTAAGGGATTCGTCGTAGCCCCGGCAAGGGTCTTGCCGGGGCCCTGGCTAGGGTCTTGCCGTGGCGCCTGTCGTCATCCCCAGCAAGGCTCTTGCCAGGGGCTTTGTGGTCCTCCTTGGCTGGGATCCCGCCAAGGGTCGTCATCTTCTATAGTGTGTATCTGATCTTGAATGTCTTCACAAAGATCTGCATGCCACCACGGGATGTCTCCTGAATCCTTGCCCCATGGGGGCAGTGGACTCAAGGGTGATTCGCCCCGTGGAGGTGTGGGCGAGCCGCCTGGCAAGGGTCTTGCCGGGTTTGTTAAAACCGCCCGGCAAGGATCTTGCCGGGGGAGTCCGCTTTGTCCCCTTTGCTCTTTGTGGTCTTGGTCTTGGCGTCGTTCTGCTCCTTTCGAGCTTCGGCCTTACCTTGGCTCACCTCCCTTGCCTTGCTCAATGCGGTGGTGCCCGCGGCTTAGACTGCCCATGCACAGTTATAGGGGTACAAAAAGTGTACCCCTCTTTTTGTACACCGATAGATGGGTTAGTTTTTTTGGATGGGTTAGATGCATCTAACCTAAACTAACCCTCCTGTTTGGATCTTTTTGGGTTAGTTGACTCCAAACTAACCCAAACTAACTCTAACCCATGGATCCAAACAGAGCCGATGATGGAGTGAGGGATTATGGTACTTAGGGGGGTGCGTGTCACATGGAGAGAGAACAGGGGCGGAGAGTGTTGGATCGCGAGCGAGACATGTGTATGTGTGAAACAGGGAGATATAAGGCCAGTTTGTCTTGCGTCGTGAGCATCTTTTGCATGGCCTGGGGTTGTGGCTGTATTTCATGCACGCTTGTTTGGTTGCTACCATGTGAAAAAGAAAGCCCGCCTGGGCTGGGTTCCCTTGCAATTTAATTAGCCTGGCTGAACTCCGGACACTGCAAGTAGCCCGCCCAAGCGACCGATTTGAACGTCTGTCGTGGCTCGGTCGTTCGCCACGAGGCTAACAAAGAACATGGATGGATATTAGCATTAAATAATTGATGCATGGATTTATTGATGGGACATTGATGCTTTGTTCGCCTGCATGAACCAAACGCTTCAGACTACACAAGCCTGGCCAGCAGAAATATTTTACATCTCACGCCCACACCAGCAAGACCGCCATCAAGGCATGAGGGTCAGTCACGAACCAAACTTACCAATAAAGTTTGAGAGAGATTGAGGAGCCCCGATAAGGCTGAGTGGTGCGCCGAGATAGCTGAGAGGGGAAAGAGATATTCCATCCGCCGATAATGCGGTGCATGTAAATTTTTTAGAAGTCAAACTTTGGAAACTTTGATCAGGTTTACGCAAATGTTATTTATATCTACAATACCAAAGATACATCATACAAAACTACATCTCATGGTGAATCTAATGGTATATGTTAGTTGTACTAGATGTAATTCTTTTTCTCCACGTACATGGTCAAACTTTGTGATGTTTGACTTTTCAATAAATCTATGTGCTATGGACGGAGGAGAGTGCCTTAGTCGAGACAGATCAAGTGCGTGTGAAGGAGAATGAGTAAGTGTGCAAAAAGAGTATGCGTGTGAAAGACAAAGTGACAGCACACGATAAATTAGAGAGAGTGTGTGTTTTTTTGTTTCTTATGCGAACATATCACGCATGCATCTCTGAGATTGAAAAGAGAGGCGAGGAGATACACGAAGATAGCTAGTGTGTGATTGTTTGCAACGGAGAGAGACATCCCTGTAGCACATGTCCAATAGAGGTCTGGACAACAAGGAAAAAAGGTCGAGAGGGACACATGGATGGCATGGACGCATGGGGAGGGAGAGAGGGTGTGTTTGTGATAGAGAGATCCCCTCGAGATCGTGAGGGGACTATATGGGTGGGAGATCGAGGGAGTGCATGCGCGATAGAAAGATGCCCCGAGAGAAATCGAGATAGACCATGCACATGTTTGTGATGGAGACTAAGATTAGCTAGTCATATAAATATAGGGGGGACTGCGTGTGCCTACAATTGAGTGAGAGACCATCATACTTGGCTAGCTGGCCATGAGAATGTGTGTGTGCGTGCGTGTGAGATGGAGAGAGAACGAGGGAGAGAGATAGAGTTTTAGATGGGCCTATCGAGTGCGAGTAAGATATGCATGTGTATGTGTGACCCAGGTGGATGGAGAGTTTGAGAGAAGGGGGAAAGAGCTCCGAGACGACATAGTGGTGCGTGAGAGAGTTACGAGAAAAGAGCCAAGGAATTTGTGTGCGTACGATGAGTGCACCCAAGATATCTAGCTTGGACTAGCTAGAGTATCATACATAGTGTGTGAGAGAGACCTATAGATGGTGTATATATGAATGCGAACTAGAATGACCCCCCCCCCACACACACACACACACACCCACACAAAGAGAGAGAGAGAGAGCGAGAGAGAGAGAGAGAGAGATAAAGGGAGAGGGACCAACAAGGTTTTTGTGTCAGATGCGTGCGATAGAATTGAAGATTGTCCGCGAGAGAGTGAGAGAGAGAGAGAGAACAGGAGTCCGGGAGAGGGGGAGGTCGCGTTTTATGCATCAAAGACTGATATAAACCATGTTTCGATATAAACTTGCATTCAAATATTTAAATTGGAGAACATGTTGTCTACAATCCACACATGAACGGATATATGCATATATCAAACAAGTTCATTAATTTGACTTTCAACATGTTCATGGAGTACTATAACACTGACAACATGCTACTCGATTGAGGTGTTCAATTTTGGATTTAGTTCACTATTTTGACCTACTGAACGAGCTAGTTCATTGAATCGAGATATTTCATTTTGGGTTTGATTCGCGTTTTTGAGTGGGTCAACTATTTGTCATATAGTAAATCGCTAGCAACGAGCATGTAAAAACACATTATTCCCGAGCATCATCTCTCCATCTAAAAAAGAAGTGGCAAGCTAATATTTCAAAATTTGATTCGAATCGAGTTGGTAAGGTAGACGTGGATGCTCGTTCTCCCAAAATTTGAACGAACCATTAAACATCCTCTCTGCTCGGTGGAATTACCGAGCAAATAAATGGGAGACGCGAAATTACCGTCCTATGTGGGACACGATCAATTGGCCCGTTGTACATCAAGGGTAGGTTCGTAATTTCATCCAAGCGCCGCCTCCTCGGCCGAAATAACATGTGCCAATAATTTATAAACCATGGTCGGCAAAAACGCCTCCTCGCCTGAAATAGCTCGTGCCCACTATTTCAAAACACGCCTCCTCGCCCAAAATCGCCGCGCCACTATAGTTAAAAACACGCCTCCTACCTCAAATCGCTCCGCCCACTTTTTGGGAGAAGCAAAGTTACTCTACTATCCCCGACCCTCAAGACACAGACCCAGGCCGAGAAGCCTATAGGCAAGGGTAGAACTGTAACTCCCCTCACATTTCGCATAAATGCGTCTCAGAAGACATGGTTCCACTCCCTCCCAATCCCCCCCGCCCGCCCCCATTCATACCTCATGGGCGCCAAATCACCTTCTCCCGGAAGCTCCCTTCTCCCGAGCCGCGAAACCTCAGCCCCACCTTCATGGTGCCCCCCACTACACCAATTTCACAGCCGCCCTCCTCCCTAATGCCGGAGACGTTGTCCAATTGCCGTCGTGCACTGGGCTGTGTGCCTCTTACTCCGTGCTGCTGGTGCTGCCTCGACGACGGCCGCGTGAACCGTACCGGAGCCGATTCACCCCCGTCGTTGTTCACGGCGCCGGAGCGGCTCCAACTTCGATCCGCCCAGAGTCCCGGCGCTGCTTCCGCCAGAGCCGTCGACCGTGGTGACATCGCTCTTTCCCTGCCGCGGTCGCCATCAAGAATCGCGCCCGCCTCACCGACTCGGCAGCTTGGACCTGCCTACTTCACCATGCCGCCAGATAGGTCGCACCAAGATCTGAAATCACTTTATTTAGGCGTTAGTTGTCTGAATTTTTATTCGGGCCAATCGATTCCCAATGGGAAGAAGCACCTCGAGGCGGCGGAGCTCCTAGGCTGCCGTTGGCTGGTGTCTAACGAAGGGTGCGGGCGCAAGTTCGCCGCGAAGCAGCGCTTAGATGGCTATCTTTTAGAGTTGCGGGGTTGAAGGTACCGCCGCCGCGGATCTGGATGACAGGAGTCTTTGTGGATTGGCCCGGGCGGCGCAACCACGGCAAAGGCGGTAGGGCGGAGCGGGTTTTGGCCGGGCCACGGACGGCGGAGGCAGGCTGCTCGCCGCTGGTCGCTGGTTCTTCGGGAAGATTCGAACAGTGTCACCGGGAGGCACAAGACGCCATCAAGCCATCCGGCGAGATCGGACAATACCAAAATAAAATAAAATCGTGTGACCCCAATTTAGTCTTCAACAATGACGTGTGACCACTCGCATCTTTGTTGTTGATCTCTTAGTGTATTTCTTCGATCAAAGAGATATGTTGTTCTTAACATTATGCGTTATCTGCATCTTCAGACACGCCGTCTTCGGACTCACCGCAGCTGCTCCAACAAGGGAAGCATACACCAAAATGGAGCTACAGTCCCCAATCAACAGCTCCTCAGATCGAATGCGCTGCGTTCGACATGGACAGCCACAACAACCGTAGGGCCATCGACAAGTCAGCACATGATGCTCACTCCTATGGATGGCAGCGATAGGTTGTACCTCATCTTACTTGTGTGCAACATTTATGGCTTTGTTATTCATTTAAGCATGGAAAATAGATCATCACATTTGACTATATGTTCATGCTGATCTCTTACGGGTCTTGTTCAGGAGTTCACGCTGTTCCATAGTTCAGCTAAGATACTTGTTCTTTAGGTAACGATGTTCCATAGTTATCATCCATCAGCCAATGCTATCCCACAGGCTGGTGATTATAGTATTATCCCACTTCTAGTATTACCTATGTTGTTCTTTAATACTTTTGTGTGCAGTCTAGTTAATCTCGAGTACAAATGATACATATTCTGTAGCTTTCATCTGTGTTCTCCCTTTAGTTTATGAGACCTGTTGCTGCTAGTTAACCCCGCTCCTACTGAAGGAAATATGCCCTAGAGGCAATAATAAAGTTATTATTTATTTCCTCATATCATGATAAATGTGTATTATTCATGCTAGAATTGTATTAACCGGAAACATAATACATGTGTGAATACATAGACAAACATACAGTCACTAGTATGCCTCTACTTGACTAGCTCATTAATCAAAGATGGTTATGTTTCCTAACCATAAACATGTGTTGTTATTTGATTAATGGGATCACATCATTAGGAGAATGATGTGATTGACATGACCCATTCCGTTAGCTTAGCACTTGATCATTTAGTATATTGCTATTGCTTTCTTCATGACCTATACATGTTCCTGTAACTATGAGATTATGCAACTCCGCTACGGAGGAACACTTTGGTGCTACCAAACGCCACAACGTAATCGGGTGATTATAAAGGAGTACTACAGGTGTCTCCAAAGGTACATGTTGGGTTGGCGTATTTCGAGATTAGGTTTTGTCACTCCGATTGTCGGAGAGGTATCTCTAGGCCTTCTCGGTAATACACATCACATAAGCCTTGCAAGCATTGCAACTAATAAGTTAGTTGTGAGATGATGTATTACGGAACGAGTAAAGAGACTTGTCGGTAACGAGATTGAACTAGGTATTGGATACCGACGATCGAATCTCGGGCAAGTAACATACCGATGACAAAGGGAACAATGTATGTCGTTATGTGGTTTGACCGATAAAGATCTTCGAAGAATATGTAGGAACCAATATGGGCATCCAGGTTCCGCTATTGGTTATTGACCGAGAATAGTTCTAGGTCATGTGTACATAGTTCTCGAACCCGTAGGGTCCGCACGCTTAACGTTACGATGACAATTTATTATGAGTTTAGAAGTTTTGATGTACGAAGTTTGTTCGAGTCCCGGATGTGATCACGGACATGACGAGGAGTCTCAAATGGTCGAGACATAAAGATTGATATATTGGAAGCCTATGTTTGACTTCGAATAGTTCCGGTGAAATCGGATTTTACCGAACACCGGGGGGTTACCGGAACCCTCCCGGGGGTTAATGGGCCTTAGTGGGCCGTAAGGGAGAAGAGGAGGGCCAGCCAGGGCAGGCCGCGCGCCCCCTCCCCCCCTAGTCCGAATAGGACAAGGAGAGGGGGCGCCCTTCCTCTTCCCCTCCCCCAAGTCCTAATCCAACTTGGAAAGGGGGAGTCCTACTCGGTGGGAGTAGGACTCCTCCGCCCGCCTCCTAGGGCCGCCCGCACCCCTTGCTCCTTTATATACGGGGCGGGGGCACCCCATGACACACAAGTTGATCTACGGATCGTTCCTTAGCCGTGTCGGTGCCCCCTCCACCATATTCCACTTCGGTCATATCGTCATGAGCTTAGGCGAAGCCCCGCGCCGGTGGAGCATCATCATCATCACCACGCCGTCGTGCTGACGGAACTCATCCCCGACGCTTTGCTGGATCGGAGCCCGGGGATCGTCATCGAGCTGAACGTGTGCTGAACTCGGAGGTGCCGTGCGTTCGGTACTTGGATCGGTCGGATCGTGAAGACGTACGACTACATCAACCGCCTTGTTATAACGCTTCCGCTTACGGTCTACGAGGGTACGTGGACATACACTCTCCCCGCTCGTTGCTATGCTATCACCATGATCTTGCGTGTGCGTAGGAAATTTTTTGAAATTACTACGTTCCCCAACAGTGGCATCCGAGCCAGGTTTTATGCGGTGATGTCATATGCACGAGTAGAACACAAGTGAGTTGTGGGCGATATAAGTCATACTGCTTACCACCATGTCATACTTTGGTTCGGCGGTATTGTGAGATGAAGCAGCCCGGACCGACATTACGCGTACGCTTACGCGAGACAGGTTTCACCGCTTGAGCACTCGTTGCTTAAAGGTGACCGCGGTGTCTGCTTTCTCACTTTAGTTGAACCGAGTGTGGCTACGCCCGTCCTTGCGAAGGTTAAAACAGCACCAACTTGACAAACTATCGCTGTGGTTTTGATGCGTAGGTAAGAACGGTTCTTGCTCAGCCCGTAGCAGCCACGTAAAACTTGCAACAACAAAGTAGAGGACGCCTAACTTGTTTTTGCAGGGCATGTTGTGATGTGATATGGTCAAGACGTGATGCTATATTTTATTGTATGAGATGATCATGTTTTGTAACCGAGTTATCGGCAATCGGCAGGAGCCAAATGGTTGTCGCTTATTGTATGAAATGCAACGCCATGTAATTGCTTTACTTTATCACTAAGCAATAGCGATAGTCGTAGAAGCAATAGTTGGCGAGACGACAACGATGCTACGATGGAGATCAAGGTGTCACGCCGGTGACGATGGTGATCATGACGGTGCTTCGGAGATGGAGATCACAAGCACAAGATGATGATGGCCATATCATATCACTTATATTGGTTGCATGTGATGTTTATCCTTTATGCATCTTATCTTGCTTTGATTGACGGTAGCATTTTAAGATGATCTCTCACTAAAATTATCAAGACGTGTTCTCCCGAGTATGCACCGCTGCCAAAGTTCGTCGTGCCTGCACACCACGTGATGATCGGATGTGATAAGCTCGTCCATCTACAACGGGTGCAAGCCAGTTTTGCACACGCAGAATACTCAAAGTTAAACTTGACGAGCCTAGCATATGCAGATATGGCCTCGAACACGAGAGACCGAAGGTCGAGCGTGAATCATATAGTAGATATGATCAACATAGTGATGTTCACCATTGAAAACTACTCCATCTCACGTGATGATCGGTTATGGTTTAGTTGATTTGGATCACGTAATCACTTAGATAACTAGAGAGATGTCTGTCTAAGTGGGAGTTTTTAATATGATTAATTGAACTTAAATATATCATGAACTTAGTACCTAATAGTATTTTGCTTGTCTATGTTTACTGTAGATAGATGGCTCGTGTTGTTGTTCCGTTGAATTTTAATGCGTTCCTTGAGAAGCAAAGTTGAAAGATGATGGTAGAAATTACACGGACTGGGTCCGTAACGAGGATTATCCTCATTGCTGCATGAAGAATTACGCCCCGGAAGCACCGCTGGGTGCCAGCCCTGCTGCAGAGCAACGCCGTAAGTTGTGAACGTCTGGCGAGCAAAGTGATGACTACTCTATAGTTCAATGTGCCATGCTTTACGGCTTAGAACCGGTCTTCAACAACGTTTTGAACGTCATGGAGCATATGAGATGTTCCAAGAGTTGAAGTTAATATTTCAAGCAAATGCCCGGATTGAGAGATATGTAGTCTCCAATAAGTTCTATAGCTGCAAGATGAAGGAGAATAGTTCATCAAGGAACATATACTCAAAATGTCCGGGTATAATAATCACTTGATTCAACCGGAGTTAATCTTCCGGATGATAGTGTCATTGACAGAATTCTTCAATCACTACCACCAAGCTACAAGAGCTTCGTGATGAACTATAATATGCAAGGGATGACCAAGACAATTCCGAGCTCTTCGCAATGCTAAAAGCTGCGGAGGTAGAAATCAAGAAAGAGCATCAAGTGTTGATGGTCAACAAGACCACTAGTTTCAAGAAAAGGGCAAAGGAAGAAGAAGGGTAACTTCAAAAGAACAGCAAGAAAGTTGCTGATCAAGAGAAGAAACCCAAGTCTGGACCTAAGCCTGAAACCGAGTGTTTCTACCGCAAGCAAACTGGTCACCGAAGCGGAACTGCCCCAAGTATTTGGCGGATAAAAGGATGGCAAGGTGAACAAAGGTATATGTGATATACATGTTATTGATGTGTACCTTACTAGAGCTCGTAGTAGCACCTGGGTATTTGATACTGGTTCTGATGCTAATATTTGCAACTCAAAACAGGGACTACGGAATAAGCGAGCACTGGCAAAGGACGAGGTGACAATGCGCGTGGGAAACGGTTTCAAAGTCGATGTGATCGCGGTCGGCACGCTACCTCTACATCTACCTTCGGGATTAGTTTTAGTCCTTAATAATTGTTATTTGGTGCCAGCGTTGAGCATGAACATTATATCTGGATCTTGTTTGATGCGAGACGGTTATTCATTTAAATCAGAGAATAATGGTTGTTCTATTTATATGAGTAATATCTTTTATGGTCATGCACCTTTGAAGAGTAGTCTATTTTTATAAAATCTCGATAGTAGTAATACACATATTCATTATGTCGAAGCCAAAAGATGCAAAGTTAATAATGATAGTGCAACTTATTTGTGGCACTGCCGTTTAGGTCATATCGGTGTAAAGCGCATGAAGAAACTCCATACTTGATGGACTTTTGGAATCACTTGATTATGAATCACTTGGTACTTATGAACCGTGCCTCATAGGCAAGATGACTAAAACACCGCTTCTCCGGTCGATGGAGAGAGCAACAGATTTGTTGGAAATCATACATACGATGTATGTGGTCCGATGAATGTTGAAGCTCGTGGCGGATATCGTTATTTTCTCACCTTCACAGATGATTTAAGCAGATATGGGTATATCTTCTTAACGAAGCATAAATCTGAAACATTTGAAAAGTTCAAAGAATTTCAGAGTGAAGTTGAAAATCATCATAACAAGAAAATAAAATTTCGACGATCTGATCGTGGAGGAGAATATTTGAGTTATGAGTTTGGTCTACATTTGAAAAATTGCGGAATAGTTTCACAACTAACGCCACCTGGAACACCACAGCGTAATGGTGTGTCCGAACGTCGTAATCGTACTTTACTAGATATGGTGCGATCTATGATGTCTCTTACCGATTTACCGCTATCATTTTGGGGTTATGCTTTAGAGACGGCCGCATTCACGTTAAATAGGGCACCATCAAAATCCGTTAAGACGACTCCTTATGAACTATGGTTTGGCAAGAAACCAAAGTTGTCGCTTCTGAAAGTTTGGGGCTGCGATGCTTATGTGAAAAACTTCAACCCGATAAGCTTGAACCCAAATCGAAAAATGTGTCTTCATAGGATACCCACAGGAAACAGTTGGGTACACCTTCTATCACAGATCCAAGGCAAGACATTCGTTGTTAAGAATGGATCCTTTCTAGAGAAGGAGTTTCTCTCGAAAGAAGTGAGTGCGAGAAAAGTAGAACTTGATGAGGTAACAGTACCAGCTCCCTTATTGGAAAATGGTTCATCACAGAAATCGGTTCCTGTGACACCTACACCAATTAGTGAGGAAGTTAATGATGATGATCATGAAACTTCATATCAAGTTTCTACTGAACTACGTAGGTCAACTAGAGTAAGATCTGCACCAGAGTGGTATGGTAATCCTATTCTGGAAGTCATGTTACTTGACCATGGTGAACCTACAAACTATGAAGAAGCGATGGTGAGCCTAGATTCCGCAAAATGGCTGGAAGCCATGAAATCTGAGATGGGATCCATGTATGAGAACAAAGTATGGACTTTGGTTGACTTGCCCAATGATCGGCAAGCCATTAAGAATAAATGGATCTTTAAGAAGAAGACTGACGCTGATGGAAATGTAACTGTCTATAAAGCTCGACTTGTTGCAAAAGGTTTTCGACAAGTTCAAGGAGTTGACTACGATGAGACTTTCTCACCAGTAGCGATGCTTAAGTCTGTCCGAATCATGTTAGCAATTACTGCATTTATGATTATGAAATTTGGCAAATGGATGTAAAAACTGCATTCTTGAATGGATTTCTAGAAGAAGAGTTGTATATGATGCAACCAGAAGGTTTTGTTGATCCAAAAGGTGCTAACAAAGTGTGCAAGCTCCAGCGATCAATTTATGGTCTGGTGCAAGCCTCTCGGAGTTGGAATAAACGCTTTGATAGTGTGATCAAAGCATATGGTTTTATACAGACTTTTGGAGAAGCCTGTATTTACAAGAAAGTGAGTGGGAGCTCAGAGCATTTCGATATTATATGTGGACGACATATTATTAATTGGAAATGATATAGAATTTCTGGATAGCATAAAAGGATACTTGAATAAAAGTTTTCAATGAAAGACCTCGGTGAAGCTGCTTACATATTGGGCATCAAGATCTATAGAGATAGATCAAGACGCTTAATTGGACTTTCACAAAGCACATACCTTGATAAAGTTTTGAAAAAGTTCAAAATGGATCATGCAAAGAAAGGATTTTTACCAGACACAAGGTGTGAAATTGAGTCGACTCAATGCCCAACCACAGCAGAAGATAGAGAGAAAATGAAAGATGTTCCTATGCTTCAGCCATAGGCTCTATCATGTATGCAATGCTGTGTACCAGACCTGACGTATGCTTAGCAATAAGCTTGGCAGGAAGGTACCAAAGTAATCCAGAGTGGATCATCGGACAGCGGTCAAGAACATCCCGAAATACGAAAAGGACTAAGGATATGTTTCTCGATATGGAGGTGACAAAGAGCTAGTCGTAAATGGTTACGCCGATGCAAGCTTTGACACCGATCCGACGATTCTAAATCGCAAACCGGATACGTGTTTTTATTAAACGGTGGAGCTGTCAGTTGGTGCAGTTCAAAACAAAGCGTCGTGGCGGGATCTACATGTGAAGCGGAGTACATAGCTGCTTCGGAAGCAGCAAATGAAGGAGTCTGGATAAAAGAGTTCATTTCCGATCTAGGTGTCATACCTAGTGTATTGGGTCCAATGAAGATCTTCTGTGACAATACTGGTGCAATTGCCTTGGCAAAGGAATCCAGATTTCACAAGAGGACCAAGCATATCAAGAGACGCTTCAATTCCATTCGGGACCAAGTCCAAGTGGGAGACATAGAGATTTGCAAGATACATACGGATCTGAATGTTGCAGACCCGTTGACTAAGCCTCTTCCACGAGCAAAACATGATCAGCACCAAGACTCCATGGGTGTTAGAATCATTACTGTGTAATCTAGATTATTGACTCTAGTGCAAGTGGGAGATGAAGGAAATATGCCCTAGAGGCAATAATAAAGTTATTATTTATTTCCTCATATCATGATAAATGTTTATTATTCATGCTAGAATTGTATTAACGGAAACATAATACATGTGTGAATACATAGACAAACATACAGTCACTAGTATGCCTCTACTTGACTAGCTCATTAATCAAAGATGGTTATGTTTCCTAACCATAAACATGTGTTGTTATTTGATTAATGGGATCACATCATTAGGAGAATGATGTGATTGACATGACCCATTCCGTTAGCTTAGCACTTGATCGTTTAGTATATTGCTATTGCTTTCCTCATGACCTATACATGTTCCTGTAACTATGAGATTATGCAACTCCCTTTACCGGAGGAACACTTTGGTGCTACCAAACGTCACAACGAATCGGGTGATTATAAAGGAGTACTACAGGTGTCTCCAAAGGTACATGTTGGGTTGGCGTATTTTGAGATTAGGTTTTGTCACTCCAATTGTCGGAGAGGTATCTCTAGGCCTTCTCGGTAATACACATCACATAAGCCTTGCAAGCATTGCAACTAATAAGTTAGTTGTGAGATGATGTATTACGGAACGAGTAAAGAGACTTGCCGGTAACGAGATTGAACTAGGTGTTGGATACCGACGATCGAATCTCGGGCAAGTAACATACCGATGACAAAGGGAACAACGTATATCGTTATGCGGTTTGACCGATAAAGATCTTCGAAGAATATGTAGGAACCAATATGGGCATCCAGGTTCCGCTATTGGTTATTGACCGAGAATAGTTCTAGGTCATGTCTACATAGTTCTCGAACCCGTAGGGTCCGCACGCTTAACGTTACGATGACAGTTTATTATGAGTTTATAAGTTTTGATGTACCGAAGTTTGTTCGGAGTCCCGGATGTGATCACGGACATGACGAGGAGTCTCGAAATGGTTGAGACATAAAGATTGATATATTGGAAGCCTATGTTTGTACTTCGAAATAGTTTCGGGTGAAATCCGGATTTTACCGGAACACCGGGGGGTTACCGGAACCCTCCCGCGGGTTAATGGGCCTTAGTGGGCCATAAGGGAGAAGAGGAGGGCCGGCCAGGGCAGATCGCGCGCCCCCTCCCCCCCTAGTCCGAATAGGACAAGGAGAGAGGCGGCGCCTTCCTCTTCCCCTCCCCAAGTCCTAATCCAACTAGGAAGGGGGAGTCCTACTCCTGGGAGTAGGACTCCTCCGCCGCCTCCTCCTAGGGCCGGCCGCACCCCCTTGCTCCTTTATATACGGGCAGGGGGCACCCCATGACACACAAGTTGATCTACGGATCGTTCCTTAGCCGTGTGCAGTGCCCCTCCACCATATTCCACTTCGTCATATCATCGCGGAGCTTAGGCGAAGCCTGCGCCGGTGGAGCATCATCATCGCCACCACGTCGTCTTGTCCGACAGTAACTCATCCCCGACGCTTTCTGGATCGGGCCCGGGATCGTCATCCAGCTGAACGTGCTGAACTCGGAGGTGCCGTGCGTTCGGTACTTGGATCGGTCGGATCGTGAAGACGTACGACTACATCAACCGCGTTGTTATAACGCTTCCACTTACGGTCTACGAGGGTACGTGAACATACACTCTCCCCGCTCGTTGCTATGCTATCACCATGATCTTGCGTGTTCGTAGGAAATTTTTTGAAATTACTACGTTCCCCAACACCTACTATTTATGTCGTCTCCTACAGGCACTCATTTACATAAATCTAACTACTAGTTGTCTTCCATGCATGTCAGATATAATTGCACACACTGATATATCCACAAGAACCTCACAGAGCAATGTAAAGGCCAATAAACTTGATGTCAATGATACCCAATATGATGGAACATGTAAAGGCGGTTCTTCAGAAGACTTGCAAAAAGATGATGAATCCTCTTCACCCCACAAGGTCCTTGCTCTAACTTGGCCTGTGATATGGGTACAACATGCATATAATGTCCTGGAGTGTATTTACTCTGTTGCAATGCCATGTGCTTAGCATGCTGATCATGCATGTAAATATGTCATGCCTTCCTGTTTTTCAGTACCTATTCCATTCATGATAACATGTTTTCAAATTCAAGTACTGTCATTCTACTCTATCGCAATACCATCTGCTTAATTTGGAAATCATGCTTCTGAATATCTTATGCATTGTTATTCATCAGTATGTACTTCATCTGTCTACCATACCATGTTTTTTTACATTGAAGTGTTGTTCTAGTGCTCTGTTGCCATGCCATCTTATTTTCCCAGTCATACACGTGTATGTTGCCTTAGTTATTTCTGTATGTATTCCGCTAGCATATAGTTTTACATTCAACTAGTGTTTTTTTGCTGTGTTGTCCTCTCGTATCCCTAGATCTTACACCATACTCCCTCCGTCCGGATTACATGTTGCCGAAATGGATAAAAAAGGATGTATCTAGGACTGAAATACGCCTAGACCCATCCATTTTTTCCGGATGGAGGGAATACATGTCAATATGTCATGCCTTTCTATTCTTCAGTACCTATTCCATCTCTCTGTTGTCGCATGTTTTATAATTAAAGCACCATTCTTCTATACAAGGCATGCAAGGGAAGACGACTATGTTAGAATCTAAAGGGTTACAAACAAGGCCTTTGCAAAAGATCCAAACGCCAGAGATAATAAACCAACTCCAGTTTTTATAGATACCGCTCCAAAGACGAGGAACCCAACTCCTACCGATAATAAGCAGATTCCAGTGGCCAAAGAACTAGTCCGCTCGATCGAGCAAAAATATGTCAACTCAATTCTAAGAAGCGTGTGCGTATCCTTGCATCATGAAATTTTATAGCATGCTGATCATATTTTCTACATGTTTCTTACCCATCTCTCTTTTAGAAAATAAGCTTAACAGATGGAAGAATTTCTGCAATGGTATCATTTATGAGGAAAGATTCTTACAGGAATTCTCTGTGCTCCAATGTAGATGTAAGTACCTGTTGTATATCACTATATTTTTACATCAGCATGTATTTTGTTAATCGGCGTGAATCCAACCTTTATCTTATCTAAATTTAGTTGTAGCAAAATGTATGATTAAAGGCCACAATGTTGATTTTTGTAAGGAAAACTGCCTGGTAGTTTTGCATCCTGAGCTGCATGAGTATACTATCTCATATCAGTGGGTTTGAATACTTTGTTTCTGCAGTGGGTTTTTCAGTCTTTTTTTCCTATGTTGTCCTGTCGTATCCCTAGCTCTTACATCATACTCCCTGCATCCGGATTAAATGTCGCAGAAATGTATAAAACTGGATGTATCTAGAACTGAAATACGCCTAGACCCGTCCATTTATTTTCGGATGGAGGGAATACATATCAATATGTCATGCCTTTCTATTCTTCAGTACCTATTCCATCTCTGTTGTAGCATGTTTTATAACTGAATCACCATTCTTCTATATAAGGCATGCAAGGGGAAGACGGCTATGTTAGAATCTGAAGGGTTACAAACCAGGTCTTTGCAAAAGATCCAAACACCAGGAGATAATAAATCAACTCCATTTTTCATAGATACTGCTCCAGCACAGAGAAACCCAAGTTCCACTGATAATAAGCAGATTCCAGTGGCCAAAGAAACTAGTCCGCTCCAGTCCAGCAAAAGAATGTCAACTCCATTCTAAGAAGCGTGTGCGTATCCTCGCATCATGAAATTTTATAGCATTCTGATCATATTTTCTACATGTTTCTTACCCATCTCTCTTTTAGAAAATAAGGTTAAACGATAGAAGACTTCCTCCATTGGGATCGTATTCGAGGAAAATATCTTGCGGGAATTCTCTGTGCTCCTATGCTGATGTAAGCACCTGTTGTATATCACTATATTTTTACATCAACATGTATTTTGTTAATCGGCATGAATCTAACCTTTATCTGATCTAAAATTAGTTGTAGCAAAATGTTAAAGGCGCCAATGTTGATTTTTGTAAGGAAAACAGCCTGGTAGTTTTGCATACCGAGCTGCATGAATGTACTATCTCGTATCACGCACATTACTGAATTGTAGTGCTTCTCTGGTTGCCCATTCATTCATTGTGTCAATGTTGCTTTCATACTACCTTACATGGCTGAGGATAGCTGTGCCATATTGTGTTAATTTGGTGTAGGCTAGTTGCCCAAACGTGCGTTGTGTCAATGTTGCTTTCCTATTATCTGACTTGGCCAATGATAGCAATGCTAGTGTGTTAATTTTGTGCAGGCTGCTGAAAATAAGAAAACAAACTCTGAAAACAGCAAGGCAACCCCATTGTTTCTTTCCAGTAAATCTAAGCCAGGTAATATGGCAATAACTCATGATTAATCTGTTTGGTTCCCATCCTAATTTATGTTATGATGTAGTGGTCGAGACACTCTCCACTATCAATAATACAAGCCTGCCAAAATCGCCAACTGAATCAGTTCAGTATCCTCTGTCTCGAATGCAACAGAATAAATGTACGTTTGTGAACCAATTAATGGCTGAAGCAATGATGAAAATGGTGGATGAATCAGAGGTGCAGAGTCGTGCGACACAACAACTGATCAATGTTTTCAGAGAAAGTGTAGCAAAGCAGAAAGAACTTGCCAACATGCTTATGGGCGTCATCTGTGTTGAGGTTGCAGATTGTGACGTTGTAGATGGTTAGGTTCTGCTCATTTATTTGAACTGGCATCAATCTTTGCTTGCCCAGTTGATGTAATTTCCTGTAGTATATGCTGCATGTGCAACGTTATTCCCTGTATGCCGTACCTTTGCGTGATCGGTTTTGGTCCTGTGCATAATTTCTCGTCGTAATGGGCTCAAATTATCTAATTTGGCCGAAAGACATGTACGAACTTTAGTGGGCCCATTAAGTTAATGGGTCATTACTAGGCTGAAAGTTAATGGTCGTCCCTCTTACCTCCCGGGTCGTTAACAGGCCGACATCGAAGCGGGCAACAGGTGGCCCCGTTTATTTCATGGGTCGATTAACGAGGCCGTTACAAAGTTTGGGCTACATATGGCCCAATCTGTCTTCAGTAGGCCTTTAGCAGGCCGAAAGAGACAATGGGCTTGTCTTGGACCACGAAGACCATGGGCCGCTAAGAGGCCGAAAGTCGGTCGATTGTAAATGGCCCAATCGTGTTGTGGGCCTTTAGCAGCCGAAGAGAAACCGGGCTGGTATTGGACCATGAAGGGCATGGGTCGTTAAAGGCCAAAACTAAGGTCCGACTACAAATGGGCCAACTCATTTATGGTCCGTTAACAGGCGAAAGGCACACAGGCCGGAATCGCCCAACACTTAAATGGGTCGCTAAAGGCCAAAACTCAGGTCCGACTACAAATGGCCCAACTGATTTATGGGCCGTCAACAGGCTGAAAGTGACACCGGCCGAAAATTGGCCCAACACTTAAATGGGCCGCTAAAGGCGAAACTCAGGTCCGACAACAAATGGCCCATCAGATTTGTGGGCCGTCAACAGTGAAAGACACACCGGCCGTAAACTAGCCCAACATTTAAATGGGTCGCTAAAGGCGAAAGATGTACATCTGAAAATTGGCCCATCCATTAAATGGGCCGTTAACAGGCCGAAATCTCATCGGGCCGATATTGAGCCCAAATATATAGCGGGCTGTTAACGGGCTCGAACTGATGATGGGCTGCAATGGTGTCAAATCTTTAACAGGTCGTTGACGGGTCGAATTGGCACATCTCGTATGGGCCATGGGCTTAAATGGACCTGACACAAGTAGGCCTTATATGGGCTGGCCTGCTAATTTTTACCGGGCCGGCCTTTTCACAGGAATGGGCCTCTGTTGGGCCGTGCAACGTGTCGACGTATCATAGGCGCCCTCCGTCCAATGAGTGGATGACATCTGTCCCAACGATGAGCCGACACGTATTTCCTCCAGCCAATGATGATTTTACACGTGGAAAATCCCCATTGGTCGGGGCTGTTAACGGGTTATCGGATCCAAAACCCGACCTGATAGCTTAACGGCGTTCCGTTACGGTGGATGCCACGTGTCGGTCACCCTTGACGAAAGCACTTCTGTGACGCGCGATTTATCGTCATGGAAGTGGACACTTCCGTGATGATAATTTTGGTAATGTCATGGAACACTTCTACGAAAGCACAGGTATGACTATCTTGATTCTGTCATAAATTTGTCATGGATGTACATGCATGACAAAAAGCGCGACCTACTGTGACAAACACGTATCATCACGGAAGTGTTTTTTTTTGTAGTGCATGTGCTATCTTTTTCACTCTGATTCCTAGCATAAGGACAATGTCGTGCTTCTTGCCACGAATGAGATTAATCTATCTAGCCAAATCTTCCTTAGGTCTAGATTGATTCGAAAATTTTAGGGTTAGCACTCTGCAAAACTCATCTCGGACCGACCGAAATGTAGAAATCGATCTCACTGATTTGGCTTAGGCCATTGCACTTGCGCTTTTTGGTCTGACCAAAACGTGCAAATCGGTGTGACCGAGTTTAGGATTCTGTGAAACCCTATCAATCTCGGTGCCACCGAACTGTGACTCGGCCCAATCGAGTTCACTAGTTTAGGTTCCAAGTGTTGCTTCGGTATCACCGAGTTTGTCAATTCGGTAGCTCCGAGATCACTTCTGTAGAGAACTAAAACTAATCTTTTTGACTCAATTTGTTTTGCAAAATCTCTGTACTTTGTGATGCTCATCTACTCTACCTCATCTACAACCTATTCACAGGGTCTGCTGACAGTTGACTGCATGATGTCTGACCAGAGTGACAGCCAGGACAGGTCTAAACAGCCAGGAAGCTGAGTGAGGGCACTAGTCCCTCCAGCAGCTATGATGAGGGCAGCAGGAGCACACCTAGTAACTTGCCCAAGGCAGCTACTAGAACAAGGAAGAAGAGAACTTTTGATTCAGATGATGAATACTATGTTGCAGCTGATGATGAGGCCATTTCCAAGAGGAAAGTTGTGAAGAAAGAGTTTGGCACAGCTGCATCAACTAAGCGAGGCATGAACAAGAAGGCACCTACCAAGAGAGTTCCTATGTCAAAGGCCAGAGCCTCCAATCATGAAACTTCCAAGTCAACTGGAGGAGGGGGTGCTGGTGAGGAAAAGAAGAAGAAGGAGAGAAAAAGAGGAAGATGGTCCAAGAAGGTGGATCCCATGGCAGAATTTGAAAGGCACTCATCTGATGAAGATGATGAAGAGGAAGAGAATGCTGCTCCAGCACCTAAGGCACAGAAGCTCATGGGAGATGGTATTAAGTCAGGGGTTGCTGCTAAGCCCGAAAATGCTCCCAAAGCTGCTACTACTGTTCCCAAGACTGCACCCAAGAGGAGTACTAGGAACATACCTGTTGAGGAGAAGAACAAGGCCCCAGTGCCTGCAGCTGCAGAAGAGGAAGGTGAAGCCCAAGTACTAAGGAAGCTAAAGCCAAAGATCCCTGACAATAATGATGCACATCCTGTTGCAGAGGACATGAGGATCAGGAAGGATGCAGGACTGAGACAGTGGAGAAAGGCTGGCCCATATGCTGTAAGGAGAAGAACTGTTGTGGATTGCGGGTTCCATACAAAGGAACAACAAGATTTCTATGAGACAATCCTGCTTGACAAGAAGCCCATAGTGTGTGACATGAGATGGGTGGACTGGACCTACATAAGAGAGAATGAAGAGCACTTCTCAGGTGTCTATGACAGCTTCAAGGCATGTGAGGTTGACAAGTTTGTTGGCCAGAAGCTTACCAAGTGGAATGATGAGCTGATCATGCAATTCTATTCAACTGCTCATTTCTATCCAGATGGCAAAATTGTGTGGATGTCAGAGGGTACAAGGTACCAATCTACAGTTGAGGAGTGGGATAGATTGATCAATGCCCCAGAGGATCATGAAGATGGCTTGGATGTCTATGCCAAATAGAAGAAGGATAACAACTCAATGGCTAGTATATACAAGGAGATTCCTGATGCAGACCTAGAGACTCACAAGTTTGGCTCGGTGATGCACTTGCTGTCAGGGCTGCCAACCATCAACACCATTCTAAGGCACACTTTGTTGCCAAAGTCAGGAGATAACAGAATGATCATAGGACACTCCATCAACTTGCTGCATATATTTGATGTGCCTCAAAAGTTCAAGGTGAAGAGTCTGATTGTGGAAACAATCAAGAGGACAGCTGCAGGCCAAAAGAGATCATGTGGGTATGCTCCACAAATTCAGGTGCTCATCAACTCCAAGATGGGCACAGGCACATATTTGTTGGACAAGGAGAATTTAGCCCTCAAGCCAGACTTTGAGGACAACATTGTTGTCATGAATGAAGAAGATCCATCATCTGTGAGAGCACATGAGAAGAGAGAGAAGGCAAGGGCAGAGAAAGCTGCAAAGATGCCAACAGCTGAAGAGGCATCTCAGGTATTCTTGAAGAGAAAGCAAGATCAGCTTGGATATCTGATTGCATCCACCTTGAGGATTGAGAAGGGCTTGGCCACCCAGACTCAAACCAGGAGAGCTTGGAGAGGATCATTGAGCAGAAATTATATGATCTTGATGTCAAGGTAACTGAGATTCAGTCAGTAGTTGAGCAACTTCAGGAGGAACTGGAGGAGAAGAAGGGAAAGTCTACTACAGATGCTTTCACTAGATTGCCCAGGAGTCAGAGGTTTGCTGCAGTGCCTGTCCCAGACACAAGAGCTACCACATCTGCACCAGCAGCCACAGCTTCAGTGCCACCAGCTCCAGCAACCACTCCACCAGCTCCAACCACATCTACAGACGCTTTCGTCCTTGGAGTCATCTCTACACCACCTCATGAAGACCAAGCCAGAGAGACGCATAGCACTATGCATGTTTTTAACTTTTTGCTACTTGTTGCCAAAGGGGGAGAAATATGTATAGATCATAGTCTTCGAGAGAGAGAGAGAGAGAGAGAGAGAGAGTGTGTGTGTGTGTTGTTTTGTCTCTCTTTGCATTTCATTTGCTTGAACTTTATTGTGTTTTTTGCTTGATACATTATGTCTATTGTGAGAAACTTGGATGATCATGTGTTTGATCATATGCTACTTTAATGTGTGCTTGAATGATATATCCTTCATATCCATTTATGATCATTCACTTTGCTTGGTGATGAGTGCATGTGCTCAATTATTATCATTTTGAGCGCTCCGCCAAGATGTATGTGACATGGAAGAGTGACCCATGATCCTAACACATTGTGCATTTGCAGTCCAAAGCAAATTTTAAATAATGCAAAATTTTAGGGGGAGCTCTTGTTTGTCACATACTTCTGAAAGTGACAATGTATTTCAATCTTATTATCATTTGTCGAAACTTTGATCTATATGTTGTCATCAATTACCAAAAAGGGGGAGATTGAAAGTGCAACTATCCCTGGGTGGTTTTGGTAATGATTAACAACATATAGCTCAATGAACTAATGCCATTACAAGATAAATATTTCAGGAAAGTTCAATGATTGGCATGGCATGGATAAGGAATGTGGACCCCTCAAAATGCTAAGGACAAAAGATTGGCTCAAACTTCACAGTCCAAGACTCTACACTTTCTATTTTAGTGATCCAAGATCACATTGAGTCTATAGGAAAGCCAATACTATTAAAAGGGGATGAGGTGTTGCTTAATGGCTTGCTTGCTCAAAATGCTTAGTGATATGCTCCAAAAGCCCTCAACCACTTTCTCATATCCACATATGTCCGAAACCAAAAGTCAAACTCGGCCCCACCGATTTGATCCATCCGGCGCCACCGAGTTTATTTGACATAGCCACTGCCAGAAACCCTAGTCTTTTGGGTTTCACCGATAGGGATCTCGGTCTCATCGAGATGGGGTTGCAAACTCTCTGTTTCCCTTCGTAACCTTTCGGTCTAACCGAGATGAGCGATCGGTCCCACCGAGTCTGCAATGCAAACCCTCTGTTTCCTTTTCGTAACGCTTCGGTCCCACCGAGACGAGCGAATCGGTCCCACCAAGTTTGCCTGACCAACTCTCTGTTTGCTTATTACCAAGGTCGGGCCAACCGAGTTTGAGTAATCGGTCCAACCAAGATTACGTTATGCCCTAACCCTAATGATATCGGTCCCACCGAGATGACATGTCGGTCCCACCGAAATTGCCTAACGGTCACATATGCACTGAATTGGTCTGACCGAGTTTTCTGAGTCGGTCCCACCGAGTTTGGTATAATGTGTGTAACAGTTAGATTTTGTGTGGAGGCTATATATACCCCTCCACCCTCTCCTCATTCATGAGGGAAGACATCAGAATGTGCCTACACTTCCACTACTCATTTTATGAGAGAGAGCCACCTACTCATGTGTTGAGACCAAGACATTCAATTCCAACCATATGAATCTTGATCTCTAGCCTTCCCCAAGTTGCTTTCCACCAAATCCAATCCTATGAGAGTGAGTTGAGTGTTGGGGAGACTATCATTTGAAGCACAAGAGCATGGAGTTCATCATCAACACACCATCTATTACCTTTTGGAGAGTGGTGTCTCCTAGATTGGTTAGGTGTCACTTGGGAGCCTCCGACAAGATTGTGGAGTGATCCAAGGAGTTTGGAAGGGCAAGGAGAACGCCTACTTCGTGAAGATCTACCCTAGTGAGGCAAGTCCTTCATAGGCGATGGCCATGGTGGGATATACAAGGTTGCTTCTTCATGGACCCTTCATGGGTGGAGCCCACCGTGGACTCGCGCAGCCGTTACCCTTCGTGGGTTGAAGTCTCCATCAACGTGGATGTACGATAGCACCACCTATCGGAACCACGACAAAAACATCTGTGTCCCCTATTGCATTTGCACTCTCCAAACCCTTCCCTTTACATTCTTGCAAGTTGCATGCTTTACTTACCACTGCTCATATGCTCTTTGCATGCTTGTTTTAATTGTGTTAAGATTGCTTGACTTGTGCTAAGTTGTTAAAATCTGCCAAGAACTAAAATTGGGAAAAGGTTAAGTTTTTATTTGATCAAGTAGTCTAATCACCACCCCTCTAGACATACTTTCGATCCTACATAAATTAATGCACTTACTTCTCCCTGTTAGGCTGAATCCACCACCTATGGTCGCGGGTCGCCGGCACAGACGGTAGCTTAGTACCACCACGCTGGTAGACCTTCTTGGCCTCCTCAACCCGCTCACTCTCATTGTAGCAATCCTCAGATAAGGTCTCCTCAAGATCATCATCATGGTCACTAGTCTCCGAAGTCACATGTGACGAAGATTGTGGGACCCGAGTCACCTGGAGGAAGACACTGGGACTCGAGGCTCGTCGACCAGAGGCTTGTCAACCCATGGCTCGTCGTCCCGAGGCTCGTGGACCGGAGTCTGACACGTGTCCAAGTCAGATGGGTCCACCTGAGACGGAGCACTCCGGTGGTCCGGAGACTCAGCGGGGGGTGGCGGCAAGGAAGGAAGAACAACCTTCCTACCTCTGCTAGCGCCCCGTCCACCTCTACCTGCACCCCTCTTCTTCCCCCGACCTCCTCTCCCAGCCAAAGAAGAAGCGCCCGCCGAAGGTGCTTGGGTGTGTGCATGTTGTCTACCAGTGCCCTCTGAAGGTTCTGGGGTGGAATAACAACACCCCTCCCACGCGCCGAGGTAGGAGGCTCGGAGTGCTCTCGACCCAAGCCCACAATCTGTCAACACCTGCAATGAGAAAGAGTAAACGAAATTAGTACAACATAAACATAATAAAAAAATTAGTGTGTATCATCATCATGAACATAAAAAAAAAATCGGGGTGTCGTGTCGAGGGTCGAGGTGTCATGTCGGGGTAATGTGTCGGGGTCGGGGTGCCCCTCGGAAACCCTCGACCATCGGCAGCCCGTGGGAGTCAGGGTGTCGTGTCGGGGGTTGGGGTGTCGGTGGTTTAGGTGTAGGTGGAGGTCGGGTGGGTGTTAGGGTGTGTGGTGTCGGGGTCGGGGTGTCGTGTGGTGTAATAGGGTCGAGGGTCGAGTCGGGGTCAGGTGTCGTGGTCGGGATGGCAAATCCTCGACCCTTGACCCTCGACACGACACCTGACCCTCGACCCTTGACACGACACCCCACACCCCGACCCTCGACCCCGACACGACACCTGACCCCCGACCTCACCACACCACCCCCCCCCCGACCCTCGACACAACACCCCGACCCCTCGACCCTCGACATGACACCCCCGACAGCCCGACCCCTCGACCCTCGACATGACACCCCGACCACTCGACCCTCGAAACTAAATTAAAAAACCTAAACTAATTAAACTAAATATCCTAGACCAATTCAACTTAAACTAACTAAACTAGAAAACCAAAACCAATTAAACCTAAACTAACTAAACTAAACAACCTAAACTAATTAAACTAATTAAGGTAAACCTATTAAACCTAAAATAAATAACCTAAACTAATTAAACCTAAACTAACTAAACTAAATAACCTAAACTAATTAACCTAAACAAATTAAACCTAAACTAAACAACCTAAACTAATTAAACCTAAACTAACTAAACTAAATAACCTAAACAAATTAGACTTAAACTAAATAACGTAAATAAATTAAACCTAAACCTTAACTAAAAACCTTAATTAATTGAACCTAAAACTAACTAAACTAAAAATAGAAAAAAAAACAGGGTGGCAGGGGCTCACTTTGTGGGGCGGCGACAAGCGCGATGGTGACGGGGTGGGGAGGCGGCGAGGCGGCGCTCGAGGCGGTCCACCGGTGGCGGTGGGGAGGCTCGGGAGGGGGTGGGGAGGCAGGAAGGGGGCGGCGACCGGGCGGGGGGGTGGGCGACGGGGTGGCGACGGAGAGGTGGAGGGCCGGTGGGGGAGGCGGGACGGTGTGGGGACACGGGGCGGCTGCGGTTCTCGTCGGGCGCATAGGAGAGGAGGAGAAAGAGAGAGGGCAACGACGGGGGCGCGGGCCGTTATCTTATTTTGAAGCGTTGTCGGCCGTGTCGCCTTTGACGTTCGCAAGCTGATGGCAACAGACTCTTTGCCGTCTGCTGGCGGACAACAAAGAGGGGGCCCGTTAGGGCTTAATAGCCAGTGGGCCAAACACCCTCTTTGCCGTCAGCTAGCGGACGACAAAGAAGCTTCGACGTCCGCTAGCGGACGGCAAAATAATGGCTGATGGCAAAGCATTACTTTGTCGTCTACTGCCACTTTGTTGTCCGCTTTCTCGTGACTGATGGCAAAGACATTCTTTGTCGTCCGCTAGTAGATGGCAAAGAGGTGGCAGACGGCAAATCTTCTGATTCCAGTAGTGATGTAGGCGAAGGACCAGAGGGGGAACCTCTCCCCATCCAGGGGGTCATGGAGGAGGAAGCACAAGGGGGAGAACCTCTCCTCCTCTCACTCGGTGGCACCGAAGTGCCATCGGGAGGGGAATCATCGCCGCGGTGATCGTCTTCATCAACATCACCATCATCATCACCATGCTCATCTCTTTTACGCGGTCCACTCTCCCGCACCCCACTGTAATCACTACTTGAACTTGGTGTTTATGCCACATATTATGATCCAATGATGTGTTTCCATCCTATGATGTTTTGAGTAGATATCCTTTGCCTTTGGGTTGATTGATGATCTAGATTGGTATGAGTTGTATGTTTTATTTTGGTGTTGTCCTATTGTGCCCTCCGTGTCACGCAAGCATGAGGGATTCCCGTTGTAGGGTGTTGCAATACATTCATGATTCACTTATAGTGGGTTGCTTGACAGAAGCATAAACCCGAGTAACAGGGTTGTTGCGTATGGGATAAACGGGACTTGATATGTTAATGCTATGGTTGGGTTTTACCTTAATGATCTTTAGTAGTTGCGGATGCTTGCTAGAGTTCCAATCATAAGTGCATATGATCCAAGAAGAGAAAGTATGTTAGCTTATGCCTCTCCCTCATATGAAATTGCAATGACGACTACCTATCTTGTTAACAATTGCTTAGGACAATTCCGCACACCGACCCATCATTATTCCACACTCGCTATTTATAATACTTAAGTCAAATATTCTAACTTTATGATAACAACACCTACTTTTATATTTTAGCTCTCCGATATCATGCAAAGCTATCCTCTTCATACCCACAACGTAGTTTTATTTCTCGTTCCTAGTTGGAAGCAAACGTTCGGTGTACGTAGAGTCGTATCAGTGGCAGATAGGACTTGAGAGAATATTGATCTTACCTTTAGCTCCTTGTGGGTTCGATACTCCATACTTATCACTTCCACCTTTGGAAATTGCTACAATGATTCCCTGCACTTGGGGATTATCAAGCTCTTTTCTGGCATCGTTGTCGGGGAGCAATAGCGTGGCATTGATATTCTTGTGTATGCTTGTTTGATTTCTTCACTAAGTAGTTTTTGTTTTCCCTTTTCAGTTTTGCTTAGTTGTGGGTGAAACATACAAAAAAAATGAAAAAAATGAAAATACAAAAAGATTCACTTGCCTCATATGCCTAAAAGGTTTTTCAAAAAGAGAAGTGATTGGAAAGTTATGCATCGAAGAAGTGAGGGTCGACCTTGAACACTTGTGTTCATGCTCATGGAAACAATGTAAAAAATTGCATGGAAGTTTCTCTATAAATAATTATCCCCTTGTATATGTCCATTGTATTATAAAAATAATGTGCCAAGCTTTGGTTTTAAGATGATTAGAGTGCTTGTTTACTATGTGCAGAAAAAAACAGAAACGTTGGCTATAGCGCGTGAATTTACATTTTTTTACTAGAAAGTCAAATGGGTCTGAAACTTTTTGCACATTACTTCTGTAAAAATTGTTTAAATTGTCATGTTTTTTAGAATTTTTGGAGTCACAGAAGTATACGAAATTTCCAGATTACTACAGACTGTCCTGTTTTTGACAGATTCTGTTTTCCATGTGTTGTTCGCTTATTTTGATGAATCTATGGGTAGTATAGGGTATGAGTCATGGTGAAGTTGGAATATAGTAGATATGGTTCTAATATGAAATTGGAATGAGTTTGCAATAGTACCTAGAGGTAGTGGTTTGCTTTATTATACTAACGGATCTCACAAAGTTTTTGTTAAGTTTTGTGTGGATGAAGTGTTCGAAGAACGAGAAGTTACCTATGTGAGAAGAATAAAGAGAGGCAAGTGTTTAATCTTGGGGATGCCCAAAGCACCCCTAGTAAAAATTTCAAGGATAATCAAGCATCTAAGCTTGGGGATGCCCCGGTTGGCATCCCATCTTTCTTCTTCAACAATTATTGGTATACCTTGGTTTTTGTTTTGTTCACATGATTTGTGTCCTTTGTGTTTTTCTTTTTCTTTAGAAACCATGCTAGTATGAGATAGCCCTTCATTGATTTATAGAATGCTTCATGTGCTTCACTTATATCTTTTGAGTATGATCTTATAGAATGCTCTTTGTACTTCACTTAAATCTTTTGAGTATGGTTTTATAGAATGCTTCGTGTGCTTCACTTATATATTTTGAGCTTGGATATTGGTTAGTCTATATTACTTGTAGAATAATCCATGAACTTCACTTATATCTATTGGAGTAGAATAAACTCTCATCGAAAGTGGGTTTGGAAGAGTGTCGACTTTAGGAAGTAATGATCCCACTATTTTGGAGGGTGTTGAGTCTTAGTGTGATATTTATGAAAGTGGATTTGGAGAGGTCTTGACTTTAGTTAGTAATGATTCCACTATTTCGGAAGAGGCTCCAGTTGATTATGAGAACAAAGTTGCTACCTATGGTTGTTATTGTGATGACATGTATGCTATATGGGAATATGTTAACCATGAAACTTGTCATCATCATTTTAATTTTCAATTGGATTGTGACTCACATGACAGTTACTTTGTTGAGTTTGCTCCCACTATTCTGAATGAGAAGAATTTTGCTTATGTGGAGAGTAGTAAAATTTCTATGCTTGTAGATCATGAAAAGAATGCTTTATGTGATGGTTATATTGTTTAATTCATTCATGTTGCTACTGAAAACTATTATGAGGGAGGAATATATGCTTGTAGGAGTTGCAATAATATCAAGTTTCCTCTCTATCTGCTTAAAGTTTTGAAGTTATACTTGTTTTGCCTTCCTATTCTAGTTGAACCTTGTTCGTATAAATTGTGTGATCACAAAATCCCTAGGAATAGGAAGTGGGTTAGGATTAAATGTGCTAGTAACAGTCTTCATGATTCTCTCTTTATGTTTCAATTCTTATCTTTTATGTGAGCATCATTGAAATCATCATGCCTAGCTAAAAGGCATTAAAGAAAACCGCTTGTTGGGACACAACCCAATATTCACCCTTACTGTTTTTATATGTTCACATGATTAAGCTACTGTAGTAATCATGTATTATAGCTTTTGATTCAATAAAGTGACAAGTAAGACCTTTGGGAAGACTTGGGTGAAAGTTAATGTGATCTTGTTGTAAAAAACAGAAGCTTTGTGCTCACGAGATTAGCTGTTATTTTTACAGAAGAGTACTTTTGAGTTGATTCTTTTTGCAGAAGATTAATAGACAAATTCCTCACATCCACCATTTATTTCATAATTTTTGGTGTAGAATAAGTATGGTTGCTGTTGAGATCATTACACGATGTTCTGTTTCTGACGGATTCTGTTTTCATTGCATAATTCGCTTGTTTTCCAGTTTGTATGGCATATATTTCTCAATATAAATTGTAGAAATGATATGGTATAGTAGGCATTGTGTGAGAACAATTATGAATCTTTTCTTTGACAGTACCAAAGTGAACGGTTTAGTCTTTATCATACTAACCCATCTCACGAAGTTCCGTTAAGTTTTGTGTGATTGAAGTTTTCAAGCTTTGGGTGAGATATCGATATGAGGAGAATAAGGTGTGGAAAGACCCTAAGCTAGGGGATGCCCAAGGCACCCCAAGGTAATATTTAAGGAAGACTCAAGCGCCTAATCTTGGGGATGCCCCGGAAGGCATCCCCTCTTTCGTCTTCAAAACTATCGGTATACCTTACTCGCAGCTATATTTTTATTCGTCACATGATATGTGTTTTGCTTGGAGCGTATTTTCAATTTTACTTTCTGTTTGAATAAAATCATTGGATGTGAAATCTTGAATGAAAAATGATCCTCCCATGGCTAGTTAATTATTTGACTACTGAGTGTTCTTCACTTATATCTTTTTGGAGTAGTTTGTCATTTACTCACGTGTTTCACATATATCCTATGAGTAAATGGTTGAATGAATTGAATATCATAAATCTGAATTTATATATATATATGTTTCATATGCTTATAACATGGGGAGTAATGACTTCACACATAATAAGTATAGGTAGTAAACTTATTTAAAGTTGGCAAACGCAGAATTGGTCACTTGAACAATTCATGAAAGAATATTGAAGGAAGAGAGATTTCACATATAAATATACTATCTTGGACATCTTTGGTAATTTTGAGCACTCATTAAAATATAACATGCTAAAAAGTTGATGTTGTACAAGGAAGACAACTTAATGGGTTATGTTTTCCGATATCCGAATAGACGTTATATTGTCTTGGATCATCCAACATGTTGAGCTTGCCTTTCCCTCTTATGCTAGCCAAATTCTTAGCACCAAGTAGAGATACTACTTGTGCTTCCAAACATCCCCCAACCAGTTTTTCAATGAGAGTCCACCATACCTACCTATGGATTGAGTAAGATCCTTCAAGTAAGTTGTCATCGGTGCAAGCAATAAAAATTGCTCTCTAAATATGTATGATATATTAGTGTGAAGAAAATAAGCTTTATACGAACTTGTGATAGGGAAGAAATAAAAGCGACGGACTGCATAATAAAGGTCTTTATCACAAGAGGCAATATAAAGTGACGTTCTTTTGCATTAAGATTTTGTGCATCCAACCATAAAAGCGCACGACAACCTCCGCTTCCCTCTGCGAAGGGCCTATATTTTACTTTTATTTTCTACCCTTATACAAGATTCATGGTGATCATCACCTTTCCTTTTTACACTTTTTCCTTTGGCAAGCACTTTGTGTTGGAGCGATCCTGATATATATATCCACTTGGATGTAGGTTTTCATCAATTATTATTGTTGACATTAACCTTGACGTAAAAGGTTGGGAGGCGAAACTATAAGCCCTTATCTTTCTCTGTGTTCGATTGAAACTTTGAACCCATAAATATCACATGAGTGTTAGCAATTGTGAAAGATTAAATGATAGTTGAGTATGTGGAGTTTGCTGAATCAAAGCTCTTACATAGACCCTTCCCGAAAATAAGATGAAATGCAATTGTTTGATGACTAAGAGCATGGTTTGTTAGTTTTCAACAAAGTTTATGATCTATACTTTAACATGTGAATAGCTTGTTACTTGATCATGAGAAGTTTTATGAGTTGAGTTAGTGTTATGATATATAATGATGCTAGAAAAAGTGATTGAAACTATCATTGATCAAACTTAAGCACTTGCTAGCATTCACACTTCATAAATTATTTCTTTCATCATTTACCTACTCGAGGACGAGCAGGAATTAAGATTGGGGATGCTGATACATCTCCAACGTATCTATAATTTAAGAAGTATTCATGACATGTCTACAATAGTTTTATATGATTTTGGTATGATTTGATTAGAACGAACCCGGACTGACGCTGTTTTCAGCAGAACTACCATGGTGTTGTTTTTGTGCAGAAATAAAAGTTCTCGGAATGCGCTGAAAATCAACGGAGAATTTTTTTGGAAAATATAAAAAATACTGGAACAAAGACTTACTGGAGGGGAGTCCCGTGGGCCCCACGAGGGTGGAGGGCGCCCCTCCTAGGGCGCGCCCCTGTGCCTCGTGGACTCTCCGTGGGGCCCCCTGACTTGTTCTCGACGCCAATCTCTCCTATAAATACCCAAACCTCCAGAACATAACCTAGATCGGAAGTTCCGCCGCCGCAAGCCTTTGTAGCCACGAGAAATCAATCTAGGCTCTCTATCGCACCCTGCCAGAGGGGGCCATCATCACCAGAGGCCATGGAGGAGGATCCCGGAGGGGCCATCATCGCCATGAAGGCCAAGGACCAGAGGGGAAACCTCTCCCCATCCAGGGGGAGGCCATGGAGGAGGAAGCACAAGGGGGAGAACCTCTCCTCCTCTCTATCGGTGGCGCCGGAGTGCTATCGGGAGGGGAATCATCGCCGCGGTGATTGTCTTCATCAACATCACCATCATCATCACCATCCTCATCTCTTTTACGCGGTCCACTCTCCCGCACCCCGACGTAATCCCTACTTGAACATGGTGCTTTATGCCATATATTATGATCCAATGATGTGTTGCCATCCTATGATGTTTTGAGTAGATATCCTTTGTCTTTGGGTTGATTGATGATCTAGATTGGTATGAGTTGTATGTTTTATTTTGGTGTTGTCCTATTGTGCCCTCCGTGTCGTGCAAGCGTGAGGGATTCCCGTTGTAGGGTGTTGCAATACGTTCATGATTCGCTTATAGTGGGTTGCTTGAGTGACAGAAGCATAAACCCGAGTAAGGCGGTTGTTCCGTATGGGAGAAAGGGGACTTGATATGTTAATGATATGGTTGGGTTTTACCTTAATGATCTTTAGTATTTGCGGATGCTTGCTAGAATTTCAATCATAAGTGTATATGATCCAGAAGAGAAAGTATGTTAGCTTATGCCTCTCCCTCATATGAAATTGCAATGACGACTACCGATCTTGTTAATAATTGCTTTGGACAATTCCGCACACCGACCCATCATTATTCCACACTCGCTATTTACAATACTTGAGTAATATATTCTAACTTTATGATAACATCACCTACTTTTATATTTTAGCTCTCCGATATCATGCAAAGCTATCCTCTTCATACCCAACGTAGTTTTATTTCTCGTTCCTAATTGGAAGCAAACGTTCGATTATGCGTGAGTCGTATCGATGGCGAGATAGGACTTGAGAGAATATTGATCTTACCTTTAGCTCCTTGTGGGTTCGACACTCCATACTTATTAGTTCCACCTTTGGAAATTGCTACGATGATTCCCTGCACCTAGGATTATCAGCTGCTACGGGCTTCTGGCAAGTACCATTCTTACCTACGCATCAAAATCACAATGATTTTTCATCAAGTGTGTTGTTTTAACCTTCAACAAGGACCGGCCGTAGTCAAACTCGATTCAGCTAAAGTTGGAGAAACAGACACCCGCCAGCCACCTGTGTGCAAAGCACGTCGGTAGAACCGGTCTCATGAACGTGGTCATGTAATGTTAGTCCGGGCCACTTCATCCAACAATACTGCCGAATCAAAGTAAGATGGTGGTGGTAAGCAGTATGACTATTATCGCCCACAACTCTTTGTGTTCTACTCATGCAAAACATCTACGCATAGACCTGGCTCGGATGCCACTGTTGGGAAACGTAGCATGCAATTTCAAAAAAAATCCTACGATCACGCAAGATATATCTAGGAGATGCATAGCAAAAAGAGGGGAAGAGTGTGTCCACATACCCTCATAGACCGAAAGCGGAAGCGTTAGGTTAACGCGGTTGATGTAGTCGAACGTCTTCACGATCCAACCGATCTAGTACCAAACATACGGCACCTCCGAGTTCAGCACACGTTTAGCTCGATGATGTCCCTCGATCTCTTGATCCATTAGAGTGTCGATGAGTTCTATCAGCATGACGGCGTGATGACGGTCTTGGTGATGTGAACCGCGCAGGGCTTCGCCTAAGCACTACGATGATACTATCGAAGGAATAAACGGTGGAGGGGGCACCGCACATGGCTAAGATAATATTGTGCCTTTAGGGTGCCCCTTGCCTCCGTAAATAAATGAGGGGAGGAGGAGGCCGGCCACCAAGGGGCGCTCCATGGGGGGGAGTCCTACTAGGACTGCACTCCTAGCTAGTATGATTCGGCCCCCCAATTTTTTTCTTCTTTCCGGAGTAGCAAAGGGGGAAAGGCAGAGGGAGTAGGAGAGGAAAAGGGGGGGCGCCGCCCCCACCCCTTGTCCAATTCGGATTGGAAAGGGGGGCGTGCGCCACCTCCTATGGCCGGCCCTCTCTTCTCCACTAAGGCCCATGTGGCCCATTAACTTTCCCGGGGCGGTTTCGGTAACCTCCCGGTACTCCGAGACTTATCCGAAACTTCCCGAAACCATTTCGGTGTCCGAATGTAACCTTCCAATATATCAATCTTTACCTCTCGACCATTTAGAGACTCCTCGTCATGTCTGTGATCACATCTGGGACTCCGAACAACCTTCGGTCACCAAAACACATAACTCATATAATACCAATCGTCATCGAACATTAAGCGTGCACCCTACGGGTTCGAGAACTATGTAGACATGACTGAGACATATCTCTGGTTAATAACCAATAGGAGAACCTGGATGCTCATATTGGTTCTTACATATTCTACGCATATCTTTATCGGTCAAACCGCATAACAACATATGTTATTCCCTTTGTCATCGGTATGTTACTTGCCCGAGATTCGATCATCGGTATCCTCATACCTAGTTCAATCTCGTTACCGGCAAGTCTCTTTACTTGTTCCATAATGCATCACTCGTAAGTAACTTCATTAGTCACATTCCTTGCAAGGCTTATAGTGATGTGCATTACCGAGAGGGCCCAGAGATACCTCTCTGATACACGGAGTGACAAATCCTAATCTATGTCAACCCAACAAACACCTTCGGAGAGACCTGTAGAGTATCTTTATAATCACCCAGTTATATTGTGATGTTTGATAGCACACAAGGTGTTCCTCCGGTATTCGGGAGTCGCATAATCTCATAGTTAGAGGAACATGTATAATTTATGAAGAAAGAAATAGCAATAAAACTAAACGATCATTATGCTAAGCTAACGGATGGTTCTTGTCCATCATTCCCTAATGATGTGATCCCGTTCATCAAATGACAACACATGTCTATGGTCAGGAAACATAACCATCTTTGATAAACGAGCTAGTCAAGTAGAGACATACTAGGGACACTTTGTTTTGTCTATGTATTCACACATGCACTAAGTCTCCGGTTAATATGATTCTAGCATGAATAATAAACATTTATCATGATATAAGGAAATATAAATAACAACTCTATTATTGCCTCTAGGGCATATTTCCTTCAGGACTTAGTCACTATCAACCAGTCAGCTTTCATTAAAGGGAGAAACCTCCATGATTATTTCCTTTTGGTTCGTCAAGTGGCCCGGAAGATTGCTGCGAGAAGAACTAAAGGGGACTTCCCGAGAGCGTTTGACTCCCTCTCCTGGCCGTTTCTCTTTGAGGTTCTGAAAGTGAATGGCTTTGGTAATAAGTGGATCAAGTGGGTCTCGATCCTGCTTCAATCGACGACGACAAAGATTCTGGTGAACAGTGTTCCTAGGAGATGCATTGCGCATGCATGTGGCCTTCGGTAAGGCGATCCTGTCTTGCCACTTTTTTTGTGATGGCCATGGATACTCTAACCTCGATCATCGGCAAGGCGTTGGAGCAGGGAGTGTTATCCACTTACAGAGGAATTCCATCCAGGCAAAGGGTGTCCATATATGCTGACGATGTCGCTCTGTTCATCCATACCACAACCATCGACCTCAGCTTCATCAAGCACGCACTGGATATGTTCGGAGAAGCTTCAGGTCTCAAGGTTAATTACTTGAAATCTACTACCACTCTCATTCACAGTGAGCAAGAGGACAAAGGGCGAGTCATTGAGCTATTGCAATGTAAGCATGCGGAGTTCCTGTGCCGATATTTGGGACTGCAGTTGGCAATAAAAAAGTTTACAAAGCAAGACTGGTAGCCTCTCCTCGATATGGTGCAGAAGTGTTTGCCCGCATGGCACAGAGAGCTAGCTCAGAGGGCGGGAAGACTTGTGCTAGCTAAATCCGTGATCTCTGATCGTCCAGTGCATCAGCTTCTGGTTCTGCAGCCTCCTGCCTGGGTCTTGGAAGACATAAACATCTGGATGCGGTCTTTTTTCTGGGATGGGAAAGATAACGTTAATGGAGGACAATGTCTGGTTGCTTGGGATAGAATTTGTTGACCGGTGCAGTACCGAGGCCTGGGCATTAAGAACTTGAAACTTCAGGCGCTGGCCTTCCGAGTGAGATTGGAATGGCTGAGGCGCACCGAGCTAGAGCAGCCTTGGTAAGGTCTAGGCATGATGGTTGACCAGGAGGCACGGGCGGTCTTCGATTGCTTGGTGCACACTGAGGTTGGCCAAGGAGAGAAGGTGTTGTTCTGGAGGGATCGATGGATACATGGCCACTCTCCGCAAGACATCACACCCCTAATTCTTGAGCTCGTGGATACACGCCGCATCAACAGTCGGACTATGCAGTGGGCCTTGGAGGACGAGCAATGGTCGATGGACGTCCGCTTCATCTCCTCGCACATTGCGCTTCTTCAACTCATGCACTTGAGATATGCCATTGCTTCGGTGCAAAGGGATGCGTAGATGCCTGACATCTTCCTCTGGCCATGCGTGGCATCCGTGTCATACTTAGCCAAATCTACTTATAACCGTCTTTGCGAGGGCCTGCCGGTGTGCCCTTATGCCGCTGCCATCTGGAGAAGCCTCGCCCCTCTCAAATGCAAGGTGTTCGCATGGCTTGCCTCACAACATGGCTCGTAGACGGCGGATAGACGCGCTCGACATGGATTGCAAGATCACACCTCGGCCTGTTACACGTGCCTACAGGACGAAGACACAGTGGATCACATCTTGGTGCAATGTGGTTATGCGCAAGGTACTTGGATGGGCTGTTTCGACAAGCTACATTTGCACACTGTTTGCCCTTGGAATGTGGACTCATTTCTGGAGTGGTGGATGCAACAATGTGTGGGTTTCGTGAAGGAGGGAAAGCGAGGTTTTAACACTCTAGTCATCTACACGACATGGTCGCTCTGGAAGCAAAGGAATGCCAGGGTGTTCAATAGAGCTGAGCAACAGGTAGACACGCATGAGCTAGTGTTGAAGATCCTCGATGAGATGAGAGATTGGAAGTTGGCGGTCCGTGAAGGAGTTTGCAACATTTTGTAAGAGAGTAGCCTCGTGTTGTAATGCAGGAGTGGGAATGGGTGTTTGTCTTCGAGTAGTTTGCACTCGCTAGACCTCTTGTAAATTGTCTTGCTCTCTTCTATAAAATTAAAGCACACACTCTCGAAATTTTTTTAAAGAAGTCGATGCATCTGTTGACACCAGATTTTGGCACAGTCAAGAACTTATTTAAGATGGCCTCAAATGGAGAAGTGATCTACATGAAAGAGTTCCGTATTGTTGATATGAAAATCTTTGAAGTTTGGGTCATCACCGTACGATTTCATCTCGAAGGCCGAAACTATGCTCAAAGTACTAAGATCTTATATTCAGAGTACAGTTTGGCCGATTAAGCCCCCAAGTGACCTCAAATGGAAAAATGATCTACATAGATCGTCTTCGTCTCATCGAAGCGATCGATTTTGATATAAAAAATCGTCCAGATCTGAGTTCGTATGCAAAAGTTAGAACACTCGGAGTGCAGCCCTGTCACAAGGCGAGATGTGGCGCGCCCCACCAGACGCATGTCTGATGGGTAGCGTGAGGGAATAGCCTGTTTTGCGCAACCGATTTGACCCTCAAGATGATCTCTGATCAAAAAAGTTCAACATGAAAGTTGTTCGTCTCATCGAAACGGTCAAGATTCCTTTTGGGCTTGTTTCCATCCGAGATCATTTACCGCCACAAAAAAAACCGCAAGGTGCAGCCAGTTTAAATCGAACAGTTTTGGAAAGTTCAGACAAAACTAATCCAAATTTGACTAGGGTTTTCGACGTGAATCCAAGCTTTTTCCTTGCATGGGAAGTCCAGCCGCCTCTTATATACCTAAGGGGTGACGGCCGATTGAACAACACACAATCAGCAAAATCAAATACCACTTTTTACCTTTAATTTTATCTCTCTCCCTTGTTCTTCTTCTTCCTCGTTCTTCGTTTGTTCTTGTTGTTGCAGGGCAGCGATCCACGAGGCCCTAGGGGCGATCAGGTCGACCTAGGGCAGCCCATAGCCACCACGCGCCCTGACGGGTCTCTCCCGGGCGTGTGGGGTTTCGGGTCTACAAAAGCGCCCGCTGTATTGCTTGCATACCGCGCTTCCGGATGGGTCTCCTTTGACGTGAGCTGCGGTGCATCACCCCCAGCGTCGAGGGTACACGGTGACGTGTTCGTGTGCGAACACACTTTTTGGCGACTCCGCTAGGGACGAAGCTTTGAACGGTCTCCAGCCCGTTCTTGCTACGAAGAGATCGTCATCTAGGGTTTGTAATCTACAAAGGTAATATGAATACCCAATTCACTTATGTAGATGCATATAATGCATATGTTGTTGCTAAATCGTTTAATGAGCATAATATGTCGGGTGACCCTAGTTTTATCAATCATGCATCTAGTTATGCGCAACAGCCGATTCAGAATAATCTTCATGGTTCAACTTCATATAATTTTAGCAACATGACACATATGTATGCCAACTCCCATGCATCGGCAACCCCACAAATCTATATGCTGATGAACAACATGATGAGTTCGGTTAACCAAGTTGATACACCCCATGTAGGAACTTCCAATAGTATGCAGCAAAGTGTTTCAAGTTTTTATTCATCGGCAAGTAATTTGCAATATGTTAATCCAAACATGTCGGTGGATAGGGGAATTGGCCAAGCTACTGCAAGTTATTCGGCCAATTACCCTCAAACATCATATACTACACCTCATGCTACTAATTTCTCGACACCATACGCAACTGTTGATGTCCATAATTCGGCTCCGCACCTTCATGGTCATGGCCGAATAAGTGAAACTTCTGCAGGAGCACAAATGCCTTCACCTACTACTGTGGCATATCATGTCCCCCCTACACAATTACAGAATTTCGGCAACATCTCATTACTGAAAGAATCAAAAAGCATTGGGGGGCAACCATATCGAGACTTGGTAATTGAGAACAAGCTTACATTCTCTTGGGATTTGTGCAACTCTATTCGCCAGGAACTAATAGAAGGCGGGAAGCCTCATGATTTTGCTACTATAAAAGCTAGGGTTGTGCAAATGATGCAGTCGTCCAGTGTCGTACCATCCAGTGTACCCCCTAAACAATTGCAAAGTTTCGGCACCTCATTGCCGAAAGAGTCTCAAAGTATTGGGAGGAAATCTCATGAGGAGTGGATGGAAATTCATATGAAAAAGTTTAAAGTTCGCCAAGCTGAGATGTGGGCTGAAATTAGACAAGAGCAAAAAGCCTTGCAAATTCAAAAGATAAAAGTATTGATTCAGGTAACAAAGAAAATTCGGTTATTGAAAAAACCGAATCAATATTATATCGGTCGAATCTATTGAAGAAAATAGGATGCCAAGGCGTTGGGGAGCCAACTGAAAGCGGAACAAAGTATCATTCAAATTACACCATTGTCATTCTCTCCCAACATATTCAAAGAGGTATGTCTAGCAAGTGATTTACCTATTTTCAGATTTGGTCGCAACTTTATTGTTGATACATCTATTAGAAAAAATCTTATAAGCATTTTGAAGACCAATGATGAAGGTAAATTTACTTGTTAGCAACAAAATTGTTACAAAGCATATCGGTCAATATATTGTACCATTTAAAGAGACCGATGGTGACTTATTACTGCAACAAAAGCTTTTCCCATTGCTTTATTTAAAGTTCATATCTAATTGGGTATCTTTTCTTGCTTCATACTTGGCTTGCATTTGGTCTCCATTGAGACATGTATGGTCTAACTATTTTTGTTTCAGAAATTTAAAGCCAAGGTTAAATTCTTTTGAGAAAACTGATGCTATTATGATATCTCATCGAAAGACATCGGATATAGAGTGCAAAACACATTGCATAGCCGAATGGAGAGATTCCAAATCTGAACCATTCATTTGCTTACCTCCAAAGCCGTTCTCACAGCAAGACCGGCTAAACAATAAGAAGTATACCTTCAATTCAAGCATGTGTGATCAAATATTTGATTTGTTGCTGAAAAATAATTACATTAGAATTCTTGATCACCATGTCAAGCCAACAATCCAGGGACGAATGTATTGTAAGTTGCATGATTCGTCCAAGCATAATTTTAAGGATTGCAACATGTTTCGTCAAATAGTTAAATTGGCCATTAAAAAAGGACGGTTGAAATTTGTTGAAACACCAAGAGATGACCAGTCTATTCCAATTGGTCCTGATGGCAAAAAGTTTTTGCATCGGCTGCTTCAAGCCGATCCATTTAAAGAAGGTAAAAGCTACATGTGACGGGATCAAGCTTTCAAGTAAAGAAGTTGTTGAAGAGCATAATGAACATAATCTTGAGGGCGAGAATTCCATCAAAGCTATAATGGAGACGCCAAGGACTGGGGGGCAGCAAGCAAATCCAATGATCGATGAAAGCAAACCAAAAGAAAACAAAGGCCGAAATAAGCGCAAGTGTAAGAGATCAAAAATCACCTTCGCTGAACTATTGGAAAAATATCAAAATAAGAGTGAAGAGAATAATGCTTATCGGCCAAATCATGCAAAGAATCCAAAATCACCCCCAAGGCGGAAATTTGAGGATCGGTATTGGCAAAGTGAGAATTTTAATGCAACATATTCATATCCTTATTTTGGTCCGCCAATGCCAATGCCGTGGATGCCTCCCTATGCTTATATAGAATCATATCCATCATGGGACAGGTATGATACAAGGGCGCATTCTCCATCTTATTTTAGACCATCTCACCAATATTATGCAGCTCCGAGAAGATCAACATTTGAACAATCACATGTTAAAGATCGTTTCAATCATAAGGAATCGGTCCAGAGCTCAAGGAAGAATAAAGAAGTGGTCAAGAAAGTATACCGGGTCAAGAGAGATGGTCGTAAGTGTGCTACTTCAGATTTGATCTCAAATAAGAAAGAGCTAATTAAAGTGTTGACATTGGCTACTCAAAGCAATGAGGTGAAGCAACCAATTATTGGGAGTCAAAGTGCCAAACATGAAGAAAAGAAGTTGAAGTGCACAAGGTAAAACAAGAATTGCCATTGCTTCAAACAAAATCGTAGCCGGGGTGCCCACTCGGCTTATCATATTGTCAAAAGAAGAAATTATAAAAACATAGTGCACAAGAACTTGAGGAAAGGAATATGGCATTGGGTTCCCAAAGGAAGTACTCAAAATAAGAATTATGTGCAAGCTTCCATTGCAAAAAGTGGGGCAAAGGTGAAGAAGGTAAAGAGTGAAAACTATGAAGGACCAAGATGAAGGTTTCAACATCTTCGGTCCACACATTATCCATATTCTTCAACTATGTCATTAATGCATATGCCATGGAATTCGTCATCAGGTATGATTGGTTACCCTCAATGGGCTTATTTTGATCCATGGATGCAATATAATTTCTTATATCATGAAAGGGTATTACCAAATCACTATATATTTGATTAGTTATAAGTTGTAGCTGATCGAGAGGGCCGAAATACTTGATTTGTCATTTCATTTGTTTATTTCGGCTATACATGCTTTGGTGGATGAAGTTTACATGGACCTTATGTTACGGCCGATATTTACTTATCGCCCTAAGAATATGTCAAAGTATGGACGGTGTAGTATTCTAACATCGTCCTTAGTTCGATTGGAGAGCGAGACAAGTACTATGGAGATTATGTTTTGATAGTTGAATTCATAACAATGGCCACGGTGTTGGTGTTGTTTATATATCTCCATATAGTGTTGTTCTGTGAAGCCTCATGCCTTTTAAAATATTTATTGCACAATAATCAAAGCCGAATATGCAATGTTATTTGGTTTGGAACTTTTGCCATATGTGCTAAACATATTGAGGCTTTCGGTGATTCTTTATGAGTAGTGCAGCAAATGTCCAAGGGCTATCAATGTTTTGACGAATCACTTATAGTTTATCTTGAGGTATGTCTAGATGCAAAATTTACCTTGGGTTGCTTTAAAATTGATCATATATCTAGGTAGGAAAATTGGAGAGGGTTGGCATAGCAAACATACGGCTACCATGTTGGTCATGGTGTATTGCACGTCTATCAATAGCCGATGCTTATTCTTGCCAACATAGGTAAGGCAGAATTGGAGCTCACCACCTCGTCCACTAATGAAACTTTTATGCAGGCAAACTAAGGATTCGAGAAAGTTCATTGTTGATTATCTACAATATCCTAGTAGAAGGGTGGACAATATGGTTGATGGATGGTTTTGACATGCATACCTATGGAACTTTATAGTCGGATTAATGAAGTTGGGAAAGTTTCACCCAAGCTTGCATCAAAATATTCACACAAGCAATGACGATATAAACTTATCGTCCTAATAATATGCAAAATGGCCGATGGAGTGTTGAAATCGTCCTTAGAGCAAACTATGTGCAAGTTATTTTTCGGCACACAAGCTTTGACGAAAAACAGGGGGCATGTGTTGACACCAGATTTTGGCACAGTCAAGAACTTATTTAAGATGGCCTCAAATGGAGAAGTGATCTACATGAAAGAGTTCTGTATTGTTGATATGGACATCTTTGAAGTTCGGGTCATCACCGTCCGATTTCATCTCGAAGGCCGAAACTATGCTCAAAGTACTAAGATCTTATATTCATAGTACAGTTTGGCCGATTAAGCCCCCAAGACGACCTTAAATAAAAAAAATCTACACAGATTGTCTTCTTCTCATCGAACGATCGATTTTGACATAAAAACCATCCAGATACAAGTTCGTATGCAAAAGTTAGAGCACTCGGAGTGCAGCCCTGTCACGAGGCGAGATGTGGCGCACCCCACCAGACGCATATCTAATGGGTAGCGCGAGGGAATAGCCTGTTTTGCGCAACTGATTTGACCCTCAAAATGACCTCTAATCCAAAAACGTTCAACATAAAAGTTGTTCGTATCGTCGAAACGGTCAAGATTGCTTTTGTGCTCGTTTCCATCCGAAATCGTTTACCACCACAAAAAGACCCGCAAGGTGCAGCTAGTTTAAATCGAACAGTTTTGGAAAGTTCGGACAAAACCAATCTGAACTTGACTTGAGTTTTCGACATGAATCCAAGCTTTTTTCTTGCACGGGAAGTTCAGCCGCCTCTTATATACCTAAGGGGTGACGACCGATTGAACAACACACAATCGACAAAATCATCTACCACTTTTTACCTTTACTTTTATCTATCTCCCTTATTCTTCTTCTTCTTCGTTCTTCGTCTGTTCTTGTTGTTGCAGGGCGGCGATCCACGAGGCCCTAGGGGCGATCAGGTCGACCTAGGGCAGCCCATAGCCACCGCGCGCCCTGACGGGGTCCCTCCCGGGCGTGTGAGGTTTTGGGTCTACAAAAGCGCCCGTCGTATTGCTTGCGTACCGCGCTTCCGGACGGGTCTCCTTCGACGTGAGCTGTGGTGCATCACCCCAGCGTCAAAGGTATATGGTGACGCGTTCGAGTGCGAACAGCATCAGGTTCGACGCGGCGAGGCTGCTGGAGAAGCTGGGCGGGAAGCGGCTGGCGTTCGTGGGCGACTCCCTGAACCGGAACCACTAGGTGTCCATGGTGTGTTTCATCGACACCGCCACCCCGGGCTTCCAGCCCTCCACAAGTCCCTTAACTCCACCGGATCACTCGTCTCCTTCAACATCCACGTACGTGCCAATTACTAACCACATGACATGGTCGATCAAGGAGAGCAAAGTCACAACTCCATGAACCCTGAAATGAATTATATCAGTACAACCCTGAAATGGTTCCAGGTCGACCGCGCCCGCACCAGTCTCTTCTTCATGACCATGTCGCCGACTCACCTCCCCTCCGACGAGTGGGCCGACAACGCCGGCGGCGGCGCCAGCCACTGAGCCATGGGTGCTACAACGAGACGGAGCCGATCGCTGCGGCCGAGGAGGAGGGCCGCTACCAGTGTGGCGTCACGGACCTGGCGTTCGCGCGTGCGGTGGAGGAGCAAGCGCGGCCGCTAAGCTCTTTTTACCGGTGGTGGTATGTACCGGCAAGCAATCCACCGCTCGTTTGCATACTGAGATTCGTGCCGCCCTGCTCCGTATAATAATAAAATTCATTTTTTGATTTGAATACTATGCAATCCATCTCTGACTTATACAAGCAACAGGCCCACATGTGTACTTCTATCAGTTTTTATCATAAAAAGCTATGCTAGTTCCCATGCAGGTGCATTCATTATTTCTCCTCTCCATCTCAACAACTCCATTCCTTTTATTTTCTCTCTAACAATTTCAATCAATCATATCTTTTAAACTACAACTTCGTTTTCTAATTTTTATATATATTGTAATTCTGATGGCAAGAACTTTAGAACAAGACCAATTTCGAATATATTTTATACTTGTTTCATTATGTGAAATAGAATATTTCAAATATATGAACCTAATAAATTTTCAAATATGTGAAGAGAATTCTAGTGATTTTATTTCAAATATGTTTAATGGTTATTTCAGTCAGCTAAAAATGATTTCACACATTCAAAACTACTGAAATAGGTCAAATAATATCTGAAATATGCTAAAATTCTAATGAAGTATTGAAATAATATCTGAAACATGATGTGTAAATATGTGAAATTGGTATTTTTGTGATCTCTGAAATTCGTGAAATAGCAAAAATACAATTGAAATATGTTTTGTAAAAGACTTGAAATCAGTTGTGTGTTAAATTGAGTGAAATCATTTTGTCGAAATAAGTTATATCCAACTTTTGAAACGAGTGAACTAAGTTTTCCGAATGAGCGGAATCTGTTTTTTGAACACAATTGAGTGAAATATGTTGCAAGAATTTTAAACTCGTCCGAAATGTATTCAAATAACAAGTTTCACATCTCAATTGAGTGAACACTGTCTTTGAATTGAAAGGAGTGAAATCCGTTTCTGGAAATGAGTGAAACCAATTTTTCCAAATGATTGAAATATCTGTTTTGAAATGACTGAGATAAGTATTTTGAAATGGGTGAAATAAAGAAGTTAAATCATTTTTTAAGAAATGAGTGAATTTTGTTTATTAGTCATGAGTGAAATATGTTGCAAGAATTTTAAACTCGCTCGAAATGTATTCAGATAACAAGTTTCACATCTCAATTGAGTGAATGCTGTCTTTGAATTGAAAGGAGTGAAATCCATTTTTTGAAATGAGTGAAACAAATTATTTCAAATTATAGAAATATGTGTGAAATGAATGAAATAAGTATTTTGAAATGAGTGAAATAAACAAGTTAAATCAATTTTTAAGAAATGAGTGAAATATGTTGCAACAATTTTAAACTCGTTTGGACTGTATTCAAATAACAAGTTTCACATCTCAATTTAGTGAACAATGTCTTTGAATTGAACATAGTGAAATCCGTTTTTTGAAATCAGTGAAACAGATTTTGTCAAATGATTGAAATATGTGTTTCGGAATGACTGAAATAAGTATTTTGAAATGGGTGAAATAAACAAGTTAAATCATTTTTTTAAGAAATGAGTGAAATTGTTTTATTACAAATGAGTGAAATATGTTGCAAGAATTTTCAACTCGTTCGAAATGTATTCATTTTTTTATCTTATTTTAAAGATGAGGTCGTCGGAATTCAAATATATAAAAATATTTTAAAATGAAACTTTTATTCAAAAGATATCTATGAATTAATATCTTCCAAGATAAATAAAATGTTTGCCTTTTTTATGTGTGGAGTGATCTGACAACATGCATGCATGGCTAGGCATAAAAGATGCATAGTACGATTGGGTCTGACGTTGATTTGACCTAATGGACCAGATACTAGCCAAATACAACACTATACCATTGGATAGTTGGCCCACCTAAAGTTAGCTGGAAGCATTTGATTGGTTGAGACTCCACCGGTAGTTACCAGCACCGGTAAAAAAACTTAGTCGCAAGCGCGGCAGCTGGGCGCGCGGCGTGGCGGTGCGGCTGGTGAACGTGACGGGGATGTCGGAGCGGCGCAAGGACGCGCACCCGTCGGTGCACCGGCGCAGTGGGACCCATTGACGGAGACGCAGGCGGTGCGCGACCCGAGCAGCTACGCCAATTGCGTCCACCGGTGCCTGCCCGGCGTGCCCGACGTCTGGAACCAGCTCCTCTACGCGCACATCGTCTCATGAAAAAATGATGTTACAAAGGGTTTGCACACGATTGGGTTCCACATTATGGACATGTTTGGTAGCCTTGTGAGTCGGGCCAGGCTAGCTCAAGCCTGACTCGACAGAGCCCGGGTGAGGAAAACAGGTAAAATCTCGATATTTGCACATTGTTTGGTTGTCCACATATAAGATGTGTTTGGTAGTAGGGTGCATGAGGGTAAAATTTTCTAATTCGACTCACTTTTTGCTTGTTTGGTAGGTGCATAGGCTCACATGGGTTGCTCAACCGATGCAAAAAAGGGTCCTCGGCTATGTCCATCTTATGTACCCCAGCATGGAGGCAGGCATGCTGGTACCGACCCTCGTCCCCACCCATCAGACCACGTCCAGACATGTTTACATATTAAAAGTTGTTCATAATTTTAAATTTTGTCTAAATTTTCAAAAAATATTCAGAATTTCAAATTTTGTTTACATTTTTGAATAAGTTCAGAATTCAAATTTTGTTTTAGTTTTATAAAATGTTCAAAATTGTTTAAATTTTTTTAAAAAATCCGAATTTCAAAAAATATTTAGCATTTCAAATTTCAGTAAATTTTAAAAATGTTCAGGATTTCAATTTTTTTGAAATTTTTGAGAAGTTCAGAATTCCAAATTTGGTTTAATTTAAAAAAAATTCAGTTTTTAACAAAAAATGTTCAGAATTTTAAATTTTATTTAAATAATCAAAAAATGTTTAGAATTTCAGATTTTGTTTATATTCTTAATAGAAGTTCAAAATTTCAAAATATGTTTAATTTTTTTCATGTTTTCTAAATTTTGTTCACCATTTAAAATAGTTATTCAAAATTTGAAATTGTTTAGCATGTCTAATCACATGCAGGCTGCCAACAAAGTCTCAGTTCAGCATGTCTCAGCGCATACACCGCTGCCAAACAACGGCATATGCATGGACTCAGCATGTCTACACTCATCATGTATGAGAGGAGAACAACTAGGCTAGGTCCATACATGCTACCAAACACACCCATAGGCTCTCGCATTAGGGAGCAATTTTGACATAGCGTTTGGTTGCCTGCATCAGCTGGGCTCACGCAACTACACGGTGTTTGGTTACATGCAACAACTGTTGTCTGTTAACCTCTTCGGCGAGGTGGTGAGGTTACCATCACACAGCGGCGTGAAGAAAAAAAATCATAAACAAACAATAGAAGATATTTGTAAAACATAGCTAGCCGCAGTTTAAGTAAAGTGCCGCACTTAAACATATTAGTTAAAACGCAAAGAAATATGATAAGAAACTAAACCAGCTGGAGCATAGGAAGGGCAGTGTAGACGTTCACAGTAAAGGCGTCGTCATGCTTGCCACACTTGGTCACCACTTCAATGCCTTCGTCAGTGAAGACGATGACCTTGAGCGTGTCGGGAGTGAGCATCTTGAACGTCACCATGTAGCCGACCCTGATCTGATGGAAGGTGGCGAAGGGGGTCCAACCCTGATCGAGGGTCACCCTGCCGTCCATCAGTCGGGCAGCCACCCTCCATGAGCAGCCGGTGTTGGTCCTCAGCTTGAACTCTTGCGGCATAGCCGGGAAGTGCTTGGCGAAGTCCAGGAGTATTGGGATGCACTCAAGCTGAGGGGCAAGGATGACCTTGCAGAAGGGGGTTGGACCTCCCTCCTCATGGTACTGGTCGTAGTTACGGCGCATGCCGCTAGGGGGCTCCTCCGGCACCACGTCCTCATCCGTGGCCACCTCCTCCGGCGTGGTCGGCATAACCTACATGGGTGGCACCTCCTCCTTGCCCTTCTCGATGGGCGGCACCACCTCCTTGCCCTTCTCCATGGGCGGCACCACCTCCTTGCCCTTGTCGTTGTCCGTGTCGATCTACATTATGAAAAATACGCATTATGGAGAGCACAAAGTTCCGAGTTTGATCGCCATTAAAACCTATTGTCCATAACCCCTTTATTTACCCATCCACACAGTCACTACTTACCCACATCTCACTCAGTCATCTTCCTGTCTTTCACTCTTCCTCCTATCTCCAGCCATGACCTTTGATACGTCTCCAACGTATATATAATTTTTGATTGCTTCATGCTATATTATCTACTGTTTTGGGCAATATTGGGCTTTATATTCCACTTTTATATCACTTTTGGGACTAACCTATTAACCGGAGGCCCAGCCTAGATTTGCAGTTTTATGCCTATTTCAGTGTTTCGAGGAAAAGGAATATCAGATGGAGTCGAAACGGAACGAAATCAACTGGAGAAGTTATTTTTGGAAGGAAACCCACCTGATGGACTTGGACCCCACGTCAGAAGATACGGGAGGTGCTCACGAGGGTGGGGGGCGCGCCCACCCCCTGGGCGTGCCCCCCTACCTCGTGGGGCCCTCGTAGCTCCACAAACGTACTCCTTTCACCCATATATACCTACGTACCCTAAAACTTCCAGAACTGAAGATAGATCGGGAGTTCCGCCGCCGCAAGCCTCTGTAGCCACCAAAAACCTCTCGGGAGCCCTTTCCGACGCCCTGCCGGAGGGGGATCCCATCACCGGTGGCCATCTTCATCATCCGGGCGCTATCCATGACGAGGAGGGAGTAGTTCACCCTCGGGGCTGAGGGTATGTACCAGTAGCTATGTGTTTGATCTCTCTCTCTCTCTCGTGTTCTCTCTCGTGTTCCCTCTATGGCACGATCTTGATGTATCCCGAGCTTTGCTATTATAGTTGGATCTTATGATGTTTCTCCCCCTCTACTCTCTTGTGATGAATTGAGTTTCCCCTTTGAAGTTTATCTTATCGGATTGAGTCTTTTATGAGAACACTTGATGTATGTCTTGCCATGTTTATCTGTGGTGACAATGCGATATCATGTTCCACTTGATGTATGTTTTGGTGACCAACTTGCGGGTTCCGCCCATGAACCTATGCATAGGGGTTGGCACACGTTCTTGACTCTCCGGTAGAAACTTTGGGGCACTCTTTGAAGTACTTTTATATTGGTTGGATGAATCTGAGATTGTGTGATGCATATCGTATAATCATGCCCACGGATACTTGAGGTGACAATGGAGTATCTAGGTGACATTAGGGTTTTGGTTGATTTGTATCTTAAGGTGTTATTCTAGTACGAACTCTAGGGCTGTTTGTGACACTTATAGGAATAGCCCACCGGATTGATTAGAAAGAATAACTTTGAGGTGGTTTCGTACACTACCATAATCTCTACGTTTGTTCTCCGCTATTAGTGGCTTTGTAGTGACTCTTTGTTGCATGTTGAGGGCTTGTTATATGATCTATCTATGTTATTATTGTTGAGAGAACTTACACTAGTGAAAGTATGAACCCTAGGCCTTGTTTCCTATCATTGCAATACCGTTTACGCTCACTTTTATCATTAGTTACCTTGCTGTTTTTATATTTTCAGTTTACAAATACTTATATCTACCATCCATATTGCACTTGTATCACCATCTCTTCGCCGAACTAGTGCACCTAAAAAAATTTACCATTGTATTGGGTGTGTTGGGGACACAAGAGACTCTTTGTTATTTGGTTGCAGGGTTGCTTGAGAGAGACCATCTTCATCCTACGCCTCCCACGGATTGATAAACCTTAGGTCATCCACTTGAGGGAAATTTGCTATTGTCCTACAAACCTGTGCACTTGCAGGCCCAACAACGTCTACAAGAAGAAGGTTGCGTAGTAGACATCAAGCTCTTTTCTGGCACCGTTGCCGGGGAGGCTAGGTAAGTGAAGGTATATCTTTAGATCTTGCAATCGAATCTTTCTGTTTCTTGTTTTAGCACTAGTCTAGTTTATAAAAGAAAAATTACAAAAAATTCTAATTAAGTTTGTCTCATACACTTCACCTTTTTAATATCTTTCGTGATTATGATGGAAAGGATAATTGTGCTCAAGTGCTAGAAGAAGAAATCTCTAAAAAATTTGGCACTAAATATTTGAATGATGAGCATGATTGCAATGTTATTAGTATGAATTCCTTGAATATCCATGATGCTAATGATATGCAAAGCCACAAGCTTGGGGAAGCTATGTTTGATGAAGATGATATTTTTTATCCCCCAAGCTTTGATGAGCAAATTTACTATGATGAAAGCATGCCTCCTATCTATGATGATTATTGTGATGACACCTATGCTATAAAGAATAATGATAACCATGAAACTTGTCATCTTGATCTTAATTTTCAATCATATGATAATTATTTTGTTGAGTTTGCTCCCACTATTATTCATGAGAAGAATTTTGCTTATGTGGAGAGTAATAAAATTTCTATGCTTGTAGATCATGAAAAGAATGCTTTAGGTGCTGGTTATATTATTTAATTCATTCATTATTCTACTGAAAATTATTATGAGGGAGGAATATATGATTGTAGGAATTGCAATAATGTCAAGTTTCCTCTCTATGTGCTTAAAATTTTGAAGTTATGCTTGTTTTGCCTTCCTATGCAAGTTGATTCTTGTTCCCATAAGTTGTTTGCTCACAAAATCACTATGCATAGGAAGTGGGTTAGAATTAAATGTGCTAGTCATATTCTTCATGATGCTCTCTTTATGTTTAATTCTTATCTTTTATGTGAGCATCGTTGAAATCATCATGCCTAGCTAGGGGCGTTAAACGATAGCGCTTGTTGGGAGGCAACCCAATTTTATTTTAATTTCTTGCTTTTTGGTTCTGTTTAGGAATAAATAATCCATATATCTTCTGTTTATATGTGGTTTTATGTTTTAATTAGTGTTTGTGCCAAGTAGAACCTTTGGGAAGACTTGGGTGAAGTCTTTATGATCATGCTGTAAAAAAACAGAAACTTTAGCGCTCACGAGATTAGCTATATCTTTTTGCTGGAGAGTGATATTTAGTTGATTCTTTTTGCAGATGATTACTAGACAAATTCCTCAGGTCCACCAATTTATTTTAGGATTTTGGGAGTTCCAGAAGTTTTCGTTAGTTACAGATTACTACAGACTGTTCTGTTTTTGACAGATTCTGTTTTCATTGTGTTGTTTGCTTATTTTGATGAATCTATGGCTAGTAAAATAGTTTATAATCCATAGAGAAGTTGGAATACAGTAGGTTTAACACAAATAAAAATAAATAATGAGTTCATTACAGTACCTTGAAGTGGTCTTTTGTTTTCTTTCGCTAACGGAGCTCACGAGTTTTCTGTTAAGTTTTGTGTTGTGAAGTTTTCAAGTTTTGGGTAAAGATTTGATGGACTATGGAATAAGGAGTGGAAAGAGCCTAAGCTTGGGGATGCCCAAGTCACCCCAAGGTAATATTCAAGGACAACCAAGAGCCTAAGCTTGGGGATTCCCCAGAAGGCATCCCCTCTTTCGTCTTCGTTCATCGGTAATTTTACTTGGAGCTATATTTTTATTCACCACATGATATGTGTTTTGCTTGGAGCGTCATGTCATTTTGTTCTTTTTTGCTTGCTGTTAGTTAGATTAGTGTTTTGCATCTTTAGTTTCAATAAAAAAAGTCAAGGATAACCTTTGCCATGCTTATTTTGCTAGTATACATGTTGCTGTTTGAAAACAGAAAGTTTACCGCTGTTGCAAAAATTCTCTAAAAAATTCAGAGAGTGTTATAATGTTGAATCTTTTTGCATATTGAGATCTGATAAATTTAATACAATGGTAATTTTAGTTCATAATTTTTGGAGTTAGGGAAGTATGATGAATCTTGCATTCTTTACAGACTGTACTGTTTTGGCAGATTGCTGTTATGTCTGCATTGTTTGCATATGTTTGCTTGCTTAATGATTCTATTTAAGGATAGGAGTATTAAATATGCAGAGGCATTTAGTATGCAATGTTGAATAATAATCTAAGTGATTTGGTACAGTAGAAAATGATAAGGTTTTTCATTGGTTTATACTAACCTATCTCACGAGTTCTTGTTGAGTTTGTTGTGAATGAAGCTTTTGATAAAAAGAAGAGAAACCATGATATGAGAGGAATTAAGGAGACACAAAAGTTCAAGCTTGGGGATGCCCAAGGCACCCCAAGATAATATTTCAAGAATTCTCAAGCATCTAAGCTTGGGGATGCCCCGGTAAGCATCCCACCTTTCTTCTTCAACAACTATCGGTCAGTATCGGTTGAGCCTAAGTTTTTGCTTCTTCACATGAGCTGTGCTATCCTTGCATTGTAGTTTTCTTTAGCTGTGCTTGCTGTTTGAATAAAGTACCAAGATCTGAATTCTTTAATGAGAGAGAGCCATACATAAATTGGAATTTGTTAGAATACTCAATGTGCTTCACTTATATCTTTTGAGCTTGATAGTTTTGCTCATAGTGCTTTACTTATATCTTTTGAGCTTGATAATTTTTGCTCTAGTGCTTCACTTATGACCTTTAGAGCACGGTGGTGGATTTGTTTCAAAGAAACTATTGATCTCTCATGCTTCACTTAGATTATTTTGAGAGTCATTAATAGCATGGTAGTTTGCTTAATGTTAATATACTTAGTGTTCAAAGATATGTGAAACTTTCTTTTGAGTAAGTTGAATACTAAGATAATTTTGATGCTTGATAGTTGTTTTGAGATATGGAGGTGATAATATCATACTCATGCTAGTTGGGTGATTATGAATTTAAAGAATGCTTGTGTTGAAGTTAGCTAGTCCTGTAGCATGCACGTATGGTTAAAGTTGTGTAACAAATTTGAAACATGAAGTGTATCTGGCTTGTGCATCCTTATGAGTGGCGGTCGGGGACGAGCGGTGGTCTTTTCCTACCAATCTATCCCCCTAGGAGCATGCGCGTAGTACTTGATTTTTGATGGCTTCTAAATTTTTGCAATAAGTATATGAGTTCTTTTGACTAATGTTGAGTCCATGGATTATACGCACTCTCACCTTTCCGCCTTTGCTAGCCTCTTTGGTACCGTGCATTGCCCTTTCTCACCTTGAGAGTTGGTGCAAACTTCGCCGGTGCATCCAAACCCCGTGATACGATATGCTCTATCACACATAAACCTCCTTATATCTTCCTCAAAACAGCCACCATACCTACCTATCATGGCATTTCCATAGCCATTCCGAGATATATTGCCATGCAACTTCCATCATCATTATTATGACATACATTACTTTTGTCATATTGCCATTGCATGATCATGTAGTTGACATCGTATTTGTGGCAAAGCCACCATGCATTATTTTCCATACATGTCACTCTTGATTCATTGCACCATCCCGGTACACCGTCGGGGGCATTCATATAGAGTCATATTTTGATCTAAGTTTCGAGTTGTAATCGTTGAGTTGTAAGAAAAATAAAAGTGTGATGATCATCATTATTAGAGCATTGTCCCAAGTGAGGAAAGGATGATGGATACTATGATTCCCCCATAAGTCGGGATGAGACTCCGGATGAAAAAAAATAAAAAAAAGAAGAAGAAAAAAGCAAGGCCAAAAAAAGGGGAGAAAGGCCCAAAAAAATGAGAGAAAAAGAGAGAAGTGACAATGCTACTATTCTTTTACCACACTTGTGCTTCAAAGTAGCACCAAGATCTTCATGATAGAGAGTCTCTCATTTTGTCACTTTCATATACTAGTGGGAATTTTTCATTATAGAACTTGGCTTGTATATTCCAATGATGGGCTTCCTCAAAATGCCCTAGGTCTTCGTGAGCAAGCAAGTTGGATGCACACCCACTTAGTTTCTTTTGTAGAGCTTTCATATACTTATAGCTCTAGTGCATCCGTTGCATGGCAATCCCTACTCCTCATGTTGACATCAATTGATGGGCATCTCCATAGCCCGTTGATTAGCCTCATCAATGTGAGACTTTCTCCTTTTTTGTCTTCTCCACACAATCCCATCATCATATTGTATTCCACCCATAGTGCTATATCCATGGCTCGCGCTCATGTATTGCCTGAAGGTTGAAAAAGTTTGAGATTATTTGAGTATGAAACAATTGCTTGGCTTGTCATCGGGGGTATAGAAGTTGGGAACATCTTTGTGTGACGAAAATGAAGCATAGCCTAACTATATGATTTTGTAGGGATGAACTTTCTTTTGCCATGCTAGTTTGAGAAGACATGATTACTTTGATTAGTATGCTTGAAGTATTATTATTTTTTATGTCAATATGAACTTTTGTCTTAAATCTTTCGGATCTGAATATTCATATCACAAGTAAGAATATTTATATTGAAATTATGCCAACTAGCATTCCACATAAAAAATTATCTTTTTTATCATTTACCTACTCGAGGACGAGCAGGAATTAAGCTTGGGGATGCTTGATACGTCTCCAACGTATCTATAATTTTTTATTGCTCCATGCTATATTATCTACTGTTTTGGGAAATATTGGGCTTTATTTTCCACTTTTATATTACTTTTGGGACTAACCTATTAACCGGAGGCCTAGCTCAGATTTGTTGTTTTATGCCTATTTCAGTGTTTCGAGGAAAAGGAATATCAGACGGAGTCGAAACGGAACGAAATCAACTGGAGAAGTTATTTTTGGAAGGAAACCCACCTGATGGACTTGGACCCCACGTCAGAAGATACGGGAGGTGCTCACGAGGGTGGGGGCGCGCCCACCCCCCTAGGCGCGCCCCCTGCCTCGTGGGGCCCCCGTAGCTCCACCGACGTACTCCTTTCACCCATATATACCTACGTACCCTAAAACTTCCAGAACAGAAGATAGATCGGCAGTTCCGCCGCCGCAAGCCTCTGTAGCCACCAAAAACCTCTCGGGAGCCCTTTCCGGCGCCCTGCCGGAGGGGGATCCCATCACCGGTGGCCATCTTCATCATCCCGGCGCTATCCATGACGAGGAGGTAGTAGTTCACCCTCGGGGCTGAGGGTATGTATCAGTAGCTATGTGTTTGATCTCTCTCTCTCTCTCTCGTGTTCTTTCTCGTGTTCCCTCTATGGCACGATCTTGATGTATCCCGAGCTTTGCTATTATAGTTGGATCTTATGATGTTTCTCCCCCTCTACTCTCTTGTGCTGAATTGAGCTTCCCCTTTGAAGTTATCTTATCGGACTGAGTCTTTTATGAGAACACTTGATGTATGTCTTGTTGTGTTTATCTGTGGTGACAATGGGATATCATGTGCCACTTGATGTATGTTTTGGTGACCAACTTGCGGGTTCCGCCCATGAACCTATGCATAGGGGTTCGCACACGTTCTTGACTCTCCGGTAGAAACTTTGGGGCACTCTTTGAAGTACTTTTATGTTGGTTGGATGAATCTGAGATTGTGTGATGCATATCGTATAATCATGCCCACGGATACTTGAGGTGAGAATGGAGTATCTAGGTGACATTAGGGTTTTGGTTGATTTGTATCTTAAGGTGTTATTCTAGTACGAACTCTAGGGTTGTTTGTGACACTTATAGGAATATCCCACCGGATTGATTGGAAAGAATAACTTTGAGGTGGTTTCGTATCCTACCATAATCTCTACGTTTGTTCTCCGCTATTAGTGGCTTTGAAGTGACTCTTTGCTGCATGTTGAGGGCTTGTTATATGATCTATCTATGTTATTATTGTTGAGAAAACTTACACTAGTGAAAGTATGAACCCTAGGCCTTGTTTCGTATCATTGCAATACCGTTTACGCTCACTTTTATCATTAGTTACCTTGCTGTTTTTATATTTTCAGTTTACAAATACTTATATCTACCATCCATATTGCACTTGTATCACCATATCTTCGCCGAACTAGTGCACCTATACAATTTACCATTATATTGGGTGTGTTGGGGACACAAGAGACTCTTTGTTATTTGGTTGCAGGTTTGCTTGAGAGAGACCATCTTCATCCTACGCCTCCCACGGATTGATAAACCTTAGGTCATCCACTTGAGGGAAATTTGCTACTGTCCTACAAACATGTGCACTTGCAGGCCCAACAACGTCTACAAGAAGAAGGTTGCGTAGTAGACATCAACCTCCAGTAGCAACTCCAACCCCATCCCCTGATAATAAAATAATATAAATTAATTTTCCACAAGAATTCACCTGAAAATTATGCATGTTTATAATACATTCGATCGTATCCGAGATAGTCATGTCCTTATCATGATTTCTTCGTGTACCTCTTAGATCATACTCCCACTTCTATTTCAAAATCGTATGCCTCTACAGAAGCCGACTACTGGAAGGATGCGTTCCGTAGCGAGATGGATTCCATCATGGCTAACGGGACGTGGGAGATCACTGACCATCCCTATCACTACTAGAGAAAAGCTTAGTAGTGGCGCTGGATTTTTACATACCAGTAGCGCGGGCACCCGCGCTACTGCTAGGGCGCTACAGCTATTATTTAACAGTAGCACGTTTATGAACAAGCACTGCAGCTAAAATACTTATTAGTAGCGCTGCTTCCTCCACCGGCGCTACTACTATCATCATGTAGTAGTAGTGTGCTATTTTCTCCCCACGCTACTACTAGGCAAATAGAAATAAAAAATAAAAAAAAGCAGTCAGGTGCAATATTCATGGAAATCAAGACAAGTCCAGTGCAAATAAACTAAGTTCACAGAACCATCTCACAAACATTAATGACAGTACCACATTTAATATAACCACACAATCTCACGAACTCATATAGTAGTCAACAATGCATGGATAGATCATAGTTGATAAGTCTACTAGGTAGTCATACTAGCATATATATGGTTCAACAGCCACACGCATGCATATGAAGTTCTAGATGATGTCGATGACGACCATCATCCTCAAGCCTGGGCGGTGGGTGTTCCTGATAGTAATGAGGATTGCTTGTCCAACATGAAGATTCTTGCCGACGAGGAAGCTCTTCACCCAACCGAGTTGAAGTGTGTGTGACCGTCCGTGTCCACGCCGTACGCACAAGTGGTGACGGAGCCCCTTACGGTAAGGCGTATTCCAGCAGAGCCTTCTTCATCAGGCTTGATACCACAACTCTCAGATAGGCTCTTTGGCAATTTCTGAATAAGAAAAACATATCAATTAATAAGTAGCCTCACACATTCAACAGAAGCATATATATCATCGGACTCTACACTAAGTATATATATCATCGGACTCTACACTAAGTATAACAATAAAGCATATAAGATTCACTAAGCATATAAGATTCACTAAGCATATATATGATCGGACTCTACACTAAGTATAACAATAAAGCATATAAGATTCACTAACATATATATCATCGGACTCTACACTAAGTATAACAATAAAGCATATCATCAAATTACTCTAAAAACTACAGTAAATGCAACATACCATCATATGCCGATCAACCATGGTACTTGTCAGGCGGGTCACGAATGGCACCCCGACGAAGTCGGCACGTGGCGGAATGATGTCCCATAGGTTGCACACCTCCTCCTCGCTCAACTTCATTCTTTGAGCTACGATGGCATCACCGAGTGGGTCGTCATCATCCTCATCATCCTCATCATCCTCATAATCTTCTGCTTTGTTGATATAAATCACAGCCAGCTTGGGTCTTTCAACTCTGAAGGAGAAGCTGATCAACTCACCACCGGTGATATGCATGTTGTCGATGAAACGGGCCCATCCATCTCCTCCCACGCGCGTCATCTTTCGTCCTTTCTCGATCTCCATGGTGTAGGGGCCCCCAGGAGCCTCAAAGGTCAAAGAGTCTCCAGTCAGATTGTTGAATTCTGACCTCACATTGCATGGGACGATCTGTGTACAAAAAGCAAAATGATATATACACGATGCATTAATGCCAAAAACACTAAGAACAAAATAGTAGTTACTAGTTTCATATAATTTATTACCGCCGCATGAAGAAAACTAGACTCGAAGTAGATGCCGAACAGCGTGCCAGTTGCAAGGCTGCTGGCGCACCTTGACTTGCACCGTCGACATGGTGGTGGTGGTGGTGGTGGCGCCATTTCCCTAAAGCAATATGATTAAAGGATTAACGATCCAAAAAGTAAACATAAAGTTTTCATAGCTAGAGTTCACATGGCAAGCAAAATAACAACTAAAAAGTAAACATAAAGTTCAGTCCAACAATCATAAAGCTAGCAATCTAGTAAACTAATGTCCCCAACTATTCAGATGAAGCGTCGCTATCAGCATGAAATTTGCACTAAACACAAGGTTAAACAATAATAGTAGCTCAATAATCTAGAGATGTAACAAACAAATATATGGCAAAACATAACAATATTTTGATCTCATCTCATCTTCGTTAATCACAACAAAGCACACTAAATAAACTACCCCCTTCTTATCAGTAATCCTAAATCTTGATGATTTCTCACAGCAAAGCACACTAAATAAACATGAGCTTGTAGCTTTGTCTCTCACATGAACAACACCTATACAACATCCTATAGAAGGGCACTTGATACAACCCGAACCGAGTACTTACACTCCTATAGAAGCAATATCCATAACATCACATCAGAAAAGTCGAAACCGCCCAACCACAAAGCAAAAAATCAAACATGAGCCAGCCAAATCCATTAATAAGCAAAATACTAGTATGTGATGAACTACTACTCGGTCTCGGCCTCATGGCTTCACACAAAATCGACCGACACAAATGCAATATATAAATTACTGCCATGCTAGGAGTAGTTTATGGTAAGGATGAAAAAGAAAACATTAATAAGCAAAGACTTTGGCAGGTCCAGTCAAGCAAAACATTGGTACTCCTTCCTATACTACTAGACGCGTCCCAATCCATTCCAGCACTTATTACACCAACCACTCGCTCTCTGTTTCTCACTCTCACTCCACTGCTCCCTGCTCTGCTCTGCTCTGCTCTCCACTCCACTCCCCGGCAACTGCAAGCCCTGCTGCTCCTCGTCTCCGCTTCGCCGGCCGGCAGCGCAGCGTAGCCCCCGCCGCCTCCTCCCCTGCCCGAACCGTCGTCGCCTCCCGCACTCTTCCCGTCACCGCGGCCCCCGGATCCGGACCAGCCGCACCGTGCTGCCGCCACGCACAGCAGCAGGTACCCAACACAACCCTCGATGTTACGGGGCTACTGTGGCGCGTGCATGGAGGAGGAGATCGAGATGGGGACTTACGGGGCTGGAGCGTCGGAGGAGGCGAGAGGCGACCGCGCGTGGTGGCGGCGCACGGCACCGTCGACGGGGGTGAGGCGGCCGGGGACGAACCCTAACCGCAGCGGCATCATCGTCGGGCGGAGGGGATTGTGTGAGACGAGGGGGGTGCGGGGGTGCTCGCGGGCCGGTTTTCTTTAGCTATAGTAGTAGTGCTGGTTGGAGTACCATGCTACTGCTAAGCCCACCAGCTGTAGCGCCCTTTCAGAACAAACGCTACAGCTAAGTGGGCTACAGATGCTCCCCTGCGGCCCATGTAACAGTAGCGCGGCCCAAACAAACAAACGCTGCTGCTATATGTTAGTAGTAGCGTGTTTTCTACACAACGCTACTGGTACTTAATACTAGCGTGGGGTAAAAAAACTCGCTACTGGTAAACTTCTATCTATAAGCATTTTCCTAGTAGTGTATGATTGCAAACCATTGGGATTTAAGTGGGTGTTCAAGAAGAAGCCTAGGCCCGATGGTACGATTGAAAAGTACAAGGCTAGGCTTGTGGCCAAGGTCTATGACCAGAAAGAAGAGGAAGATTTCACTACAAGAAATATGTCAACTTGCGACCATAACTATTGGTTGCTGAAAGGTCATTGTTTTTCATTTGCGGCCTTTTTGTGACCAAAAACAAATGGTCAAAAGCTGGCAGTCGTTAATGGAAATTAACGACCTTTTTCTGAAATGGGAAAGGTCATTGGCTCAACGACCAATTTTTTGGTCATTGGTTGTCTGCTCAGACCACATCCGATCCGACGTGGCAATCTGACGTGGCAAAATTGCGACCAATTGAATTGGTCGTTGATAAGAATCAGCCTAGTCCAATTTGGTATCTGTATGGGCCGAGCCCAATAAATTCAGCCTTTTTATTTTTTTTCCCTATTAATTTTGGTCAGCTACATGGGCTAGGCCCAACATTTAGCCATTTTAGCCTTTTTATTTTTGGGTTGTAGCCTTTCTTTCACTTTTTTTATGCACACCAATTGTCAAATTCTGATAAGTGGATACCAAATGTGACGTTCTGGTTTGTGGGACCATGCTGTCAAGATCATGTTCTTCAGATTTCAATATGCCGATACAAAAAACAGACGCAATACTTCAAATAACAGAAGAAACCTGCTACATCATATAACATACACACAAATGTGATCATCATCAAGTTTACAATTAGATAACAAGCTCTACAAGTGTAGAGTCTATCACACGAGCCCTACAAGTTCTGCTACAAGCCCTACAAATAGGATCAGCATAAACTCCCAGAACTAGCTCCAATGAGCTAGAACTATGCTTCTTCCAACTTCTATGCTTCTTCCAACTTCTTTCCTGATGCTCACGAAGAAACATGAAAGGCCAGCATCTACACGTTATAGAACAAAATGATTAGGAAGAAAATAAAGTAAATCTAATAGCACATTTAACCATAAATAACAGAATAATGCAATAAATTGGTATAGAGCAAGGTACTGAGCATAGGCCAGGCCAACAATAAATTGGTACTAAATCTAGAAATCACCATCTAAAATTTAGTTAATAAGACATTTTAGAGTCAACTTGACAGTTGATAGTAATGTTTGCATAGGACACATCCAGAACTAAAATTATACATAAATGCCTAAATTTCAATGCCCAATGCCCAAATGTAAGATGATGGTTCTGGAAAAATAGTAAACTTGCAACCAAATTTAAAGAAAAGAAAATAGCAAGGTGCTGCCATGACCAAATCCTAACCAGAATGCATTAATCGATTGCTTCTAGCAGCTGTAACGACATGTTCCATTAGGCCATGATCAAGTACTACATGTTGGGGAACGTAGCAGAAATTCAAAATTTTCCTACGTGTCACCAAGATCTATCTATGGAGAAACTAGCAACGAGGGGAAGGAGAGTGCATATATATACCCTTGTAGATCGCTAAGCGGAAGCGTTCAAGAGAATGAGGTTGAAGGAGTCGTACTCGCCGTGATCCAAATCACCGGATATCCTAGTGCCGAACGGACGGCACCTCCGCGTTCAACACACGTACAGCCCGGTGACGTCTCTCACGCCTTGATCCAGCAAGGAGAGAGGGAGAGGTTGAGGAAGACTCCGTCCAGCAGCAGCACAATGGCGTGGTGGTGGTGGAGGAGCGTGGCAATCCTGCAGGGCTTTGCCAAGCACCACGGGAGAGGAGAAGGGAGAGAGGTAGGGCTGCGCCAAGAGGGAGAGGAACTCATGTGTTGGGCAGCCCCTAGACCTCAACTATTTATAGGGGAAGGGGAGGGGGCTGCGCCCCCTCTAGGGTTCCCTCCCCAAGGGTGGAGGCAGCCCCCAGATCCCATCTGGGTGGCGGCCAGAGGGGGAAAGAGGGGAGGCGCACCTGGGGTGGGCCTTAGAGCCCATCTGCCCTAGGGTTTGCCCCCCTCCCACTCTTCCCTGCGCCTTGGGCCTTGTGGGGCGCACCAGCCCACCCAGGGCTGGTCCCGTCCCACACTTAGCCCATGCAGCCCTCCGGGGCTGGTGGCCCCACTTGGTGGACCCCCGGGACCCTCCCGGTGGTCCCGGTACATTACCGATAAAACCCGAAACTTTTCCGGTGACCAAAACAGGACTTCCCATATATAAATCTTTACCTCCGGACCATTCCGGAACTCCTCGTGACGTCCAAGATCTCATCCGGGACTTCGAACAACATTCAGTAACCACATACAAACTTCCTTTATAACCCTAGCGTCATCGAACCTTAAGTGTGTAGACCCTACGGGTTCGGGAACCATGCAGACATGACCGAGACGTTCTCCGGTCAATAACCAACAGCGGGATCTGGATACCCATGTTGGCTCCCACATGTTCCACGATGATCTCGTCGGATGAACCACGATGTCAAGGACTCAATCGATCCCGTATACAATTCCCTTTGTCTAGCGGTATTGTACTTGCCCGAGATTCGATCGTCGGTATGCCGATACCTTGTTCAATCTCGTTACCGGCAAGTCTCTTTACTTGTTCCGTAACACATCATCCCGTGATCAACCCCTTGGTCACATTGTGCACATTATGATGATGTACTACCGAGTGGGCCCAGAGATACCTCTCCGTTTACACGGAGTGACAAATCCCAGTCTCGATTCGTGCCAACCCAACAGATACCTTCGGAGATACCTGTAGTGCACCTTTATAGCCACCCAGTTACATTGTGACGTTTGGTACACCCAAAGCATTCCTACGGTATCCGGGAGTTGCACAATCTCATGGTCTAAGGAAATGATACTTGACATTAGAAAAGCTTTAGCATACGAACTACGATCTTTGTGCTAGGCTTAGGATTGGGTCTTGTCCATCACATCATTCTCCAAATGATGTGATCCGTTATCAACGACATCCAATGTCCATGGTCAGGAAACCGTAACCATCTGTTGATCAACGAGCTAGTCAACTAGAGGCTTACTAGGGACATAGTGTTGTTTATGTATCCACACATGTATCTGAGTTTCCTATCAATACAATTATAGCATGGATAAAAAACGATTATCATGAACAAGGAAATATAATAATAACTAATTTATTATTGCCTCTAGGGCATATTTCCAATAGTCTCCCACTTGCACTAGAGTCAATAATCTAGTTCACATTGCCATGTGATTAACACTCACAGGTCACATCGCCATGTGACCAACATCCAAAGAGTTTACTAGAATCAATAATCTAGTTCACATCACTATGTGATTAACACTCAATGAGTTCTGGGTTTGATCATGTTTATGCTTGTGAGAGAGGTTGTAGTCAACGGGTCTGCAATATTCAGATCCCTATGTATTTTGCAAAACTTTATGTCATATCATAGATGCTGCTACCACGTTCCACTTGGAGCTATTCCAAATTGTTGCTCCATTATACGTATCCGGTATCTCTACTCAGAGCTATCCGGATAGGTGTTAAGCTTGCATCGACGCAACTCTTTACGTCGAACTCTTTATCACCTCCATAACCGAGAAACATATCCTTATTCCTCTAAGAATAATTTTGACCGCTATCTGGTGATCCACTCCTTGATCACCTTTGTAACCTCTTGCCAGATATGTAGCAAGGCACACATCAGGTGCGGTACACAGCATAGCATACTGTAGAGCCTACGTCTAAGGCATAGGGGACGACCTTCGTCCTTTCTCTCTTTTCTGCTGTGGTCGAGCTTTAACTCTTAACTTCATACCTTACAACTCAGTCAAGAACTCCTTCTTTGACTGATTCATCTTGGACACCTTCAAGATTATGTCAAGGTATGTGCTCATTTGAAAGTATTATTAAACATTTTGATCTATCTTATAGATCTTGATGCTTATTGTTCAAGTAGCCTAATCCAGGTTTTCCATTGAAAAACACTTTTCAAACAACCCTATATGCTTTCCAGAGATTCTACATCATTTCTGATCAACAATATGTCAACAACATATACTCATCAGAAATTCTATAGTGCTCCCACTCACTTCTTTGGAAATACAAGTTTCTCATAAACTTTGTATAAACCCAAAATCTTTGATCATCTCATCAAAGCGCACATTCCAACTCCGAGATGCTTACTCCAGTCCTTAGAAGGATCGCTGGAGCCAGCATACCTTTTAGCATCCTTAGGATCAACAAAAACTTGCTGATTGTATCACATACAACCTTTCCTTACGAAGACTGGTAAGGAAACTCGTTTTGACATCCATCTGCCAGATTTCATAAATGCAGCTAATGCTAACATGATTCCGACGGACTTAAGCATCGCTACGGATGAGAAAATCTCATCGTAGCCAACTCCTTGAACTTGTGAAAAACTCTTCTCCACAAGTCGAGCTTCATAGACGGTGACATTACCATCCACGTCCGTCTTCTTCTTAAAGATCCATTTATCTCAATGGCTTGCCGATCATCGGGCAAGTCCACCAAAGTCCATGCTTTGTTCTGATACATGGATCCTATCTCGGATTTCATGGCTTCTAACCATTTGTCGGAATATGAGCCCACCATCGCTTCCCCATAGCTCGTAGGTTCATTGTTGTCTAGCAACATGAACTTCGAGACAGGATTACTATATCACTCTGAAGTAGTACGCATCCTTGTCCCCTTACGAGGTACGGTAGTGACTTGATCCAAAACTTCATGATCACTATCATAAGCTTCTACTTAAATTGGTGTACGCGCCACAGGAACAACTTCCTGTGCCCTGCTACACACTTGTTGAAGTGACGGTTCAATAACCTCATCAAGTCTCCACCATCCTCCCACTCAATTCTTTCGAGAGAAACTTTTCCTCAAGAAAGGACCCGTTTCTAGAAACAATTACTTTTGCTTCCGGATCTGAGATAGGAGGTATACCCAACCATTTTGGGTATCCTATGAAGATGTATTTATCCGTTTTGGGTTCGAGCTTATCACGATGAAACCTTTTCACATAAGCGTCGTAGCCCCAAACTTTTAAGAAACGACAACTTAGGTTTCTCCAAACCATAGTTCAAACGGTGTCGTCTCAACGGAATTACGTGGTGCCCTATTAAAGTGAGTGCGGTTGTCTCTAATGCCTAACCCATGAACGATAGTGGTAATTCGATAAGAGACATCATGGTACACACCATATCTAATAGGGTGCAACTATGATGTTCGGACACACCATCACACTATTGTGTTCCAGGCGGTATTAATTGTGAAACAATTTCCACAATGTCTTAATAGCGTGCCAAAGCTCAGAACTCAGATACTCATCTCTATGATCATATCATAGACATTTTATCCTCTTGTCACGATGATCTTTAACTTCACTCTGAAATTACTTGAACCATTCAATAATTCAGACTTGTGTTTCATCAAGTAAATACACTCAAGATCTACTTAAATCATCCGTGAAGTAAGAACATAACGATATTCACTTGCATGCCTCAAAGACTCATTGGACTGCACACATCAAAATGTGTTACTTCAACAAGTTGCTATCTTGTTCCATCTTCTCAAACCGAGGCTTTTCACCATCTTGCCCATGTGGTATGATTTGCATATCTCAAGTGATTCAAAATCAAGTGAGTCCAAACGATCCATTTGCATGGAGTTTCATCATGCGTATACACCAATAGACATGGTTTGCATGTCTCAAACTTTTCAAAAACGAGTGAGTCCAAAGATCCATCAACATGGAGCTTCTTCATGCGTTTTATACCAATATGACTTACATGGCAGTGCCACAAGTAAGTGGTACTATCATTACAATCTTATACCTTTGGCATGAAAATGTGTATCACTACGATCGAGATTCAATAAACCATTCATTTAGGTGCAAGACCATCGAAGGTATTATTCAAATAAATAGAGTAACCATTATTCTCCTTAAATGAATAACCGTATTGCGATAGACATAATCCAATCATGTCTATGCTCAACGCAAACACCAAATGACAATTATTCTGGTTTAATACTAATCTTGATGGTAGAGGGAGCGTGCGATGTTTGATCACATCAAACTTGGAAACACTTCCAACACATATCGTCGGCTCGCCTTTAGCTAGTCTCCGTTTATTCAGTAGCTTTTATTTCGAGTTACTAACACTTAGCAACCGAACCGGTATCTAATACCCTGGTGCTACTAGGAGTACTAGTAAAGTACACATTAACATAATGTATATCCAATATACTTCTATCGACCTTGCCAGCCTTCTCATCTAACAAGTATCTAGGGTGGTTTCGCTTCTGTGTCCGTTCCTCTCATTACAGAAGCACTTAGTCTCGGGTTTGGGTTCAACCTTGGGTTTCTTCACTAGAGCAGCAACTGTTTTGCCATTTCATGAAGTATCCCTTGTTGCCCTTGCCCTTCTTGAAACTAATGGTTTTACCAACCATCAACAATTGATGCTCCTACTTGACTTCTACTTTTGCGGTGTCAAACATCGCGAACACTTCAAGGATCATCATATCTATCCCTGATATGTTATAGTTCATCACGAAGCTCTAGTGGCTTGGTGGCAATGTCTTTGGAGAAACATCACTATCTCATCTGGAAGATTAACTCCCACTCGATTCAAGTGATTGTTGCACCCAGACAATCTGAATACAAGCTCAATGATTGAGATCTTCTCCCTTAGTTTGTAGGCTAGAAAACTCGTCGGAGGTCTCATACCTCTTGACGTGGGCACGAGCCTGAAATCCCAATTTCAGCCCTCAGAACATCTCATATGTTCCATGACGCTTCAAAAACGTCTTTGGTGCCTCAATTCTAAGCCGTTTAACATTACCGAACTATCACGTAGTCATCAAAACGTGTGTGTCAGATGTTCGCAACATCCACAGACCACGTTCGAGGTCCTGCACACCGAGCGATGCATTAAGGACATAAGCTTTCTACTGACCGCATAATTGCTACTGTCAACTTTCAACTATATTTTCTCTAGGAACATATCTAAACAGTAGAACTAAAGTGCGAGCTATGACATAATTTGCAAAGGGCTTTTGACTATGTTCAGGATAATTAAGTTCATCTCATGAACTCCCACTCAGATAGACATCCCTCCAGTCATCTAAGTGATTACATGATCCGAGTCAACTAGGCCGTGTCCGATCATCACGTGAGACGGACTAGTCATCATCGGTGAACATCTTCATGTTGATCGTATCCACCATACGACTCATGCTCGACCTTTCGGTCTCTTGTGTTCCGAGGCCATGTCTGTACATGCTAGGCTCGTCAAGTTAACCTAAGTGTTTCGCGTGTGTAAATCTGGCTTACACCCGTTGTATGTGAACGTAAGAATCTATCACACCGATCACCACGTGGTGCTTGAAACGCATTTAACTTTCGCAACGGTGCACAGTTAGGGGGAACACTTTCTTGAAATTTTAATGAGGGATCATCTTATTTACTACCGTTGTTCTAAGCAAATAAGATGCATAAATATGATAAACATCACATGCAATCAAATAGTGACATGATATGGCCAATATCATTTTGCTCCTTTGATCTCCATCTTGGGCTCCATGATCATCATCGTCACCGCATGACACCATGATCTCCATCATCGTGTCTCCATGAAGTTGTCTCGCCAACTTATTACTTCTACTACTATGGCTACCGTTAGCAATAAAGTAAAGTAATTACATGGCGTTTGTTCAATGACACGCAGCCATACAATAAATTAAGACAACTCCTATGGCTCTCGCCGGTTGTCATACTCATCGACATGCAAGTCGTGATTCCTATTACAAGAACATGATCAATCTCATACATCACATATCATTCATCACATTCTTCTTGGCCATATCACATCACATAGCATACCCTGCAAAAACAAGTTAGACGTCCTCTAATTGTTGTTGCATGTTTTACGTGGCTGCTATGGGTTTCTAGCAAGAACGTTTCTTACCTCATAAAACCACAACGTGATATGCCAATTGCTATTTACCCTTCATAAGGACCCTTTTCATCGAATCTGTTCCGACTAAAGTGGGAGAGACTGGCACCCGCTAGCCACCTTATGCACCAAGTGCATGTCAGTCGGTGGAACCTGTCTCACGTAAGTGTACGTGTAAGGTCGGTTCGGGCCGCTTCATCCCACAATACCGTCGAAACAAGATTGGACTAGTAACGGTAAGCATATTGAACATCATCAACGCCCACAACTACTTTGTGTTCTACTCGTGCAAAGAATCTACGCAATAGACCTAGCTTATGATGCCACTGTTGGGGAACGTAGCAGAAATTCAAAATTTTCCTACGTGTCACCAAGATCTATCTATGAAGAAACTAGCAACGAGGGGAAGGAGAGTGCATCTACATACCCTTGTAGATTGCTAAGCGGAAGCGTTCAAGAGAACGGGGTTGAAGGAGTCGTACTCGCCGTGATCCAAATCACCGGAGATCCTAGTGCCGAACGGACGGCACCTCCGCGTTCAACACATGTACAGCCCGGTGACGTCTCCCACGCCTTGATCCAGCAAGGAGAGAGGGAGAGGTTGAGGAAGACTCCGTCTAGCAGCAGCACAACGGCGTGGTGGTGGTGGAGGAGCGTGGCAATCCTGCAGGGCTTCGCCAAGCACCGCGGGAGAGGAGAAGGGAGAGAGGTAGGGCTGCGCCAAGAGGGAGAGGAACTAATGTGTTGGGCAGCCCCTAGACCTCAACTATTTACAGGGGAAGGGAGGGGCTGCGCCTCTAGGGTTCCCTCCCAAGGGTGGCGGCAGCCCCAGATCCCATCTGGGTGGCGGCGGAGGGGGAAGAGGGGGCGACTGGGTGGACCTTACGCCCATCTCGCCTAGGGTTTGCCCCCTCCCACTCTTCCTGCGCCTTGGGCCTTGTGGGGCGCACCAGCCCACCCGGGCTGGTCCCTCCCACACTTAGCCCATGCAGCCCTCCGGGCTGGTGGCCCCACTTAGTGGACCCTCGACCCTCCCGGTGGTCCCAGTGCATTACCGATAAAACCCAAACTTTTCCGTGACCAAAACAGGACTTCCCATATATAAATCTTTACCTCCGGACCATTCCGAACTCCTCGTGACGCCCAAGATCTCATCCGGACTCCAAACAACATTCGGTAACCACATACAAACTTCCTTTATAACCCTAGCGTCATCGAACCTTAAGTGTAGACCCTACGGGTTCGGGAACCATCTGACATGACCGAGGCGTTCTCCGGTCAATAACCAACAGCGGATCTGGATACCCATGCTGGCTCCCACATGTTCCATGATGATCTCATCGGATGAACCACGATGTCAAGGACTCAATCGATCCCGTATACAATTCCCTTTGTCTAGCGGTATTGTACTTGCCCGAGATTCGATCGTCGGTATGCCGATACCTTGTTCAATCTCGTTACGGCAAGTCTCTTTACTCGCTCAGTAACACATCATCCCGTGATCAACCCCTTGGTCACATTGTGCACATTATGATGATGTACTACCGAGTGGGCCCAGAGATACCTCTCCGTTTACACGGAGTGACAAATCCCGGTCTCGATTCGTTCCAACCCAACAGACACCTTCGGAGATACATGTAGTGCACCTTTATAGCCACCCAGCTTCGTTGTGGACGCTTTGGTACACCCAAAGCATTCCTACGGTATCCGGAGTTGCACAATCTCATGGTCTAAGGAAATGATACTTGACATTAGAAAAGCTTTAGCATACGAACTACGATCTTTGTGCTAGGCTTAGGATTGGGTCTTGTCCATCACATCATTCTCCAAATGATGTGATCCCGTTATCAACGACATCCAATGTCCATGGTCAGGAAACCGTAACCATCTGTTAATCAACGAGCTAGTCAACTAGAGGCTTACTAGGGACATGGTGTTGTTTATGTATCCACACATGTATCTGAGTTTCCTATCAATACAATTATAGCATGGATAATAAAAGATTATCATGAACAAGGAAATATAATAATAACTAATTTATTATTGCCTCTAGGGCATATTTCCAACACTACAGACCATTGCATGCTTTGCAAAAAGAAATACTAGATGAATCTCACTAACAGGAGCACTAGGTGATTAATGGAAGTACTGCAGATTACACAGTGAACAAGTGAAGAATTTATCTCTCCATGTGGAAGAACTAAGTTGATGAAGACATGCAGCAGCAACAGGAGAAGCCTTGCATCATTGGTTTGGTCGGGTCATCCACCGCACTAGCCACCATCACATACCCGTCGCCATCAGCAACGTTGCTCCTGCAGCAGCAACAGATAACCATTTATAAATTAAACGGACCACATACAAGGTTATACTAAGCATGTAAGTACATTCCAGCTACACGTACAAGGTTATACTAAGCATGTAAGTACAGTCCAGCTATAAAGTGGATGGAAAAGTGTGGCTGTTGTTGTTGCTATCTTAGCCAACTGAGCTAATTAATCTCATCAACTGAATACACTTCTCTCAAAAAAGAAAAAACAACTTAAAATATTGAGTACGGCAGCAACATCTACTTGTTACTAGAGTTCCAGTTCAAGATGGCCAGAGGCCACTTGGCACCGTGGAACTTGCACAATTTCCACCATATATATGAATGAGTTATAAGGAAAACTAGTGTTGAACTACCCAGCCTCATACATATATATACATAGGAGCAAAATTTGATTACACAAGAAGGTAGCTGGAGTGGTCGTGGACGAAATGAATGTCGTCGGCCACGGCTCAGCGAGGAGAGGAGCTCAACATTGAAGTTTCGCAAAACAGGAGTTTCATTAATTTGAGAGTGGGTTTTAGTAGCTCAAGCTTAGTTAAGTTAAGCACTTAGTGCTAAACAGCAGCAACACTTGAACCGTAACATGTCCAAAAAGGAAACAAAACATGAGACCAGTATTGATAGCAAGTCCACGAAGGACATCCAATGGCCAGATGAGCACCACCACAACAAATCGGCACTAACACTTGGTCATCAACGCGATGCCCAAGCAAAGAACCAGCTCGCACACGCAAGATGATGATTGCATACATATAAATCATGTGCTGGCAGAAAAAAATCCAAGCAGGAGCTCATCTTCTCTCTATGTTCGGTAAGTAACAACCTAACTAAAATAAAATAAAAACATGACTTGTTCATACAGATCTCTCTAAAATTCCTTGGGACAAGTGCATCACATATTCGTCAACTTAGCAGCAGAAGTAGTGAGCACAGGAAGAGGGGGAGGGAGATGGAGGAGCTACCTACCGCGATCGCAATGGAAGCAGAGAAGCAGACCCCTCCTGCCCCTCCCCCATGAGCAGAACAGGGCTGCCGGCTGGGCACGCCCCTACTCATCCGCCTCTTCGAGCAGGAGACCCCCTTTCCCTACTGCTGCTTGGCGTGTCACATCACTAGTCACCTCCTCATGCAAGAAGTACACAATAAATAGACAGACGGCCAGTGAGGTACATTTTCACCGCAACAGAATCTTAAAATTAAAATTAACAGAAATACACACATCAAATGAAGTCACTAAGATACTTAAGTCCACCACATGGTGTAGACGTGTGCCCAATTGGGTAGTTTTAAGCGCCGCCAGGGCATGCGGTCAAAACTGCCCAGTTGTCATGTTGGTAGGAGTAACATTTCAAGTATGAAAGCTTGGACTTGGATCAAGATATTAACTATTCTTTCATGCATATGCAGGTGCATACTACAGACTACAGTATAGCACCAACTTGACACCTGAGTAGTCCAACTTGATATGTGGGAGTAACATTTACAGTATCAAGCTTGGACTTGCATCCCACATGTCAATTATTCTACTACCTAGAAGCTAGAGCATGCATATGCAGGTGGTATAACATAACATAAAGAGCAACAACTTGATAAGTCTGCCCCAATAGTCCAAGTCGTGGAAAACAATGTACGACAACTCTGAGAAATCTACTTGCTTGCTCAACAAACGTCGAACAACAGTAGGAACGCGCTATATGCTTCGTCTCCACGTACCACCATATGTACCATGTTCCTCCTCCACCCAACAGCATAGACTGGATAGGAACATTTACAGTAATAGCTCAAGCATGAAATAGAAGTCGACTGAACTAGACCAGCCCAGCACAAGAAACTGAACTCTAGCTTCTACTCAATTCCTCATCATTTATAATCTGTGACACCATGACATGTATGTGATAACCCACAAGGGGATCGCAACAGTTTTCGAGGGTAGAGTATTCAACCCAAATTTATTGATTCGACACAAGGGGAGCCAAAGAATATTCTCAAGTATTTGCAGTTGAGTTGTCAACCACACCTGGATAACTTAGTATCTGCAGCAAAGTATTTAGTAGCAAAGTAATATGATAGTAATGATAACAGTGGCAAAAGTAAAGATAACAGTTTTGTAATGATTGTAACAGTAGCGACGGTAAAATAAATAAGCAAATCACAATATGTGAAAAGCTCGTAGGCATTGGACCAGTGATGGATAATTATGTCGGATGCGATTCCTCATGTAATAGTTATAACATAGGGTGACACAGAACTAGCTCCAGTTCATCAATGTAATGTAGGCATGTATTCCGAATATAGTCATACGTGCTTATGGAAAAGAACTTGCATGAACTCTTTTGTCCTACCCTCCCGTGGCAGCGGGGTCCTAATGGAAACTAAGGGATATTAAGGCCTCCTTTTAATAGAGAACCGGACCAAATCATTAGCACTTAGTGAATACATGAACTCCTCAAACTACGGTCATCACCGAGAAGTATCCAGATTATTGTCACTTCGGGGTTGTCGGATCATAACACATAATAGGTAACTATAGACTTGCAAGATAGGATCAAGAACTCACATATATTCATGAAAACATAATAGGTTCAGATCTGAAATCATGGCACTCGGGCCCTAGTGACAAGCATTAAGCATAGCAAAGTCATAACAACATCAATCTCAGAACATAGTGGATACTAGGGATCAAACCCTAACAAAACTAACTTGATTACATGGTAAATCTCATCCAACCCATCACTGTCCAGCAAGCCTACGATGGAATTACTCACGCACGGCGGTCAGCATCATGAAATTGGTGATGAAGGATGGTTGATGATGACGACGGCGATGAATCCCCCTCTCCGGAGCCCCGAACAGACTCCAGATCAGCACTCCCGAGAAAGATTCGGGCTTTGCGGTGGCTCCGTATCGTAAAACGCAATGAAACTTTCTCTCTGATTTTTTTTCTTCGTGAAACGGAATATATAGAGTTGGAGTTGAGGTCGATGGAGCTCCAGGGGCCCACGAGACAGGGGGGCGTGCCCCCCACCCTCGTGGACAGGGTGTGGGTCCCTGGCCTTGATTCTTTCGCCAGTATTTTTTATATTTTCCAAAAGTTATCTCCGTGGATTTTCAGGTCATTCCGAGAACTTTTGTTTTCTGCACAATAAACAACACCATGGCAGCTCTACTGAAAACAGCGTTAGTCCGGTTTAGTTTCATTCAAATCATGCAAGTTAGAGTCCAAAACAAGGGCAAAAGTGTTTGGCAAAGTAGATACGTTGAAGACGTATCAGTATGCAAGCACCGAATAATTAGATCCAACTCGTAGCCTAACGCCTACGCAACAAACAAAAGCATCAAATCGAAGCAACCTGAGCCAGCCCGAGCACACAGATAACTGAACTTGGAGCACAAAAATGGCTATCCGATTCAAGCAGCCACCGAACATCACACATCCTCGAGATAGAGACATTTAAGAGGGATTAGGAGGAATTATACCTGCGGTGTTTCATCGTGGCGGACTCTTGGAGTATTGAAGGGAACGCCGCCGAGGTACGCGGCGCCGGCCAGGGCCCCGCCGAGCCCGAACTTCCTGGAAATAGTCCACCCAGCAGCATCCGCGATAGCTACGAAGCAGAACCACTCCCTGCACTGGCACTGATATCCAAGTCGAAGATGTGAAAGCTGTATAGGAAACTACTCCCTCCGTTCCGAATTACTTGTCGCACGTATGGATGTATCTAGATGTATTTTAGTTCTAGATACATCCATTTCTGCGACGAGTAATTTGGAACGGAGGGAGTACATTTAGATGGCAAAATGTGAAAACACTATACGTATAGTGATGCGAATTGGATCTCCGATGTTGATGAGATGAAGGCCACAACTGGGTATATGTTTACTTTTGGAGGTGGCGCTATTTACTAGAAGTATTGCAAGCAAACGATCTTAATGAGATCGACAATGGAAGCATAATTAACAGCATTAGACACATCTGGTGTCGAAGCAGGATGACTTCGAGATCTTTTGATGCACCTGCCATTGGTTGATAAACCGGTTCCAGCTATCCTTATGAACTGTGACAATCAGACTGTCATCACCAAGGTGAAGAGTTCAAAGGACAACATGAAGTCCAACAAACACATAAGAATGAGATTAAAAGCTGTTAGAAAATTAAGAAACTTTGGAGTGATAGCGTTGGAGTATGTCCAAACGGCTAAGAATCTGAAAAATCCCTTTACAAAAGGGCTATCACATGTTGTGATACATAATGCATATAGGGAGAAGGGTATGAGACCCACATGAGTTGCCATGGTGGTAACCCAACCTATGTGATCGAAGATCCCGTGAAGTAGGACCTGGGAAAACAAACCAGTGGTGAACTGAGGAGAGTAACTATACTAACCCACTCATTGGAGATGCAATACTCTCGATATTGTATGGTGGGATGACTATTGTCTTAATGTGTTTCAAAGCTTATGTAAGCAAGATACTATCCTACAGAGGGATCTTTGGAGGAACAGACCTATATGAACCTGACTGTTGGTCACAGTCTATGAGATTGGGGTGATCTCTAGTAAACTCATGAATAGGCCAGGAGTGTGACTTATATGCTCCACCCGAGGGGTCAGCCTTTCGGCAGCTTAGTACTAGTAAGACATATGGTGAAGCTTCTTTACGCAAAAGGCATAGTCCATTGTTCAGTTGTGAAGGGGTGTAGCTACTTGCTGGGTCTTCACCGAAACACTGGTATATCAAAACAGCAATTGAAACAGAGGACACAATGGGCTTTAGGCCCATCTAGCAATTTCTGAAAATCTCTAAGGGTCCATGTTGGTTTAATTGGCACTAGGTTAGTGAGAAGTTTAGTCCCACCACGGAAGTTGGAGAGGAGTTGGACCTCCTTATAAGAGCTTCTCTTCTACATGCCATTGGATCTTGAGAAGAGAAGAGGCCCTCGCGCACTCCTCCTCCGCCGCCCGCCTCGTCACGACGCGCCGCGCCGCTGGTTGCGAGAATGAGCCGAGCCGAGCTCATACCTACGCGCTTATTTTTGTCAATTAGTAATGGAGAGTTTTCTGACAGTTAGGCCACGATCTGAGACGTCGGATCGTGGGCTTTCATGTACTCGGACGTGGGTCGAGCCCACGTCTCTCCAAGCGGCTGTGCCTATATAAGTGTGAGGTGTCTCCTAACCGTAGCCGCCACAAACAGATCACATCTGCTCCACACGAACCTCCCACCGTCGTTCCTTTGCTGTTGCTGCTGCCGGTGACTCCATCTCGTCCGCCACGTACACGATCGACGGGAGAGCAGGTCTCCTAAACCCCGCCTCTCCGGATTCTGTACGGGAGAGGGGCGAATAGGTTTTTGGGAAGTGACTACACGACTTCTCACCGTCGATCCACTACTTCTTCTACGTCTGCGTCGTCTTCGTCAACACCATGTCTCAAACAGAAGCCGACCGTATCGCCGCCGAGAAGCTCGAGGCCGACAAGAAGACCGCTGATGACGCTGCCGCTGCCACCGCCGCCGCGGCTTCTGCATGGCCTACTAGAGGGTATAACACGTTTATCCCGCTCCTATTCATTTTCGTATTAGCAGTATTAGCAGTATGTGTAGATGTGTCTACTGTTTATGTAGTACGTGCTTGTTTAGATCAGAATCAGTATGTCCTTAATTCAGTCAATGCCATGCTAGTGATTTATCTATGGATTAAATTTGTTGAAAATTTGCCTATTTACTCAGCAGAAATTCAGGGGAGAGAATTAGAGGAATGATCTATAGCAGGCTGTAGGTGTAGAATTATTCACAAAAGAATATAGCGTCAACGAGGATCGCCCGTTGTTGGAAATGCAAAAGGCTGACACTCATGCTACCCCTGTTTATTTATTTTTCAAAAGGAAAAGAAACGCCAAACCCCTGTAATGTGTGTTTCTTCTGGGGAGATAAAGGTTCACTTTTATCTTCCAACCGGGCATTACCGCCTTCCATTAACTCGCATAACAGAAATACATCAGTTCCAAACTACTCCCTCTATTCATGAATATAAATATAAGATATTTTGTATATTTCAATATGGATATACGGACTGAAATGGATAAACAAACACACTAAAACATGTCTATACATTCCACTCACAAAAAAGTTAGACATCTTATACTCCCTTATTTGTGAACGAAGGGAGTAGAACAGTATGAACCTGCTGCCACCAGAGTTTATAGCTAGATTATAACAAAGTACCAACATCACAGTAACACAGATGAAACCAAACACCCATCGCGGAGGATCGCAAGCATGAAAAACACAAGAGAGAAAGGTTCGCTTGAGGTTCAATGTTGAATGAAGATGCTACCTTGAGCATTCTGGGGAGGCAACGCAGTGGTAGTGGGGCAATAATCGTTTTCAGTACCAGCGGTAACAAGCCACTCAGGGCTCCTTTGATTCAAAGGAGTTGCATAGGATTTTTGGAGGATTTAAACCCTTAGGAATTTTTCCTGTGATGCTCGTTTGATTTGTAGGATTGGCATCCTTAGGAATTTTTCTATAGGATCCATTTGTACTACATTTTGGAGGAAAATTTTCATCCACTCAAACCTCTTCGTAGAATTCCTTTGTTTTTCCTGCGCTATCAAACATTCTTTGAGATCCTGTAGGATACTATGGGACATGTCATCCTATTCCAGCATTTTTTTTATTCCTTCATTTTGACAATCCTGCGAATCAAAGAGGCCCTCAAACGGTCCTGCTTCCCGCTGAAACAGATACTGAGCAAAATTTAAATGTGGTCTAACATACTGTTTGCTCTTAACTCCGTGGCAGTGACATGGATCAACTTGAATAAAGTCAGAGCATGTCGGTAGGATTGGACTAACCACTGACGGAAACAACTCATTCTGAAATGGGCCTCCACATAAACAAACGGGCCAGGGCATACCACTAGAAACCACGCATCCAAACAACCACCGACAAATGCTGAACTTCCCCTCCCTTCAAAAAAATTGCTGAACTTTCACCAGTTGTTTTTAGTCTGACACTCCCAGTAACTGTAGTCTCATGCAGATCGATCTCCTGAACAGTGGATTAAATTATTCAAATTCCCATCAGCTGTACGTACGGGATGTGGTCAATCTTGCTTTGTTATCGAGGTAGGCATCGGCGTCCGAGCTCGAGGAGGCTTAACAAGAATTGCAAGGCAATCCACCCGTTGCTTGCAGCCCAGAACACCTCGTTAACTTTTAGCGGGAAGTACGTGCGTGCTCGTTAGATTAGTTTAGTTTGTGTGAGATGCGCACACCGGAAACATGCAAGGGATCGATCGATGCCCAGGCCCTAGGAATCAGCGAAACCTGTCGAGCTTTTGCTGCTCCGCGAAGCATCGGTCGATCAGAGTTGGCAATGGCCAGAGCCCAGAGCTAGCTGCGGGAACAGAGCAGGGCGTACTACGTGCCGATGCCGAGGAAGGGCCTAGAGCACTGCATTGCCAAGCTCAGCACGAAAAACACTAAGCTAATGTTTGAGCAAAAATGTTAGATGTTGTCAAAGTTTCATTTCTGAATGGACTTCTAATGCGGGGGCAAATTTTGTCAATTCTGGCTGGTTTTCCAAAATCCCGACCCCAAAATTTTGAAATATACTCCTACCCGTGCATCACCGCTACACATGGTATAACTATAGAAAAATATACGGACGCGAGATCCCAGATGGCATGCAGTGCAATCACCATCTCATTACGAGCCTACGTCGCTATAATACTATAGCTCCCTAGTCTATCCCTGCTACGGCGAGTCGGAGGCGAAGGAAGACGCCGGCGAGTATCCACCACGCCCGCACGCACGCGTCCAGGCTCCATGTAGCTAGCCTGGGTAGGGTAGGTTAGGTCGAGCTTTCTTTCTGCGCAGCCGCAGTACGTAGGGGCTACCTGGCCGGCCGGCTCTGCAGCCATGCCTTTATGGCTAGTTTGGTTCGATCCCTGGGCATCGTGCCTGGCAAAAAGTGCAGCCTGGGAGCAGCCTGGCAATCTGTCCAATTTTTGCCTGGTCAGGCACGCCTGAGTAGAGGGTGTTTGGCTGAGGACCTGGCCTGGAGAATATGTTACATAGGTGATGCGGTACTAGTCTCTGACAAGTGTACTAGAAAACACTTGATTTGGCCCAGGCAGGTGTGGTCAGCTGTCCCAGGCGTCTAGTTTCGGTTGCCTGGGCCAGGCTAAGCAAGGCCGGCAGCTTTTTCCCCAGGCTAAGCATCCTCCCCGATGACCCAGGCCAGGCTAGCCCCTTTTTCTTCAGGACATAAACCAAACGATCTCCAGGCGACTTCCAGGCAGGCTTCAGGCCAGGCAGGTTCGAGCCAGGACACAAACAAAACACGCCCTTACTCGCAGTACGCACGAAAATTTACGCATGCATGCAGGCGCGCAGAGGCGGCAGGGATCCTTTCACCTCGACCCCCCATGCACCACCACCATCCAAATGAAAGTCACCTGCGCCGTGTGCGTGCTCGTCAGTCACTCACACCGGCGTCAGGCAAACTCCACCGCGCGACCCAAACGGACGTCCGTTTTATCCGGATTCTGTCCGTTTGGGTAAGGATATGGGGTTGTGTTCGGGCATGTGCTGGGATGTGGTGGCCGTGCGTCCAGCGCGCGGCCGCATCCATTTGCCCCATCCTGTCCGTGTGTACTTAAAAAACTAATTCAAATGCCAAGTCCTAGTTCACGCCAGCGGTCCCGGTTTATCACGCCGGCAACAGAGCCATCGGCCTACGCGTCCATCGCCGGCAACACAGCCAGCGGCCGGCAACACAGCCAGCCTCCAAAATGAATAGTTTTCCTCACCGCAACACAAACGGCCTCCAAAATGAATGTTTTCGCGGCACACTACCGGTGACGGCAGGCGGCGGCGGCACCATGCCACCTCAAAAAACGGCCACGCCGATCGGACGACCTAGTTCAGGCCTTCGGCGTCGAGCATCTCCTTCTACCTGGCCTCGAACCAGGCCCTCGTCTTGTCGATCATCTTCGACAAGTCCACGCTCATGATCGCAAGGGCCACCTCCTTCGCTTTGGTGGCGGCATTGGTGGCCTCGATGTCGAGCTGCCTCTGCCTGGTCTTGACGTTGTCGGCCTCGATGTCGAGCTACCTTTGCCGGGCCGCCTCCTCCATGTCGAGCTGCCTTTGCCGGGCCACCTCCTCCATGTCGATCTTCCTCCTCTTGGCCGCCTCCTCCATCTCAAGCTTCTGTCTTTGAAGGTCTAGGTATTGCTTCATTTGCTCGTCCTTGCTTTGCCGCTTCTTCTCGTCCCTCACATCCTTTTGGGATATCATGCCATGCAAAGTCTCATGCAAGACCATGGATGAGGCGTCACGTATGTCGTCCACCTTGGAGTTGGTCTTGCCCCTCGGCCTCTTCAACGCCTCGCCATCTCCACCTCGGGCGAACTTGGCCGTCTTCTTGCCTCTCTTTCTTTGAAGTTCACGGTATTGATCCTTGAACTTAGGGCAATTGTTGATGATCGTCCAACAATGCGTAAGAGTGAATGGCTTGTCATTGTGCCGGGCCTTGAATGCCTCCAAAGATTGGAATGCCTACACCACATGATCAACAACAAGTGAACATGCAAACATATACACGGCCGAAGTCTCATGGTCGTAGCAAGGAAAGGGCTAGAAAGAGGAGATCATACCATGTCTCCAACGCCGAGACCACTCACGGGCCGTGCTTCAACGCTCTCAAATGCGGCGCAATACTTGTTGCACTCTTGTTGGATGAACAACCATCTTTTTTGAATCGAGCCGATGCCACGGTTGCTTGTAATTTGGTAGGGCTCAAACATCTTCCTTTCATGGAATATTTTGTGGACTCTCGTCCAAAAAACAATGCCCTTTTGTTGCGCGCCGGTCCTCGGATCTTGGCTAATCTCCATCCAAGCTTGGCAAATCAACTTGTCCTCATCTTGTGTATATGAACCCGTGTGAATGCTCTTCCTTTTCTTTTGTGCCTCCGCTCTTTGGGTGAGCTCGTCGATGAACAATGGCGCACCACTAATATCAACGTCATTGCCTTCTTCTTCTTCATCATCACCTTCGACATAGATGTCATCGTCTTCATGCCACGAGTCACCATGGTCGTAGTCAGCACGGTCGTCGGTCTCTTCATCGGGGACGTACTCGGCGCGGCCATCCTGACTTTGGGTCTCATCGGGGTCGTAGGTACGGCCATGCCCACCGTCGAAGATCACGTCCTTCATGTAGCGGTTGTATAAGGGGTCGTCGACCGCTAGCGTTGGGGTTGGCATTCCGTCAAACAAGACGCGGGGGGCCGACATGGTGCCCGTGAACTGTGCCCGTGCCTGCTTTCTTAGCATCTCGACGGACGGCCGCCCGCCGCTGCCGGACCAGCGTGACGTTGAGGTCGATGGCGGCCGCGGCGCGGTGTGGACGGCGCGAACAAGCCCACGTCCGCGACCCGAGAACGGGTCCGCCGTCGTGCCTTGGCGGAGGGAAGCCGGGCGACATGGGCGCGGTGCGCGACGTCGGCGACTGGCAGTGCGTAGGCCGGGTGACCGACGAGCCTGTGCTCGTCGGGCCGACGGCCGCTGCAGGGAACCCGGCAGGACGGCCCATGCTAAGCATGAGGATGGCGTGCGCTTTGTTGACGAGGTCCTCCTTCTCGTCGGCAGCGGCCTTGCGCCGCGCGCCTCCAACTCCTCGCGCTGGGCGGCGAACTTAGCCGCGGCGGCATTGACCTTGACGACCGCTCTCCGTTCCCTCCTCTTCGCCGATTCCGCGTCCAACTTGGCGATCTCCTCCGGCGTGCACTCCGACCGCGGCTTCCTTGGCGCCTTTTTCTTCACCTTTGCGGGCGGGTCGACGGCCAGGCCGCCGGAACTCGGCGGGGCGTCGGCCATGGACGGGGGAGAGAGGGGGCCGGCGGGAGGGACGTGGGAGGGTTTGGGGCAAATGGCGCCAAATGGGGGGTTGGTTTCTCCCACCGACAGGCGGGTCAGGGGAGGACAAGAGCGCGCGTCACGCCCGTCCGCGCGCTGTCCGTTTCACCTCAAAACCGGCGCAAACTTGGGCCGGGGATGGGTCGAAAAAGCGGACACAAAGCGGACAAAAATCCGTTTACGCCCGCGCGCTGGGCCGCCTCTTTTGTTCTTTTTACCCCAAACGAACGGGAGCGGACAAGATAGGGCCACGCGATGGAGTTGGCCTCAGTGCGTGCGTGCATGGGAATGGCAGCACATGCAACAGTTACCGCATGGCCTGGCGCGCAGTCTCCCAAAGCTCGGACACCGCACCAGGGTCCGGCCCGGGAAAGGGCTTCTCTTCTCGGGTTGGTGCATGCCTGCCGACGCCGTCAGGGAATGCCCCGCCCTTCCCGGCCCTCTGCGCACGCTCGATCACCGTCCACGATCCACCGTCCAAGTCCAGCCATGACCGGTCATCGGTCGATCGCATGGTTGCTGGACATGAGATCTTGGGTTAGCTTAAAATTTAACTCGTGTCAGTAAGCGAAGAGACGAACCGATTGGACGAAGTGTACGCGAGCAGTACTCTCGGTGATTTACCATTTGGATCGGGACTGTTCAAGAACATAGGGGAGTAGTTAGAGCAGGATCTGTAGATGGAAGACGGAGACTGGAGAAGATGAGATTGGTCAACGGACGGAGGGGGTTCAGAGACAAGCTAGAGAACTGCTCGCCATGGCCTCTGCCCTCGGGGTCGGCGAAGGGAGGCGTGTCAGTAAGCGCGAAAGCCCACGAGACGAGGAGAAGCTAGAGACGGCGTCCGTATTCAACGGGAGTGTCTAGGCGCAAGTTCCAAGGTCCACTGTGGCCCAAGAAGCCCACCAGTAGCGCTGGTGCCTAGAGAGCACTGGTGCTCCAGCATCTGAGAATTCATTTTTGTCTCAAAAAAAATCTGAGAATTCATTTTTTCCTCAAAAATATAATTCAGAATTCATTTTTGCCTAAAAATGTCTGAGAATTCATTTCGTTAGAAAAAAAGTATCTGTAATTAGTTTCACCAAAATGTCTGTACTTTTTTCCAATTAAAGAAAAATACCTGTAAATTTATTTCGGGTGTAGCCTGAGCTATTCCAAACTCGTCCAAAAAATTATGCGAACCCAGATTTTTGGTTAGCATTTTTACTACGTTGATTAGAAGGCATCATGGAATACTCATGGGAATTATTTTTTGAATCTGAAGCAAAAGATTTACCTCCTTTTGTTAATTGAAACTTTTATAAGTCACCAAATCTACATGTGTCAAAACTAGTCAACTATCATGGAGAAATGTTCCTAACCTTTTAGGGCTCGACATAATTCCAGTACCCGCTTTTCTTTTAGTGTGGCAACTTTAATTGACAAAATGGTCGGCTTGTTATATAATATCACCTCTACTTTCTTAAAAAAAATCAAGGGGCGAGCATGATGCGTGCTCAACCTACTTCCTTCATTGATTCCCACTATTGGAGGTAAAATTCTACAGTTCCTCAATCGTTTTGAGGCCAACCCACAAGGAGGGTCGAGAATTTATCACACCAAGACAATCCTTGATAGTAGTGGCAAACACAAAAACTTCTATAAGCCTATAAAATCATAGATTAAGGTACCTAAGATGCCACTTTTTTCTTCTTCAAAAAATCGCAATAAAAAACCACAAGACATGAAGCGTCGCGCCACCGCCAAGCATGGGCTTGAGGGACGGTAAATTCTCCCCCCTGCTTGATAGCAATATATTTCCTTATTGATAATCGGCAATAGAAGAACATGTGGTCGCCGTTGTCTCCAGATATGCTTGTAGCGTGAACAAATGCCACAATTTGACCATGCTCGCCATTGGAGATGACCCGCCATCCAAATCCTGCTTTGGTCCACAAGCCGTGCAAGAAACATGTGTCTTGGAGCCGCTACTATAAATGGGGCTTCTTAGATCATGGGGCTCATGATCATGGCTATTGCTCCAATGAAATGCAATATCTGGGTGAGGAGATGTAGGCTCTGGAGCTTTGTGTACTTCCACATGATGGAATCATTTGCTGCCACAGGTCAAGGCGATGCCTTCAAGTCGTGTCCAAGGAGAAGGAATTGCTCGTAATGCCGCATCCATGTCAATCTTATACATCCGGACTTGATCGTGGAATACACCCCTTCTTCTTCATGATTGACACATAATTACAAGGGCAATGTCTTTGACCCACACCTACCAAGGTACCCAAGCCAAATCCAACCTTTCCCATTATCAATGATAATGTTGATGATGGTGTAGAATATCTTCACATCTAGTGTCTCGCACTGGTTACCCATACAACACAAGGTTTTTCTCCGCAACCATTCTATCCAAGGCCATCTCAGACTTGTCAACCAAGAAAATTTGTCGAGGAAGAATACTTTATTCATAGGATAAAAAGGAAAATGCAAAACCATCTCTGAGGTCGTTTCTAGGCCCACGACTTTAGAGACTTGCTCGAAGTTGCGATATCCTAGATTTGTTTGGTATGCTATACATTGAGTTTTGCTTCGGTACACCCCCTAGACAAGTGTGCACGAATCTTAAAGTTATTTAAAAGGATATTATCATTCATTCATGATTAACTAATTTTAATCCCTATTGTCCCAATGCATCAAACGAGTGATTAGAACAATGTAATCTTTTTTATTAAAGGGGTAAATTTTAATCTTCAACTTTAATCTGCATAGAAATATGTAAAATTTTCTAGGGGGTGTGCTGAAGCAAAACTCTCTTTTACTGTATTACCATGAGTTACAAGAGGTAAAATGTTAGTTCTTGTGGGAAAAACCTTATTCACGCTGAAGAAATTTCAGAATCATTTTTCGCAAATTCCCTCGTTCTCTCCACCTCGGTTCTACTACTACATGCGCAGTATCATAGTCATTGGAAATGAGAAAAGCACCGTGGGTTTTTGAACGGCGGCAGTACTCCATAGGCCCGGCGGTGAGATGCAGCAGTAAAGTCGCCGGAGTGAATGGCGAGTTTACTGCGACGAGCCGTACCAGCAGAAGCAGCAGCTAGCCTGGCTAGCATCAGGGGGGCGCGGGGTAGCAGTAGGTAGTCAGAGTTGGGGCGCATAAACAATTACTCCTACTGCATTTGTTTATGGACCGGCTCAGGAATGAGCTTTCCAGCGCCAGAGAAATTCCTCCCACACCAGCTCACATCCCTGCAGCCTTTGCGATCGCACATCACAGCCCCTCTGTTTATTGCTGTGACCTGTGGTGTGGTATGAGAGGGGTGTGGGCAGTACCAGGGCACCCCCTTGATTCAATTGCACATGGGTGTAATTTATGTCAAATCTGGTCCATCTGGTTAAAGCGACCCCTGCCCATGAGTAGGTCACGGTCAATGGTGGATTTACTGGAAATGCAGATGACCAATCAATTGTGTTTTGGTACAACTAAGGTCCAAACAATGTGATTTCAAAATTGGCCCTGCCTTCTGATAAAAAAAACCGGCCCTCCTTTAGAGCCGGACTTGACAAATCCGATCCCTCAAACACCCATGAACAGGTGCGTTTGCGGACAGTGATCAATCACGCCTCAAATAATGCATTCCACATCCGGATATCACAAAATAGAAACCTCGAATCCATGTTATTAAATGCAACGTAGCTATCTTTGAGCGGAGCTTGTCCGGCTCCAGCGTGCTCATGTCCGGCAGCCGGTTGTGCTTCTCGGAGTATTGGTCCGGTCGCCGGCAAGGTAGAGTATGACATGGGACACGAGCCGGCTCACGGGACTCAAGGCCGCCGTCTCCATGCCCTACTCCTCGTCAGAGCCCAGAACCCGAACAATGCTGGTGGACGTCAAATCGATGATGGATCCGTCCTAGAATGAGCCGGCGACGTCCACCACGACGCAGCTGCAGCAGCCTGACTGCTGCACCATACGGGGCGTCGGAGAATGTGACTCCGCCTCGCCGACGTCCACCACCGTGAGGGCTGCCGCCGCTTCCCGCGCCCGCTACCTCGCACAGCGGGCACGTCGTGTCATGTTTTCATCATGCTGGAGACGGTCGGAGACCGCCGGACGGGAGCTTGGGTGGAGGAGGGGAGTGGAGTGAAGTGGCTAGGGTTTGGTCCGACGATCGGATGGGGTGGAATATATGTGAGGTTGGGTGGGCCTGTGTGGGCCGGGTCCGACGTCGTGGACGCGCCCGGGCGCCTCCATATTCGTCTCATTTTTGGACCGGATATGAGAGGTGTCGGTCAGCCCGGGCGTTTGAGGCGTTCGCCTGGGTCGAAATTTTGTGTCCGGTTAGTGACTGGGCGGCCCGCCCGGTCATTTGAGGCGGCTTTGGGGCACTTGGCTGTAGATCCTCTTAATAAGCTTCAGTTTGCTAAATCTCATGTGTTCAATTTTTTCCTACTCCAGTCGATTTCTGCTTTGCGCAAGCCCGATGGTGAGGACGACATGAGGAGCGGCAGCGATGTGCGTCGGCCACGCCGAAGCCGAGCTAGAACCTCGCCGGAGCCGAGGACACTGCAAGCTACAGCATCCCAGGTGTAGGCGGGGAAGAAACTTAAAGCGGGGCTGCCGGGGTTATTGAAGGAAGTTGAGAGGAGGGCGAGGCAGTGCGTAGAAGTGCCTGAGGGCCAAAGGTGGTGGAGGCTGGCGGTTAAGTCGGGATAGGCATGGACGTGAGTGAGGAACAAGAGACAAGGGAGGTTGAAGATCAACAATGTATGATCCGTTTTGGGCCCTTGAAATGGTGATCTAGCGGTGCAGAATGAAAGTGATTTATGCAATAGTTATATGAGGTATAGGCGCTCCCAGTCAGCTTAGGGTGTTTTCTTTGAAGAAAGCTTAGGTTTCTTTACTGTTTTGTTTTTCTTTTGCGAATAGGTTTCTTTACTGTTAACCCACGAGTTTATTAATACTGATGATATTAGTATTGATACATTTTCTTTCCATATATGTACCACCAAATTTCAACTATAGACAGCAGAGGCAGATGATGGTTTGGAGAGGAGATAGCAGGTCTGCGTGTGCTGGGAAAAGGGGAAACATGCACGTAATTAGCTAGGATCAAGAGAGGTAGGCGCTCGTGAGCTCGAGACGATACCTTGAATGAGATGGGTGCCGAGGAAAAGATGCCAAAAGATGTGCAATGGCGCTGCATGCACGCGCGCTTTAATTCCCCCACGGGAAGCTGGAGATCACCATCTGACATTTGCCATGAAGATCGAGGCGTCCCTGGTCAGGAGATATGGCGCACCCAGCCACCCCAGATCTCCTGTCATTCTGACTACCGCAATGGCATGTGTGTCTCTCAGCGCCCCTCTCCCCTCCACGCCCTTCGTTTTCGTTTCATTTTTCTATTGTTATCCGGTTCTGCTAAAAATCAAATGATTGTTTTTCAATTATCCGGCTCATGGATGTGGTGGCGCCGATAGATGCATACTTGCTTCATGCAAAGTGGTTAAGTGGGTGTAGCGTCACCTACTGAATTCAAGCGCCATTCAGTTCATCCAAAGTTTAAACGAAACCACGTGACACATGTGATAAGCAATTCAAGCAATTAAAAAAAAATCTGAACGGATAGAGAGGACATGCAATGTATTTCAACAACACTCAGAGAGGACGTAAATAAGGTGGTGAGACGATGAGTTACATGTTATGGTTGAGGTTACCATTTGCGGTCCATGCAAGTTTAGAGGAACCGTCTTATCCGATAGCATAGTCGGCATATCCAGTTAAGAACATGAAAGCATATGGGCAATATCCAGGGTTTTGGCGCCGAGGACGAGTAGGGAGGCGCTACAAAGGGGGGAGGGGGCAATGAAATATAGGTTATGGCTGGAGATATCATTGGAATCAATGTGGGTTTGGAGGAAGCGCCTTATGTAATGACAAAGTCATCAAGTCCGAGTAGAAAGTGGAAAGCAATGTCGCAGCATGGACGGTTGCGATGCCGAGTAGGAGAAGGGAAGGGGAAGGGTGATTACAAGGGAAGAAGGCGATCCTAGCTGTCAAATGAAGATCAAAAGGTAGAAACATGTGACTGTTATCCAATTAAAATCTGCTGTTTGTTAGGGTTTTCAAATTAAACTGCACAAAATTGTCATGAATCAGTTCATTCTATATAAAAGGGGATTTTGGTCTAGCATTTTTATTCTGTTCAATTTTATTTTTGAGAAGATAATGTTTGACGGGTTTTTTCTATTTCTCCAATGCATGTACTAGCTGGAAATTTTATGTTAGGGTTAGTAACAATTGAATTGCACAAAATGTGCATGAATCAGTTTTTCCTGTACATGTTTAGCCTGTTCAAATACTATTTTTCCAGTGCATGTACTAGCTGGAAATGTGGCCATGTTATAGCTTTTCCGGCACTGTTGTGTACGTACTGAAGCGGTTCCTGGGGGCCAACCCTATTATGACTGTAGTACAAACATTCACTGGATTGTTGGTGCTTGAGTGCTACATTGATGAACATGATTTAGGCACATTCATGTATCGATCTAAATGCTTTGTCGAATCATTTTCCTTTCACGAAAAATTCCATCTTCTCCTGGCCATTTCCGGCACTGAATAAGATTTTTCTATTCACCTTTGTAACCTTTTCCCAAACCTTATTCATTTAGTCTTATTGTTACCTTTTCACACTCTAGCCACAGTCTAGGAAGCGAATGATGTGATGATGATTTGAGCATGCATGCATGTACATGCATGCTTGTCTTTTATCGGCATTTGACCATGCATAAAATTGGTCAAGGATTTCTCACATCATGGGCAAACAAACCAAAAGCTAGATCCATGATACCTGACCAAAGCTACCTCCGCTGTCTAATCACAAGATTTTCACTGTCACCATCAGTTGACGTAAAGGAACACAGTACTACAACTCTCACTCCCAGCCCCAGCCCCAGGGAGAAAGAATCAACACCGAAACTTTGCTCTCCATTTTTGCACACAGTTTATCTTCCAAACAAGTTGTTTTTCAACCGAGCAAGTACATGCATAAATCATGACCGAGACACGGTTATCACACAGGAGTAAAAATGAATTTGTACTGGCTCCGGAACTCCAGTGGAGTAGCAGCACATATTGTACCCACTTGCATCTAGCTGCATCTGTAAATACTTTGGTTTGTGAAATTTTGCAAAGATTCCGTGCTTGTGAGCCGCGCATATATGCTCGATCGATCGATCGCATCTCTGTGGGACGGTGTGGTCGTCCGGTCACAGGGATTTACATTGATGGGAATGGTTTGTTGTCAGATACCTTACACATGCACGGTAGCTAGCACTGTACCGGGCTTCTCATTTATGCATGGCGAATGCATGCCCTTGTCTCTAGCACTCGTCATGTTGTTATTCATACATGGGGAAATTGAAAATTGTACTGCATGGCTTGTTGATGGAGAGAGGTGAGGTGAGGTGAGAGGCGTGCATGCATGGTGGTACCAAGTGGTGACACCACACTTTATTAACCAGGGAATTCATCCATGCCCATGAAGTACTCTTTTTATTATGCAATGTTTTATTTTTGAAAATTTTGATTTTGGTATGTTCTGCAAGAATGGATTCGTGCAAGTAGCTGAACTAGTCCACGCAGCCAAGTAGCCACCCAGATGCATGCAGTGGCGCTGCGCCTAGCTAAGCTTGCTTCAAAAAGAAATTGTTTGTTTGTTTGGAAGATACTAGCTTGCTTCAACTAACAGCAAGAGAGCACGCACAGATCAAAGAGACCCTTCTCCCCCTCCCCCTCCTCCTCTCCCTCTCCCTTCCCCCATGCCTCAAGAAATGTGACAGTTGTCTCATCTCTCTCACACACACACAAGCATATGAGAGAGAGAGAGAGAGAGAGAGAGAGAGAGAGATGAGGCTCTCACTATAAATACAGCAAGAGCCACCACTGGGACCAATCCATCCTCACTCTCTTCCACCACTTCACTCTCTAGCTGCATATGCAGGAGCTAGCTCACCGCATCTCCTATCTCATTCTCCATCTCCCCCTCTCTTTGGCTACCTTCTCATGCCATTGCCTCTTTTTATTTCTTCCCCTCCACCAATTCTCATCGACGGGAACTCGCCGGCCGGAGGAGATGAAGAAGAGCCGAGAAGAGGGTAGGGAACAATCCTTGAAGCTCAGGAGGGATAGCGCCTAGGTTTATTGCAACCAACAAGAGAGACCGGCCGGCCCGCCGGCTGGCTCTTGATGGTTCATCGATCTGTTCGTCCGAAGCGCTATCTATCCTGAGCTCCACGGTTTGTTCTTACCATGCACTGGCTGCACACGTCGCCGCCTTCCTCCCTGCGTGCAATTCCTCTCCAACTTGACTTGCCAGTAGAGTACAATGGAATAGAGGCGAGGGATGTACACGGTAATAATAATAATACTATTGCATATAGTCGATTTGGCTCACTCTCTTGGAAGTACATACATGCTGGCTAGCTATAGCCTCTGACTTATCTCTGCGCATATGCACCCATATTATATGGGTTATTGCTTCGCTTGGCTCCTGCCCAAGGTAGCCGCCGCTGATCCCTTTATTATTTTACCATATCCGTGCATGGGGGGTGAGGTGTTCGTGGTTCAGCCTCATGTACTGTGCGCAGAAAGTTGCATGCGTTCTCCTTTGATAAGTCTCATGCATGCAGATGCATGGGCATCCATGGGATGGCCCTGCCTTCTTAACTTGCTACCCTACAAAAAAGAGAGTAAATGCCGACCTAACCGATTCATGAGCATGTTCCAAAGCTTTCAAGAAAAAGTAAAGAAGAACAGTAGAGAGTATATATGTTTCATGGTTTGTTGGATTCAAAAATCAAAAGTTTTGGCGTGCGTGATGCATTCTTCTCACTATATGCACTAGGGGTTGAACAAAAGCTAGCTAGAGATACTTACTTCTAACGATGACTTTGGTAGTACTAGTTTCTTCTACACGAGCTCCTGTGATGTAAGAGTGTGCGTACCTAGAGGTCTAGATTAGACGTGTCGCAGCATCTACGCTTACACGTACGTTCTCAACTTTTCATGCGTGCATGTTGAGTTGGACCGAACCATGCAGGCTTTGTTGAATTGAAGCAGCACCTGCACCGTGCTGGAGTAGATAGCTAGCTAGCTAGCTAGAGTATACTCACGCATACGCTGCATTGTGATTTACTGACTGATGGGTGTAGGATAAGTCGCGTGTATACGTACACTCGCCGCATTGACGCATATGCATGAATGCAACTGCGCGTTGTGTCGAATCCTGAGGATAATTTTTGCCGTAATTAATCTGAGGGTAAATTTTCCGTATGTTTCGTCGATCCCGACCCCTTTGTTACTTTCTTTCTTCAGATTCAGACCGGTTTGGCCAGTTTCTTACCGGTCCTTTATTCGATGGACGAGTAGCTGACAAGATATCCAACGTTTTTCTCCTGGAATGTTTATGTAACGTTTTACCTCCAATGTACTCTGCTTCGACGAATGTAAAATTTCCAGTAGCGAGGAGCGTCTGCATCTGCTTAATTCTCCCGTCGTCTTTTGCCCCTTTTTTGTGTAGTTTCCTAGTAGTACTACTAGTACTAGTATAGTTTTCGCGTGAACCTTTTATGTACAATTAAAGATTAATCCCTATTGTTTGTAGTATAATTAAAGATTAATCTCTATTATTATACTCTGCATCGATGAATGTACATCCCCCCGTAGCGAGGAGCGTCTGCATCTGCTCAATGCTCCTCTCTTCTTTACCTTTTTTTTGTGTAAGCTTCCTACTTCCTGTAGTACTCTATCAGTCTACATATAAAAGTGTTTCGCTGACTCTGAGTTGCGTAACACCGCACCAATGTGCTTGGATACCCGACAGAGGAAAGATCATTTTATAATTAGCTTCTCAATCTCCGATAAGTGACCCCTTTCTCATGGTACGTTCAGCTCGATCGAGCTGCTAATTAAACTGCCAGCTTAGGGAACTAAACAAAGCTCCGTGCACGTCACGCGTCGCTATGTACGAACAAGGTCGCGGTGATGCTGTTGCCTGTTGGAGATTGTACCGCTCGCAACTTCAAAAAAAAAACAAAGGGAGATTGTACCGCTCGCACTATTTTTTCACGTACGGTGCACTGGTCCAAGTCAAACATACGGGCCAGTCTCAGTACAGAGCATCCGTGCTCCTGCCTCCTGGTGGCAGTTGCACTTCTCTGGCCTCGTTTTCATGCTTAACGACTTGGCGGAATCACCTAAATATTACTACTGTATAATACAACCTGGTAGGCTAAAAAAGATCTGTTGTGAAGGAATAGCTGTAGCAGAGAGCATGGCACTGTGTATGAACTATAAACCAACCAACACTGGGCTCGTGTAAAAACTCTATTCTCTCTTAATTAATACAATCTTTTGCCTCGGCTTCGAATAAAAAACACAATCTACTGAATGGCATGTTTTATTTGCATCCTACAAGTGTTTCTCAATGCGAATGAACCAGGTTTAGTTGGCTAGAAATATGTTCCACCTTCTTTTTTCTGCGGGGAAGAAATGCCTGTTACCAAACGAGCAAACTTTATGGAATATATGCTAGCAACGTCGGGGTTTGTGAACATCTGTGCGTGCCCTTCCTGAATGACTACCACCTGCAGCATCAGGGCCAAGGTCACGTACTTAGGCCTCCTTTGGTTCATAGGGTAGGAAAATTATAGAAATAGAAAAGTCATAGGAAATAAGATGACATGCATCTCAAATCCTATGAGTAGAAACTAGCACACATGCACGTGTGTTGCAACGGGATAATACATGCCTCTAGCTCAATATAAGAATGGATCAGGACCCCCACATGATCGTATTCTCTAGTTTAGCATGACACCCTTTAATTAGAGCCAAACCAGTAGATTATGTTGTATTGGCACGTGCCCACAATTTCTTTGAATTACAATTAACCTGCATATTCTTCGTTAATAATTTATGGCACCCCTTATTCTGAACAAGCCGACTTAGCTCGATGTGCCAGATGCGGAGCAGGCCCAGGATGGGAGTGATCGAACTTACAACCTTAAAGACCCGACCACATGTTGCTAGCCACTCAAACAAACACGTCCTGCTATGGTCAGCGTGAACATTAAAGAATATAATCGGACCTCCGCTTAAAAACATTTTAATTTATTTTTTAATCTTTTCAGACATTGATTACTACCAACTGCCAAATATACTTGGCAACATGAACAATTTTCCAAATTATGAACATTTTTTTGAAGATTCCGTACATTTTAAAAAACATGAACAAAATTTTGAACGGAACATTTGTTGAAATTCAGAAACATTTCTTAAAAGCATGAAGATTTTATAAAGTATGATATTTTTAATTTTTTACAACTTTGGAAAATGGAAACATATTTTGATCATATAGCAGAAATTTAGAAAATGTGTCTTTTAATGCAAAAAAATTTCAACTTTCTCAACATATCACTAAAAGAAGAATATTTTTCAAAATTTTAACATTTTTAAATATTCAACAAATTCGTAAGAACACAAATATTTTTCAAAAAATTGGAATAATTTTAAAATTCGGAATGACAAAAATTAAAATTCTAAACATTTTTTATAATTAACACAATTTTGGAATTCATAACATGAATTACCGAATACAATTGGCAACGTGAAAAATCTTCCGAATTACGAACAATTTTTTTTGAAAAATTCATAGATTTTAAGACAAAGATAGAACAAAAAATTTGAACGGAATATTTCCGGAAATTCACATAAATTTCTTAAAACACGAGCCTTTTCAAAAAAATATGATTATTTTTAAGTTGTGAACAACTTTTGAAAACGGGAATATGTTTTGAAAATTAGAAGAATTTTGAAAATGTGTTTCTTTAATGCAAACATTATTTTCAATTTTGCACATATCGCTAAAACAAAATATTTTCTGAATTTGGAACATTTGTCAAATGGTTTTTTAAATCTTTCTTTTTTAAAATAAGAACATTTTTTAGAAAAATTGGAGTATTTTTCAAATTTTGAACAATTATTGGTATGACAAAAGAAATCCAAATATTTTTAGAATAGGAACACATTTTTTAATTCGTAACATTTTATGAAATTTTGTATAAAAATTGAAATTGCATACATTTTTTGAAAATTTTGAATTTCGAAGAAAAAGTGAAAAGTAGACATAGAACGGGAAAAATAAAAAAGAAACAGGAACTACAAAGAGAAAGAAAAAGAAAAAGAAAAATTGGAACAGAGCACAAGCAGAAATGGGCCGCCGAGTCTTGGGCGCCCTGTGCGTAACTGAACTCGCGCTGTGCGGGAAATATGATTTTTTATTGCTACGTGGGCAGGGAAAACTGGGCTGACTTTACTGGGCCATAGCTCTTTCCTCTTCAAGGGAAAACCAACGCATGCTCAAGAGGTAGCAAGAAGGATTTCTAGTGCTGTTCTCGGGGAGATCTATGCCAAGTCAAGACATACCAAGTACCCATCATAAACTCTTCTCCCTCGCATTACATTATTTGCCATTCGTCTCTCGTTTTCCTCTCCCCCACTTCTAAAACGATTTTGGAAAACCTTTGACTTTTCTTCGCCCTTCTTTTGTTCGATCTTTTGTTTGCTTGTGTTATCATGTGCCTTCCTTTTGCTTGCATCTTCCCTTGCTAAAAGATTATGGATCCTCATTCACTTGCTAATATTTTTAAGAGACCCAACTATGATGAACCAATTTCTAGTGATGTGAGTGCACTAGATTATCTTTATGAGGTTTTGCTTGAAATTCATGAATCTAAAAATTGTGATGAACTGTTGAAAGAAGAAATTTATAAAGTTATTCACGATAGCTCCTTGAATAAAAATCATGATTGCAATGATTCTACTATAAATTATATTAATTACAATTGTGCTAATAATATGCAAAACCTTAAGCTTGAGGATGCTAATTTTGCTATGTCTACTACTTGTTGCATTGGTAATGATTGGGGTGATTCTTCTTATGATCTTGAAAATTTATTTAAGCCCCTTGATGAATATGAGATTGATAATAGTGTTTGCAATAATATTGAAATTGGGTTTGGAAGAGTGTCAACTTTAGATCCCACATATTTGGAGGATTCTCAATCTTATGAAATTTTTGATAAAAGTGGGTTTGGAGAGGTCATGACTTTAGTTAATGTTAATCCCACTATTTTGGAATAGTGTCAACTTTGCATGCATGTGGTTCGTAAAGAGAATATTTTATGTGATATCTATGTTATTGAATTTGCTTATGATCCTACATGTAATTATTATGAGAGAGGAAAATATGGTTGTAGAAATTTTCATGTTACTAAATTACCTCTCTTCATGTTGAGAATGCTATCGTCTCTTTCTTATTCCTTGCATATGCTAGTTTTTGCGTGCCTTGAAAATTTGTTTGCTAACAAATTCCTGTGCATAGGAAGTATGTTAGACTTATATGTGTTTCTCACATGTTTTATGATGCTCTTTTTGCGCTTCAATTCTTTTCTTTCATGTGAGCATCATTAAAATTATCAATGCCTAGCTAAAAAGGCTTTAAAGAAAAGCGCTTGTTGGGAGGCAACCCAATTTTATTTTTGCTTTTGCTTTTTTAGGTTCTGTTTAGTAATAAACTTTTAATCTAGCCTCTGTTTATATGTTTTTTATGTTTAATTTAGTGTTTGTGCCAAGTAGAACCTTTGGGAAGACTTGGGCGAAGTCTTTGCGATCTTGCTGTAAAAAACAGAAACTTTTGCGCTCACGAGATTAGCTGTCATTTTTTACTGGACAGTGATTTTAGGTTGATTATTTTTGCAGGTGATTAATAGAAAAATTCCTCACGTCCAACATATTATTTCAGAATTTTTGGAGTTACAGAAGTATTCGTTTGATACAGATTGCTACAGACTGTTCTGTTTTGACAGTTTCTATTTTTCGTGTGTTGTTTGCTTATTTTGATGAATCTATGAGTAGCATCGGGGGGTATAAACCATAGAGAAGTTGGAATACAGTAGGTTTAACATCAATATAAATAAAGAATGAGTTAATTAAAGTACCTTAAAGTAGAGTTTTATTTTCTTATACTAACGGAGCTCATGAGATTTTATGTTAAGTTTTGTATTGTGAAGTTTTCAAGTTTTTGGGTAAAGATTTGATGGATTTTGGAATAAGGAGTGGCAAGAGCCTAAGCTTGGGGATTCCCAAGGCACCACAAGGTAAAATTCAAGGACAACCAAAAGCCTAAGCTTGGGGATGCCCCGGAAGGCATCCCCTCTTTCGTCTTCGTCTATCGGTAACTTTACTTGAAGCTATATTTTTGTTCACCACATGATATGTGTTTTTGTTGGAGCGTCTTGTGTGATTTGAGTCTTTGATTTTTAGTTTACCACAATCATCCTTGCTGTACACACCTTTTGGGAGAGACACGCATGAATCGGAATTTATTAGAATAATCTTTGTGCTTCACTTATATCTTTTGAGCTAGATAATTTTGCTCTAGTGCTTCACTTATATCTTTTTAGAGCACGGTGGTGGTTTTATTTTATAGAAATTATTGATCTCTCATGCTTCACTTATATTATTTTGAGAGTCTTTTAGAACAGAATGGTAATTTGCTTTGGCTATAAAATTAGTCCTAATATGATGGGCTTCAAGATGGGTATAATAAAAACTTTCATATAGAGTGCATTGAATACTATGAGAAGTTTGATAATTGATGATTGTTTTGAGATATTAAGATGGTGATATTAGAGTCATGCTAGTTGAGTATTTGTGAATTTGAGAAATACTTGTGTTGAGGTTTGCAAGTCCCATAGCATGCACGTATGGTAACCATTGTGTAACAAATTTGAAGCATGAGGTGTTTCTTTGATTGTCCTCCTTATAAGTGGCGGTCGGGGACGAGCGATGGTCTTTTCCTACCAATCTATCCCCTAGGAGCATGCGCGCAGTGCTTGGTTTTGATGACTTGTAGATTTTTGCAATATGTATGTGAGTTATTTATGACTAATGTTGAGTCCATGGATTATACGCACTCTCATCCTTCCACCATTGCTAGCCTCTCTAGTACCGCGCAACTTTCGCCGGTACCATAAACCCTATTTATATTATTTTGCAATCATTACTTTCCAATATATACAACAAAATACCAAAAATATTTATCTTACTATCTTTATTAAATCTCACTTTTGCGAGTGACCGTGAAGGGATTGACAACCCCTTTATCGCGTTGGTTGCAAGGTTCTTGATTGTTTGTGCAGGTACTAGGTGACTTGCGTGTTATCTCCTACTGGATTGACACCTTGGTTCTCAAAAACTGAGGGAAATACTTACGCTACTTTGCTGCATCACCCTTTCCTCTTCAAGGGAAAACCAACGCATGCTCAAGAGGTAGCAATGTTCTAGTTCAAGAGGTAAATGACATGCTTTTCCATAAACCATTTTATACGGAGACATACCCATAGGATTCTTATAAGCAGTTCTATAAGCCCATACTGCATCAGCAAGTTTCTTGGACCAATTCTTTGTAGATCTATTAACAGTCTTTTGCAAAATTAATTTAATCTCTCTATTGCTCAATTCTACTTGACCACTGGACTGAGGATGATATGGAAACTTAGCAAGCATTTTACGGAAAGCGCCATGAATAAAATGTGAACCACCATCAGTCATTAAATATCCAGGGACTCCAAACCTCGGAAAAATAACTTCTTTAAGCATCTTAATAGAAGTGTTATGATCAACACTACTAGTTGGAATAGCTTCTACCCACTTAGTAACATAATCAACAACAACTAAAATATGTGTATAGTCATTAGAGGAAGGAAAAGGTCCCATATAATCAAAGCCCCAAACATCAAATGGTTCAATTACAAGTGAATAGTTCATAGGCATTTCCGGATGTCTACTAATATTACCAATTCTCTGGCATTCATCAGATGACAAGACAAACTTATGAGCATCCTTGAAGAGACTAGGCCAATAAAAACCAGATTGCAATACCTTATGTGCAGTTCTGTCTCCAGCGTGGTGTCCTCCGTAAGACTCGGAGTGGCACTTGCGTAGGATCTCTCCTCGTTCATGCTCAGGTACACAACGTCTAATAACACCATCTACTCCTTGTTTATAAAGGTGCGGGTCATCCCAAAAGTAATGTCTTAAATCATAGAAAAACCATTTCTTTTGTTGGTATGTGAAACTAGGTGGTATAAATTTAGAAACAATGTAATTAGCATAATCAGCATACCATGGAGTATTACGAGACACATTTATTGCAGCTAATTGTTCATCAGGGAAGCTATCATCAATAGGTACTGGGTCATCAAGAACATTTTCTAACCTAGACAAGTTGTCTGCGACGGGGTTCTCAGCTCCCTTTCTATCAATAATATGCAAATCAAATTCTTGTAGCAAGAGAACCCATCTAATAAGTCTAGGTTTAGCATCTTTATTTTCCATAAGATCTTTAATAGCAGCATGATCAGTGTGAACAGTTACTTTGGAATCAACAATATAAGGTCTGAACTTATCACATGCAAATACAACTGCTAAAAATTCTTTTTCAGTGGTAGCATAATTTCTCTGGGCACTGTCTAGAGTTTTACTAGCATACTGAATAACATTTAATTTCTTATCAACTCTTTGCCCTAGAACAACACCAACAGCATAATCACTAGCATCACACATAATTTCAAAGGGTAAGTTCCAATCAGGAGGTTGAACAATAGGAGCGGAAATCAAGGCTTTCTTAAGTATTTCAAATGCTTCTACACAACCATCATCAAAAACAAAAGGGACATCTTTTTGTAAGAGATTAGTGAGAGGCCTAGAAATTTTAGAGAAGTCTTTAATAAACCTCCTATAGAAACCCGCATGACCAAGGAAACTTCTTATAGATTTGATATCTTTAGGACATGGCATATTTTCAATAGCATCTACTTTAGCTTTATCAACTTCAATACCTGTTTCAGAAATTTTATGCCCCAAGAAAATACCTTCATTAACCATAAAGTGGCACTTCTCCCAATTAAAGACAAGATTAGTTTCTTCACATCTCTGCAAAACTCGGTCAAGGTTGCTTAAGAAATCATCAAAAGAAGTTTCGTAAACGAAGAAATCATCCATGAAAACCTCAACAATATTTTCACAAAAATCAGAGAATATAGCAGTCATACATCTTTGAAAGGTAGCAGGTGCATTGCACAAACGAAAAGGCATACATCTATAAGCAAAGGTACCTAAAGGGCAAGTAAAAGTGGTTTTCTCTTGATCATCTTTTGGTACAGGTATTTGAGAGAAACCAGAATAACCATCTAGAAAGTAGAAATGTGTATGCTTGGATAATATTTCTAGCATTTGATCAATAAAAGGTAGAGAGTAATGATCTTTTCTAGTAGCTTTATTTAATTTGCAAAAATCAATTACCATTCTATAACCTGTACCAATTCTTTGTGGAATCAATTCATTCTTATCATTTGGAACAACGGTGATACCTCCTTTCTTAGGGACACAATGAACATGACTTACCCATTGAATATTAGCAATAGGATAAATTATACCTGCCTCTAGAAGATTTATATTTCATTTCTTACCACTTCTTTCATCTTAGGATTTAACCGTCGTTGATGATCAACAACCAGTTTAGCATCTTTCTCCAATTTAATTTTGTGCTGACATAGAGTGGGACTAATACCCTTAAGATCATCAAGAGTATATCCAATAGCAGCACGGTGCTTCTTCAGAGTTTTCAATAATTTCTTTTCTTCATGCTCTGAAAGGTTAGCACTAATAATAACAGGATATATCTTATTTTCATCAAGATAAGCATATTTCAGAGTATCAGGTAATTGTTTAAGCTCAAACACGGGATCGCCCTTGGGTGGAGGAGGATCCCCAAGGATTTCAACAGGCAAATTGTGCTTCAGAATAGGCCCTTGATTAAAGAATACTTCATCTATTTCCCTTCTTTCATTCATAAAACATATCATTTTCATGGTCTAGCACATAGTGTTCTAAAGGATCAGCAGGAGGAACGACAATAAGCAAGACCAATAATTTCATCCTTACTAGACAATTATTTATCCTGGGGTTGTCTATGAAATTTAGAGAAATTAAAATCATGAGAATAATCCCCCAAACCAACAGTAACAATATCTTTCTCTCATTCTATCCTAGCATTAACAGTGTTCAAGAAAGGTCTTCCAAATATAAAGGGACAAAAGTATCTTGTGGGGAACCAAGAACAAGAAAATCAGTAGGGTATTTAATTTTCCCACACAAGACTTCAACATCTCTAACAATCCCAATTGGTGATGTAGTATCTCTATTAGCAAGCTTAATAGTAACATAAATATCTTCTATCTCAGGAGGTGCAATATCATTCATAATTTCTTCATATAAGGTATAAGGAATCGCACTCACACTAGCACCCACATCACATAAGTTATGATAACAATGATCTCCTATTTTAACAGAAACAATAGGCATGCCAACAACAGGTCTATGTTTATCTTTAGTATCGGGTTTGGCAATTCTAGCAGCTTCATTACAGAAATAAATAGCATGCCCATCAATATTATCGACCAAGAGATCTTTAACCATAGCAATACTAGGTTCAACTTTAATTTTCTTAGGGGGTGTAGGTGTCCTAGTTTGACTCTTATGAACCACAGTTGAAGCTTTAGCATGGTCCTTTATTCTAACAGGAAAAGGTAGTTTCTCAATATAAGCAGTAGGAACAATAGGATCAATATCGTAAATAATAGTTTCTTCCTCAACTTTAAGAGGTTCTACTACCTTAACTTCAATGGGAGGACGATATTTAAACCACTTATCCTTAGGGAGATCAACATGAGTAGCAAAAGATTCACACAAAGAAGCTACTATCTCAGAGTCAAGTCCATATTTAGTGCTAAAATCACAAAAAGTATCGGTATCCATAAAAGATTTAACACAATTAAACTTAAGGTTTATACCTGAATCTTTACCTTCGTCAAGTTCCCAATCTTCAAAGTTGCATTTAATTCTTTCCAATAAATACCATTTCAATTCAATATCCTTCTTCATATAGGGACCAGTACAAGAAGTATCGAGCATGGATCAATTATTATGACAATGACGAGCATAAATTTTTTGAATAATAATTTCTCTTGAGAGATCATGATTGGGGTATGAATATAACATTGACTTAAGCCTCCCCCAAGCTTGAGCGATACCTTCTCCTTCACGAGGCCAAAAATTATAAATATAATTCCGATCACGATGAACCAGATGCATAGGATAAAACTTCTGATGAAATTCCAATTTCAATCGGTTGTAGTTTCATGATCCAATATCATCCAGTAGCATATACCATGTCAATGCCTTTCCCTTCAAAGATAAAGGGAAGACCTCCTTCTTGACAACATCCTCGGGCACACCTGCAAGCTTAAATAATCCACAAACATCATCCACATAGATTAGGTGCATATCGGGATGTAGTGTTCCATCTCCTGCATAGGGATTAGCTAACAGTTTCTCTATCATACCCGAAGGAATTTCATAATAAATATTTTCAGTCGGTGCAGTAGGTTGAGGGGTAGCTAATTGTGGTTCCATTTGAGGTGAAGATACCCCGAACAAGCCCCTCAAAGGATTATTTTCCATAGTAACAAGTGACAATAAATTTCAGCACACTATATAAATGTTTCCTTACCAAAGGTGCTTCACTCCCCGGCAACGACGCCAGAAAAGAGTCTTGATGAGCCAGAAGTATAGGGAATCTATCGTAGTCCTTTAGATAGTGTCGAACCCAACAAGGAGCAGAAGGAAATGACAAGTGGTTTTCAGCAAGGTATTCTCTGTAAGCACTGAAATTATCGGTAACAGGTAGTTTTGTGATAAGATAAATCGTAACGAGTAACAAGTAACAAAATTAAACAAAGTGCAGCAAGGTGTCCCAATCCTTTTTGTAGCAAAGTACAAGCCTGGACGAACTCTTATATAAATCAAAGCGCTCCCGAGGACACATGCGAATTGTTGTCAATCTAGTTTTCATCATGCTCATATGATTCGCGTTCGTTACTTTGATAATTTGATATGTGGTGGACCAGTGCTTGGGTGTTGTCCTTCCTTGGACAAGCCTACCACTTATGATTAACCCCTCTCACAAGCATCCTCAACTACGAAAGAAGTATTAAGGTGAACCTAACCATAGCATGAAACATATGGATCCAAATCAGCCCCTTACGAAGCAACGCATAAACTAGGGTTTAATTCTGTCACTCTAGCAACCCATCATCTACTTATTACTTCCCAATGCCTCCCCCGCCAAATAATGGTGAAGTGTCATGTAGTCGACGTTCACATAACACCACTAGAGGAGAGACAACATACATCTCATCAAAATATCGAACGAATACGAAATTTAGATGATTACTTATAACAAGACTTCTCCCATGTCCTCAGGAACAAACGTAACTACTCACAAAGCATAATCATAATCAAGATCAGAGGAGTATTAATTATCATTAAGGATATGAAAATATAATCTTACACCGATAAACCAACTAGCATCAACTACAAGGAGTAATTAACACTACTAGCAACCCACAGGTACCAATCTGAGGTTTTGGGACCTAGATCGAATAGAAGAGATGAACTAGGGTTTGAGAAGAGATGGTGCTGGTGAAGATGTTGATGGAGATTGACCCCCTCTCGATGAGAGGATCGTTGGTTATGATGATGGCGATGATTTCCCCCTCCCGGAGGGATGTTTCCCTGGCAGAACAGCTCCGCCGGAGCCCTAGATTGGTTTTGCCCAGGTTCCGCCTCGAGACGGCGGCGCTTCGTAGTATATATATAGGGAAAATCCATCCTACCACCCGGTGGTAGTTACCCCACATGTCTCATATACTACCATGTGGTATTATATATATACTATTTTATTATTTTAAATATGTTCATATACTATATCTAAGATATTTTAAAGCAAGTTATATGAAAAAAATTGCATATGAGCCCATAATTTTTGTTATATTTGTGAAATACGTACATATTTGTACGTAAAAAAGAGCATACTCAAAAAATGGTACATACTACCTAAAAATTAGTATATATACTACCTAATCAATGTTATATACTACATACTACACGTATATACACTCAGTTTGATAGATACTACATACAACATACAAAACACAAGTGGTGGTAACTACAACTGCTTGTAGGAAACATTTGTCCTATATATATATATATATATATATATATATATATATATATATATATATATATATATATATATATATATATATATATATATATATATATATATATATATATATATATATAGACACACACATTTCAACATCATTTCAACAATCATACCAACAATACGTTTCCAACAACATATACACGTTTCCAACAACATGAACATATATATACAAGTTTCCAACAACATTTCCAACAAGTTTGCAACAAGTTTCCATAAATAAAAAGGAAGCACAAGCACAAGTAAAAGTTTGCAACAAGTTTCCATCAATGCTAGCTGCTTCCTCATCTCAAGCAAATCTGCAAATTAGGAAATATGAAAGTTAGAAGAAGAAGAAGACTAGCTAGAAGAAAAAGAAGAAGAAGCTTCTTCTTCTTCTTCTTCTTCTTTTTCTTCTTCTTCTTCTTCTTCTTCTTCTTCTTCTTCTTCTTCCTTCTTCTTCTTCTTCTTCAAACTAAGGTAGGTAAAAATGCCACTTTTTGGCTAAGGTAGGAAAATAAACTAATTATATGATAGTTTGGAGCTAAACCAAGGTTATTATGCCATTTTTTACTTAAGTGCACTACTATGTCAAAAATGAAGTAGCTAAGCTAATTATAGATCATTATTGAGCTATCCTAGGTTGTTATGCCATTTTTTACCTAAGTGCGCTATTTATGTCAAAAATAAAGTAGCTAAGCTAATTATAGATCATTATTGAGCTATCCTTGGTTTTTATTCCATTTTTTACCTAAGTGTGCCAATTATGTCATAAATGAAGTAGCTAAGCTAATAATAGCTCATTATTGAGCTATCCTAGGTTGTTATGCCAGTTTTTTACCTAAGTGCGCTAATTATGTCATAAATGAAGTAGCTAAGCTAATTATAGATCATTATTGAGCTATCCTAGGTTGTTATGCCATTTTTTACCTAAGTGAGCTAATTATGTCATAAATGAACTAGCTAAGCTAGCTATAGATCATTATTGAGCTATCCTAGGTTGTTATGCCATTTTCTAGCTAACAAAGCATTTGTTAAGCAAAACACTTGGGAAAACTTACCATAATCCGGGAAGTGAAGGACCGGTCGGGGTTGCGCCACCGCGAGACGGAGAAGGATCAGTCGATCCTTTGTGGGAGGCGTGCTACACGAAAGATCATTTGCAATGTTTATTTAGCATGATGCAACTGAAATGTGAATACTAGTAACCAATGACCATTCAAATGAAACTCACCGTGTCCGCTGTAGCAATCTGGGGCATCGGCGGAGGGGTCTGGCCGGTTTTCTCGCACATGGACTGCACATTTTGTTTTCACGAGTCAGTCATATTAGTTAGTAATGAAACGAACATCACGTGCATGATTTGGCTAGTATGCGGGAGAAACTTACCACGGGGAGCTCGTATAGGGCCTGGTGACCCGCGTCGTTTCGGTTCCTCTCCGCCTCGAACAGAATAGCCTCCTCTCCTCCATCTCCCTCACCATCTCCTCCGCCTGCCTGCTTGCCTCCGCCACAAGCTCCTTGGCCCTAGCCTCGACAGCGAGCTCCATCGGCCGTAGTCGAGGCCTCATCTCAGGAAGAGACTTCGCCTGGCGCTTCTTGATCTCCAGGAGACTTCTAGGACAACGTATGAGTCCATCCCCAATGGCTACTGAGCCATGTCTCCTCCCATAACCAGATAGCATCACGAGCTCAGGATCAAAAGGACTCTGGCTCAGGTTGAACTCCTCACCTTTCATCTTCTTCCCCCAGTCTCTGTACCTCACAAGCTTGTCGTGGGAGGAGATGTTGGTGAAGCTCTCTGGATGATCAAGGTCATCCTCCAAGAATGCCTTGGCCTTCTTGTCCAGGGCACTATGGGCCATGGCATAGAGGTCGTACAACGGTAGCACCTCCTTCTTTTTGTGTCTTGCCTGAAAGAGAGGAACAGGGTAAATTAGTATTAATTAAAGCTAGCATGAAGAATGAAATTGCATGAGTCGTTAAGGGCTCGAACCACATACCCAGTGATCCCCGTACTCAAACAGGTTGGAGCTCCCTTGATGGTGCGGCACACCTTGCATCTAGGCACGCTTGTCCCTGTTCTTCTTGTGGACGGCTAGCCATTGGAGAGAGCACCACTCATCCACCAACCTCTTCCAACAGTCCATCTTATCCGCACACCATCTCGGGGTGCCTAAGTTAGACAAAGAGAAATTTCAGCGCTACGCCTACGAATCAAATCAAGGAAACTAGTACAAGGCCTTAAGAATAGGTAGTTACCTTCATGTACTTGTCCTTACTCAGATACTTGGCGCGGCACTTCTTCTCCCTCCTGATGTTAGTCGAGGCGTAGTAGTCTCAAACACACTGCACCCGAGCCTCGTGACGTAGGTTCTGAAGTAGGCGCTTGCACTCGGCTTCGAGAATCATAGCCGCGTCCGCCTCGAGTTCCTCAAGACACCTGTAGAAGGTCTGCAATCAAACAAGGCAACACTGATTAGTACAATCACTAGGTACTGTTGATTTTTAATTCTGTAAAGGAGAAATTACCCAAAACCGTCGTCTCACAATGTCGGCCACCGTCTCGCACACGACACCGTCGACCATCTCCCAGGCGGGCAGGCAGCCTCATCGGCTCCCAGGTCAGTGCTAGCTGTGGAAGCTCACCCTCACCGGGCAACGTGACCCACCCTGGGAAGTGGTGCCGGACTAGAGTACAAAGGACCTGGTTGGGCCTGCGGACCTTATCTGTGTGTATCCAACCCCTGCAGTATGACAAGGCCAACACATTAGATATTAATTCGAACAAACATGAAGGCAAAAGGTTAAAAAAGACTAAATGCACTTACTTCTCCCCGTTAGGCTGAATCAACCACCTCTGGTCGCGGGTCGCCGGCACGGATGGTAGCTTAGTACCACCACACTGGTAGACCTTCTTGCCCTCCTCAACCAGCTCGCCCTCGCTGTAGATATCCTCAGATAAGGTCTCCTAGACACCATCACCATGGTCGCTAGTCTCCGGAGTCACGTGTGACGAAGACTCTGGGACTGGAGTCTCCTGGGAGGAAGACTGTGGGACCCGAGTGTCCGGGGAGGAAGACACTGGGACCCGAGGATCTGTCACCAGAGACCCATCGACCAGAGGCTCGGAGACCAGAGGCTCGTGGACCGGAGTCCGACACGGGTCCAGGTCAGACGGGTCCACCTGAGATGGAGCACTCCGGTGGTCCGGAGACTCAGCGGGGGTGGCGGCGAGGAAGGCAGAACAACCTTCCTACCTCTCCCAGCGCCCCGTCCACCTCTACCTCCACCCCTCTTCTTCCCCCGACCTCCTCTCCCGGCCGAAGAAGAAGCGCCCGATGAAGGTGTTGGGGGTGTATGCATGTTGTCTACCAGCATTCTCCGAAAGTTCTAGGGTGGAATAACAATACCCCTCCCATGCGCCGAGGTAGGAGGCTCGGAGCGCTCTCGAACCAAGCCCACCATCTGTCAACACCTGCAATGACGAAGAGTAAACAAAATTAGTACAACATAAACATAATAAAAAAATTAGTGTGTATCATCATCATGAACATAATAAAAAAATTAAATACCTAATAACATTAACTAATTAATATCGGGGTGTCGGTGTCGGGGGTGCCGTGTCAGGATCTCGGGTTGTTGTGTCAGGGGTCAGGGTGCCGGTGGTGTCGTGTCGGAGTGTTGTGTAAGGGGTCAGGGTGCCCCTAAGCATCCCTCGAGGGTCGGGGTCTCGGTGGTGTCGTGTCGAGGGTCGAGGGGTCGAGGTGTCGTGTCGAGGGTCGAGGGGTCGGGGTGTCGGGGTGTTGTGTCGAGGGTCGAGGGGTCGGGGTGTCGGGGTGTCTTGTCGAGGGTCGAGGGGTCGGGGTGTCGGGGTCAGGTGGTCGGGGTGTCGTGGTCGGGATGGCAAATCCTCGACCCCTCGACGACCCTCGACCCCTTGACCCTCGACACGACACCCCGACCCCTCGACCCTCGACACGACACCCCGATACCTCTTCTTCTTTTACTTCTTTTTTTCATCTTTCTTGTTTATTCTTAAAAAAACTACCTAAACTAACTAAACTAAACAACCTAAACTAATTAAACCTAAATAACTAAACTCAAAACCTAAACTAATTAAACTAAATAACCTAGACTAATTAAATCTAAACTAACTAAACTAGAAAACCTAAACCAATTAAACCTAAACTAACTAAACTAAACAACCTAAACTAATTAAACCTAAACTAATTAAACTAAATAACCTAAACAAATTAAAGTTAAACCTAAACTAATTAAACCTAAACTAACTAAACTAAACAACATAAACTAATTAAACCTAAACTAATTAAACTAAATAACCTAAACCTAAACTAAAAAAGAGAAAAAAAAACAAAAAAAAGGAGATGGGGTGGCGGGGGCTCACCGTGGGGAGGCGGCGATGGGCGGCAGTGGCGGCAGGGCGGGAGGGGGCGACGGCGCGCTCCTCGAGGCGGTCCACCGGCGGCGGCAACGGGAGGCTCGGGAGGAGGGTGGGGAGGCAGGGAGGGGGCGGCGACCGGGCAGGGGCGGCGACTGAGAGGTGGTGGTCCGTAGCAGTGGCGGGGCCGTGGGGCGACGGGACGGTGGCGGTGCTCGTCGGGCGGAGAGGAGAGGAGAGGAGAAAGAGATAGGGCGACGGTGGGGGCAGGGGCGAACCCATAATGCAATAAATATCTCTGAAGGTGTTTGCATCATGCATAATAGGTCTCTAATATAAAATCTTGATGCAAAATGGACGTATCAGTGCTCTACAGGTATCCCCGAAGGTGTTTGTTGGGTTCCGTGGATCGAGACTGGGATTTGTCGCTCCTTGTGACAGAGAGATATCTCTGGGCCCTCTCGGTAATACAACATGACAACAAGCTTGCAAGCAAGTGACCAACGAGTTTAGTCACGGGGATCTTGTATTACTAAACGAGTAAAGAGACTTGCCGATAACGAGATTGAACTAGGAATGGAGATACCGAGGATCGAATCGTAGGCAAGTAACATATCGTCGGACAAAGGGAATTGTATACAGGATTAACTGAATCCTTGACATCACGGTTTAACCGATAAAGATCTTCATTGAGTATGTGGAAATCATATTGGAATCTAGGTCCCGATATTGATTATTGATCGGAGAGGAGTCTTGGTCATGTCTACATGATTTTTGAACCCATAGGGTCGCATGCTTAACGTTCGGTATCACTAGGGTAGTATTGAGATATTAATAGTGAAAAGTCCAAAGGTTGTTCGGAGTCTCGAATAGGATCCGGAACATCACGAGGAGCTCCGAATGGTCCATAGCTAAAGATTTATATATGGAAAGTTGTTGTCGGAGTTCCGGAAAAAAGTCCAATTTTTTCGATATTGTACCGAGAAGCCACCGGAAGGTTCCAGAGCGGTCCGGAAGTCCTTGGAGGGTTCCACCACATCCCATACAGTAGCATGGGCTGCAGGGGGCACCCTGGCCATAGTGGGACAGGGGCACCAACCCCTACAAGGCCTATGCGGCTGGGGAGGGGAAACCCTAAGGGGGAGGGCCTCCGCTTGGCTTGGAGGGCACTCCTACCCCCTTAGCCGCCGCCCCCTGCCTTGGGAGGGTGGCTAGGGCTGGCACGCCCCTCCCTCACCCCTATATATAGTGGGGAGGCACAGGGGGCAGCCTACCCTTCCGCCTTTGCCCCGTCTCCCTCCCGTTACTCCTCCTCCATGTTCCGTGAGCGCTTGGCGAACCCTGCCGGAATTCCGCTGCCACCACCACCACCACGTTGTCGTGTTGGTTCAGATCTCATCTACCTCCTCTCTCTTACTTGCTAGATCAAGAAGGAGAGGACGCCGCCCAGCTGTACATGTGCTAAACTCGGAGGTGTTGTCCATTCGGCACTAGATCGAATTGGATCACGATTGGATCGTGAAGCGTACGACTACATCAACCGTGTTACGACGCTAACGCTTTCTGTCTACAAGGGTATGTGACACACTCACCTCTTGGTTCTTTCCATCTCCTAGTTTAGATCTTGGGTGTTTTGAGCAATTTTTTTATTTTCATGCTTCGTTCCCCAACACCCAGTTAGTGTTCGAGCGTGTTCATTTTGACTTCCAATTTGTCCGTCCACGTAGTCATGCCCTTCACTTTTTCCCCTATACGCCCGGCCACATGCATGTGATTGGTGGAGAAGGATAGAGAGAAAGAAAAGAAATAATAAAGAGAGAATAAAAGATGTTCTGTGATGGGCTGGATTCTATACGGCAGACACATGACCAATGAAGGACACTCCTCATACTCATCTCACATATAAGGGCAATATAAGAGTGCCGGACAGCCTGGGCATTTAAGGAGGCTTTGAGTGGTTCGGTTGGGTCAACTTTTTCTTTTCTCTCCTGTCTTGTCAGCGGTCTTGTGTCCACCTGGTCAATTTGGAGTCCGCTTGTACATGCTCTAACACCCCTTTTATCTTCTTTATTCTTTTCTTTTCTATTTTCCATTTTCTTCTTTCTTTTTTTCTTTTTCTTGCTCCTTTCTTCTTCTTTTTTTCAAAATGCATATTTTTTTATCAAAATCGAGGAACTTATTTTAAAATCTCATGAAATCATTCTGATTGTGTGGGTCCCTTCAAGTGTTTCACTGTTTCCGATTTTGTAAGGTTTCCAGCCATTTTTTCTGGTTTTGGGAAGCTCTGAACCGTTTTTTGTTTTCTTTTCTAGTTTCCTGTTTGTTTTTTTGGTTTTCCACGGTTTTAATTTTTTTCTGTTTCTTTTCTTCTTTTATTTTTTTTCTTTTTTCTTCTTCCTTTTATATTTATTTTTATTCCTATTTAAATTTGTTTTCTATTTTTTCAGGTTTTTCTGCTTTTAGAAAAGTACATGTTTTGAAATTTTTGGAATTTTAAAAATGTTCAATATTCAGAAAATAGTAGTATTTTCAGTAACTGTTAATAAATTCAAAATATGTCCCCATATTAAAATTAACAAATTTTTAAAAATATTCGTATTTTTCAAAATTTTCTCATGTCTTAAAAATTGTTCACGTTTCCAAATTTGTTTGAGTTTTCTACTTTTTTTTTCTGAAAATTCAAAATATGTTCGCCGTGAAAAAAATTGTTCATCTTTGCAGTCTTGTGCAGAAATTTAATAAATGTTTGTGCATATAAAATTTCTTTGTAAATTCCAAAACAGTTTGTATTTTCATTTTTTGTTCGCAAATTCAAAGTTGTTAATATTTTCAATTTTCTTTTTGCAAATTCAAGAAATGTTTGGGGATTGGAAAAATTGTTACAACTTTCCAAATTTGTACACAAATTCAAATATGTTCATGTTTCATTTTTTCGAAATTCAATAAATGGTCTAGAACTTTGTAAATTGAATACTTTTTATTTTTTGTTCTCAAATTCAAAAAATGTTCCTAGTTTTCGAATTTGCTCACATCAACAAAATGTTCATGTTTCCAAAATTTATTCGAAATTTCAAAATGTTTTCATGTTTTGAAGAAAATATTCATAATTTTGAGAAATTCAGTTGCTAGAGGTCGTCGGTTCGACCCCTTAACAAAGACAACAATTTTGGGATTTTTTTCCTAATTATTGGTTAAGGTTTATCGCTGCCATATGTTTCTTTAAGTCTCCCGTTGCATATCTAACACGGGAGACTCTCAGTTCGAGTGGCTTGCACGGTACGACATTCACTATGTAGTATTGAGTTTGAGTTTCCACGGAAGCGCGATTGTAATTTTTGCATTTTTTTTAATGTCATGAAGTGCTTCCACATGCCACTGACAATGGGCCGGTCCAGGGTAGGTCCCGTTTGCCAAACGCCGACACTTTGCCGTTGTGATCGGCATATAGGAGGTCCCCGGTCCAGCTAGTGCCTGCACAGTCAGGCGTTTGAGAAACTTGTATTATTAAATGTCCTGATACATACAAAAAGTATATAATATGTAACAAAAATGTAGACAATTGTTGAAACAAAGAAAATAAAATTAAAAAACAAAGAAAGAAGAAAAAGGAAATCAAGGAGAAACAGGAAATAATAAAACCGAAGAAAAACAGTGCCAAAATGAAAAACCTATGAAGAAACAAAAGAAAATGAAAAAGAAATGTAAAAGAAAAACATAAAGGAGGAAAACAGTGAGTAATAAAAAAAGAAAATATAAAATTAAACAAAAATACGGACCCCAACAGTTCTTTTTTCCTCTCGTTACTTAGTTTTTTTTGTTATCTCTCATTCCTGCAAACCCACACAGAAATAACGGCCGAAATTTGTGAAAAAATGAAAAAAATCACAACCTGCTACAGTATTGGCCGGCCTGGTCGCGCCACGCTAGAGCAACAGGAGCGTTCATCTTGCTATAAGCGGGATATAGCTCACATGCTTCCTATTCGTCGCCTGAGTCCAAACTGGCGCTCGCGCGGACGCCAGCTGGACCGCAGCCCAACAATGCGATACTCCCTCGGTCGTCCTTCACCTCGGTTTGAAGGTTCACCACTGATTCTCAAAAATAATAATCTCTAGATGACTAAGTTTTCAAAAAAATACTCCCTCCGTTTCTAAATATTTGTCCTTTTAGAGATTTCAAATGGACTACCACATACGGATGTATATAGACATATTTTAGAGTGTAAATTCACTCATTTTGCTCCATATGTAGTCATTTGTTAAAATCTCTAGAAAGACAAATATTTAGGAACGGATGGAGTATATACTAGGTGATTAGTACACCGTTGACCAGAGGACCAGTTGAGTAGTTGACCCTTGAACACTTTTGAAAAAAAAACATGAATTAAAAAAAGGTCACCATTGAAATTTTTATGGAAATTTACAATGTTTATGTATTTTTTAAAAAAGGTTCATGAATACAAAGAAATTCATGAATTTTAGAAAAATTCAGGAATTTATTAAATGCTCATGAATTTCTAGATCTGAAAAAAATTCATGAATCTAGGAAACATTCGTAGATTTGAAGTTTTACATGAATTCGAATTATAAAAATCTCGTGAACTTTGAAATCTCACTCGCTCACCATATTTGGAATATTAAAAAGAGTAAACGGGCCGTGCCCAGGACGAAGCCGGTGTATGCGCCGTTTATGGGTTAAACCTATAACCGGTGCCGAAGGCGACAAATTAGTGTTGTCATAAGCGAGACCTCCAAGTATTGACGTGCGCTGCGTTGTATCAGTCACGTCACAAACAACTTTGAGAAATGGGAATTGACATTGGTGAACATTTTTTGAAATTCCACACATTTGATAAAAAATATGAGCATTTCTTAAAATAGTGGCTGTAATTTTAAATTTCAGTATTTTTTATGCAAAATCACAATATTTTTGTAAAAAATGATATTTTTTGGAAAAAATATTTTTTAAAAATGTGATAAAATAAAAAGGAAGAAAAGAGAAAACAAAAAATATAAATCCAAAAATTTAAAGAAAACAACTGAAAAAGAATGAAAAACTTTGCTTGGAAGCTCGCCTAAACCGGCAACGAAGCTTCTCGGACCCTCGGAATATCGTTCACATCAAAACGCTTGTTAGCGATTAATACGCCGTCTCGCTAGCGAGTGCGCCCCTAAGAGTTCTCTTGAAATATGAAAATAGTTTCCGAATTCATGAACTTCTTTCAAATTTCCATTTTTTTTTTCAAATTCACTAACATTTTTATGGAAATATGCAACAATTAGTGAAATATTTTTAAAATTCAGGATATTTTTGTTATCTGTGATTTTTTAGCTAAAATTAAACCAACCATTATAAGAAGAAGAAAGAAGAGTGTGCGATCGGAGCACGACGCCTGCCGATGGATGCCCTGGTTGTGCGCGACGAGTGTGGTTCTCGGGCGCGAGCTAGAGTTGGAGCCGCCGCCTCTTCACCCTGTCTTTCGGTAACGAGTTTTCCCCTCCCACATTGCCGCCTCCCCATTATTACGGGTATCTCCACCCCCTCCTATTTCCCCATCTTATCTCATGTCCCTTCTCCCTCCTCCATCTCTATTCCCTTCCCCCTCCGCCCCCCTTCTCTGCTCATGTCGTTGGCACGTGAAGAAGCTGGTGTCATGGTGAAGATCCTGAGCAACAGTTGCAAGAGTCTTTGAAGGAGCTGGAGAAGTCTCTCGCGATGCAAGTTCGTCTTGAACCTCAGCCCGGATCCAATTTTGTGGGGAGAAGCAGAGATTCCATAGATTTCCATTAGATTCAATGAACAGGTAATGTCCTCAACGACACTTGCACGCCTTTGTAGTTCTGGTGGCTAATTTGAATCCAGCATTTACTACGGCGTCCACGTCATTGCAATTGAGGACGACCCCCGGGATCTTGTGAAAAGAAACAACTATATGCCTTAGGTAATTTGGGTTGCATCCACCTTGGTTTACATCTGAATTCAAAAAATCAGTGTTTATGTAGCACTAGCAATAGCTTGTGCTTGAAAAAAAGTACTATGTCTTTTTGTATGCTGAAACGGTCATGTGATGCTTAACTTTATAAGTATTTAATCCACGTTCTAAAGGAATTAAATAGGATGCAGTAGTGCAGGCATCCAATTGAGGTGGGAAGTGTACATATGCTTTATGTTAGTTATATGCATAGATCATTGTATCAATATAGAAGTGTCACTCAAACAAAGATCTTTGAGTATCAGACGAAAGATCGGTTGCCTGCTTTTTTTTATAAGAAGATTCTTCTCTGTGTTTAGTTACATGATTTTAATTTGACCATCTTCTTTGAACAAGTTTTTGTGCTGAGTATGATATTTCTTTTGATTTGTAGGTTCATGATAACCCACAAGTATGGGGGATCGCAACCGTTTTTGAGGGTAGAGTATTCAACCCAAAATTAATGATTCGACACAAGGGGAGTCAAAGAATATTCGCAAGTATTAGCAGTTGAGTTGTCAACTCAACCACACCTAGAGAACTAGTATCTACAGTAGAGTGATCAGTAGCACAGTAATACGATAGTTTGATGGTGGTAGCAACAGTAGCAATAGTAATGGTAACCGTAATAGTAGCAGTTTTGTAGTGATTGTAACAGCAGCAACAACAAAAGTAACTTAGCAAAGATCCATATATGAAAATCGTAGGCATTGGATTGGTGATGGATATTTGTGTTGGATGACATTCATCATATAAACAGTCACAACCTAGAGTGACGCAGAGCTAGCTCCAATTCATCAATGTAATGTAGACATGTATTCCGTATATAGTCATACGTGCTTGCAATAAGAACTTGCATGACATCTTTTGTCCTACCCTCATGTGGCAGTGGGGTCCTTATGATTACTAAGGAATATTAAGGCCTCCTTTTAATAGAGCACCAAAACAAAGCATTAGCACATAGTGAATACATGAACTCCTCAAACTATAGTAATCATTGGAAATAATCCCAACTATTGTCACTTTGGGGTATGCGGATCATAACACGTAATAGGTGTGTATAAGTTGCAAGATAGGATCAAGAACACAAATATATTCATGAAAACATAAAGGGTGCATACATGAAATCATGGAACTCGAACCCTACTGACAAGCATTAAGCGTAGCAAAGTCATACCAATATCAATGCCAGAACATAGTGGATACTAGGGATCAAGCCCTAACAAATTGACTCGATTACATGAAAAATCTCATCCAACCCCATCACCGTACAGCAAGACTATGAATAAATTACACACTCCCGATGGTGAGCATCATGAAATTGGTGATAAAGAAGGGTTGGTGATGATGATGGCTGATTTCTACTACACAACTTATTCTTGTAGACTCGTGTTGGGCCTCCAAGTGCAAAGTTTTGCAGGAGAGTACCAATTTTCCCTCAAGTGGATGACCTAAGATTTAACAATCCGTGGGAGGCATAGGATGAAGATGGTCTCTCCCAAACAACCCTGCAATCAAATACAAGAAATCTCTTGTGTCCCCAACACACCCAATACAATGATAAATTGTATAGGTGCAGTAGTTTGGCGAACATATGGTGATACAAGTGTAGTATGGATAGTAGATATAGGTTTGTGTAATCTAAAAATATAAAACAACAAGGTAGCAAGTGATAAAACGGAGCACAAACAGTATTGCAATACTTAGAAACAAGGTCTAGGGTTCAAACTTTCACTAGTGCAATCTCTCAACAATGCTAACATAATTGAATCATATAACAATTCCTCAACGTGCGATAAAGAATCATTCCAAAGTTCTTATCTAGCGGTGAACATAAGATAAAATTGTTTGTAGGGTACAAAATCACCTCAAAGTTATCCTTTCCAATCAATCTGTTGAGCTATTCCTATAACTGTCAAAAACAGCCCCAGAGTTCGTACTAAAATAACACCATATGATACGCATCAACCAACTCTAATGTCACCTAGATACTCCAATGTCACGACAAGTATCAGTGATTCAATTATATGATACGCATCAAACAATTTCAGATTCATAATATTCAATCCAACACAAAGAACTTCAAAGATTGCCCCAAGATTGCTACCGGAGAAAGTAGGACGAAAACATCTATCAACCCCTATGCATAGATTACCCCAATGTCACCTCGGGAATCCGCAAGTTGAGTACCAAAACATACATCAAGTGAATCAATAGAACACCCCATTGTCACCACGGGTATCCATATTCAAGACATACATCAAGTGTTCTCAAATCCATAAAAGTATTCAATCAGATAATAGTGAAACCTCAAAGGTAAAAACTCAATTCATCACAACAAGGTAGAGAGGGAGAAACAACATATGATCCAACTATATTAACAAAGCTCGCGGTATATCAAGATCGTGCAAAATCAAGAACACGAGAGAGAGAGAGAGAGAGAGAGAGAGAGAGAGAGAGAGAGAGAGAGAGAGAGAGAGATCAACACATTGCTATTGGTACATACCCTCAGCCTCGAGGGTGAAATACTCCCTCCTCGTCAAGGAGACCGGGGGTGACGAAGATGGTCTCCGGTGATGATTTCCCCCGTCAGCAGGGTGCCGGGACAGTGCTGTAGATGAGATCGCAGAGGTACAGAGGCTTGCGATGGTGGAGTCCAAGTTCTAGGGTTATTTCTGGGGTTTCTGTATTTATAGGATGTTTTTGCTCGGTCTCACGTCAACTGGTGCCACAGGGGGCCCACGAGGCACCAGGGCGCGCCCAGGTGGCTTGTGGGGCCCTATCGGTCTTCTGGTGCTCCCCCGAAGCTTCGTGGGTCTATTTTCTTCCAGAAAAAATGGTCAAAAAGTTTCAGCCCATTTCGAATTTTTTTATTTCTACACAAAACACAACACCACGGTAATTCTGTTGAAAACAGCATCAGTCCGATTTAGTTCTGTTCAAATCATACCAAAACCCTATACAATTGTTGTAAACATGGTATGGATACTTCATAATTACAGATACGTTGGAGATGTATCAATGGCGACGAACCCCCCTCTCCGGAGCCCCAAACGGAATTCAGATCAGCCCTCCCGATAGAGATCAGGAGGTGGCGGTGGCTCTGTATTGTAAAACGTGATGAAATTTCTTCTATTTTTTGCTCGGTAAGCAGGAATTTATAGACTTGAGATTAGGGTCAGTGGAGCCCTGTGGGCCCCATAATGTACTAAGGCGCATCCAGGGGTGTTCGCGCCCTAGTGCCTTGTGGGCAACCGGTGGGTCCCTTCCGGTGGATCTTCACTCTAGTACTTTTTATTTATTCCATAGAAAATCTCCAAGAAGTTTCGTCCAATTTCGAGAAATTTTATTTCTGCACAAAAACAATCATGGTAGTTCTGCTGAAAGCAGCATTAGTCCGGGTTAGTTTCATTCAAATCATGCAAATTAGAGTCCAAAACAAGAGCAAAAGTGTTTGGAAAAGTAGATACAACGGAGACGTATCCGTTCATCTGGGACATCCTTTAATCCTCACATAATAATTGTGAAGCATAATGAGGTACTTCTGAAGAATGCTCCCTCCTCTCCGATGTCTATTTGCTCACACAATTATATGCTTGTTTTGCTAAAATAAATTATATGCTTGTGTGGTCTGGCTGTTCCTAATTGCTTTTGGACATTAGTTTTGTGATCAGGATTGAGTAGATAGCCTATCAAAATATTGAGTTTTTTTACTTAAGTAAACAATATTTAAATAGCTCTAAATTAACGCAATGGTTGTTTTGTCTTCATCTTGAGGCAATTTGATATATGGGATGTGGGAGCAAATAGTTATATCATCATTAAGTGGTATCCCTTGTACATTTTGAAACAACCAGAATTTACATCAATATATTACTTTGAGGCAAAGTGCTTATAATAGCATAGATCGAAATAGAAGTTTGTTCGTTACAACATGATTATGGTGCTTCCTTTTCTTTTGAGATATGTGCATGTTCTTTTAACTAAGATGTGCAGGGAAAAGTATTATCTCCAAATAATCATGGCTAAGCCAATAGTTAGATCTGGCCTATTTGATAATGCTAATGTGCGCGAAACAAATCTCCCTATGCATCTTGAATACATCTGAACAGTTAACGAAAATCATTGTAGGAAGCTGAGATTGAATACCTGTACATGTAGGCTTTAACTTCATATGAACATTCTTTTGATGGTTCTTGCAACTTCACAAGATAAAACAAGATTAGCTAAATCTGCAGGCAGGAGGAGAATCTGGTGAAAGCTGCATTAGAGAAGATGTTGGGAAACGTAGTAGAAAACAATAAATTTCCCCCTACTATCAACTAGTAGAAGGAACGTGCTATGCGCGTGTTTTTCACCTTTTTTGCGAAAAAGTGACTTCATCATTTAATTTGTTGGATTTTGATAAAGGATTGTCAAGGTGCTGCATTTGGAATTCGGTGGATACAAACGACGTCGAGTGCTTTGATTTGTAAAAGCTTAATGTCTTATATTTTAAGATGAAGGAAGTATATGTTCACCCATCGATTTGACAAATGTTAGTTGTTCAGTGAGTCGTTGTTTGCTAAATATTCCAGACCTCCCGTCATTGAGCAATGAAGTTCAAAATTCAGAAGATCCAAAATAGCAGACTTTAATTTGCACCAGCACGTGTGGTGTGTGGTAGCATTCGGTGCCGTGAGTGTTACAGAAAGATCGTGGAGTCATGTTGGCGCGAACTTGTACAGAGCGAATCCAGGAAACATGAACCGTTAGATCACTTAGGTGTGGTACTGATAAACGGTGGATATTCATCTTCTAGAACAAATCAATGGCTCACAGTTGCTCATGAATCTTGATGGATAGCTAGTCCGAATTCAAAATTTGTGTACTATAGTAGTAGAGATATCTCGGATCACTATGAAGATGCATACAAGGTTAGATCGGATCATTACCAATTTCGAGATGCAGCAGAAGAACAGTCGGTGTAGATCATTCTGGAAGTCCCTCGAACCATCCACGACGATCCCTCGAACAAAAGACGGAAAACACAAGCTCTATATAGATTGCAACCGCACACACTTCACGACCTGACAGTGCTTCGTCATCCAGAACTAATCATCCCCGGAGAATTAGAGGAGGGAAAAGAGAACAACATACGACTTCTTGATTATGAGGATTAAAGAGAACCGCACAGGGCTCGCCCGGGACAAGGACTTGATGTGTTCTCTAGGGGGTGCCCCCTTTCTCATACATATAGGTGTGGGAGAGGGGGAGGCCGACTTGGGAAGGAGGTATCCCCCGTTTGGCACTCAAACCAGAGAGGAGGAGTCCTCCTCCAACTGGTTTTGACTCCCAAGCTCGTCACACACGCTATGGGGGCGCCACACCCTTATTGGACCCATAAGACCCATGTGGGGGCAAGATGCCCATGTATTTATTATTTCATTTATTCCGCTTTCTGATTTTTTTGGGTTTTCTTCTTTAAAATAATTCAGAATTTCAAAACAATAGAAATTTGAGAAATATATTTGAGAAATCAGAAAATGTTTGTACATTCAAATAATGTTCATGATTTTCAAAAATGTTCAGAAGTCATAGAATGTTTACAGATTCAAAAATTATCCGTGATTTTGGAAAACAAAATGTCTACATATTCAAAGTGTTCACAAGTTTAAAAAGTTGTTCTACAAATAAAAAATGCTTGCGTATTCCAAAAAAGTTTGTGAATTTAAAAATTGTTCAATAATTCAAAAAATGTTCATTAATTTTTAAATGTGTTTTAAAAATTCAAAAATTGTCTCAAATTTCAAAAATATTCCCAAACAATTCAATAAAAGTCCACGGATTCAAAAATTGTTGCCAATTCAAAATGTTCATGAATTTGAAAAATAGTCATCCATTTCAAATTGAACATAATTAGATATTTCTGAATTAAAAAATCACAAAATTCATAAAATGTTCGCCAATTGAAAAATGTTCCGTTGACTCAAAAATTGTTCATGAGTTTGAAAACAAATGTTCATAACTTCATAAAAATGTTCTCGAAATTGTAAGAATGCTCACAGATTTAAAAATGTTCATGATTATAAAAAATGTGCTTGAAATTATAAAATTGTTTACAAATTCGTTTTTTTCATGATTTCAATAAATGGTTCACAAATTTAAAAAATGTTTTCCCAAAAAATATTCATGAGTTTAAAAGATGTTCGAAAAAATGAAAATGTAAAAGAAAGAAATAAAAAATAAAATAAAATAAAATTAAAATTAAAAAACATATAAAACAAACTTGGAAAAAAGGAAAACAATTTAGAAAAAGGAAAACCGAGAATGAAAAATCAGAGGAAAAAACGAAGAGAAGAAGAAAACAACTGGTTCAGGGGAAGTTCAAAATTGGGTGGAAAATAAACCGGTCTGGGCCGACCCCTACAGTAGACAGCGTGAGCGGTGCGTATGTGGCCAGGAGTTTTTTTTTAGCGCAACCTACACGCGGGATAGGAACCGCCCAATGGCTGGGTGATGATTTCGGCTTGCTTGGTGTACGCACGGTTCCTATTAGACGCGTAGGTTATGCTATATAAAATTGGCGCCCATCATTGAATCAACATGTGCTTGGATGGTTAGAAGGAGGGTATCCCGGTCCATCAGGGTTCATGTTCTGGTGCTTGCATTTATCCTAAATTTATTTTAGTATTTTTGGCGATGCGCGTTCAGTGGAAGGAGACGTTCTCGTCGACTACAAGGCATCTACAGCGAGGCTCAGTCTCCCGAAGATGCTCATAGGGGTATGATATGTGTGTGTGCATGTCCATAAGATGAGTATATGCGCGTATATACGAGCGTTTTACAGTCGGACAATGTTTTGCAGTCGGACCTATCGTACCGTAAGTGGGTTGGGCCTGGTAGTTGGAGTCGAATTGGGGTGAGGCAAACGCGAGGTTGCAACTACACCTTATTTATATTATATATAGGAGAAAAACGAACAATAAAGTTGCAAGTACGGGTTCAAATCGAAACCAAAATCGACGGAGCTGCATCCGCCAGAGGCCATACGCAATGCTGCCGCCCGAAGAAATCACCCTGAACGACGACGTCCTAACGGAGATACTCCTTCGCGTGCCGCCCAAATCCATCCTCCGGGCCCGTGCCGTCAGCAAGCACTGGCGCCACATCGCCACCCGCCCTTGTTTCCTCACAGCCTACGCGCTCCGACGCCCGCCGGAGATCGTCGCGATCTTCCGGCTCGACCAAGGCGATGAGCCAGCCGATGATAAAAGCCGCACCAATAGCAAATACGATAAGATCAAAAATGCAGTTTGCGCCATCCCAATTGACGACGACTTGGAGGGTCGACCGCTCCTCTACTATGATCCTACCACCATGTTGTTCCGAGGCTTTTGCGACGGGCTCCTGCTTTTCAACCGGGGATGCGACTCGCTCTTGATCTGGAACCCAGCGACGAGGCATGTGGCCCCCCTTCCATCACCGCCAATGACATCACCGCGTGCTTCTGTTTCACCGTTTGGTTTCTATTACCACCGGCCGTCCGGAAGGTACCACGTGCTGTGCCATGTCGATGATATCCCCGCCGACGGCACCGCCAACTACATTCTTTCGACCGGCGCCGCTGAACCGCGGCGGCTCGGGGACACCATGCCCGACGGCGTGCTTCGGGAATCCTCCGCCGTCACTCTCCACGGGAGCCTGCATTGGCTGATACACCCAGCGAAGTCTTGTAACCCCGACAAGATGGTGGCCTTTGACACGGTATCAGAGAAGTTCCGGACGATGGCGCCACCCCCGGTGCCGGCAGCAGACAACGTCATCTACGGAAAGCCTCACCTGTTCGAGATGAATGGGGTGCTCGCTGTGTCGGCGATGAGGGATGTGCCACACATGGAAGTGTGGACGCTTGAGGACTATAGTCAGGAGGGGTGGGCATGGTGCCTCAGGATCATCATACCCCAAACCCGGAGCATAATCGTCTCACCGTTCACGGCCTCGGCCCTTGGAGTACTCGAGGGGAACATGCTCGTTGTCGAGCACAATGGTATGATGATACTACATGACATGGTTGGGAAGAGGAAGCGGAGGACGGTTGACATTAGCACGATGGGAAACATTTCAATTGTGTGGCGACAGGGAATCTACACGGAAAGCCTCGTCCCGCTCACACCCTCTCCGTCATGATAATATGCTAGCTGGTTCTTCTGTTAAATTTCTACTATTAAAGGAGATTTAGTGATTGTACGTCTTCTTAGATATACTAGTGACGTTCTGCGCACCGCCACGCTTTGTTGAACGATTTTGATAAAAAATTCTTGTGTAGTGTATACATTTTTATGTGCTGATATTTTTCTTGTTTAATTTATAGTTATTTGAGCCGTAGAAGGCGGGGTTGTTGTACAGAAAGGTTTCCATACAGATGTTTCAGCTAGGTGCATAATGGTCATTTGATGCCTTGCTATCAAGGTTCAAGACCAAGTGCTGCTCTTTTACCTATAAACTTGCGGTAAAGCGTCGTACCTCGTTGTAGGCAACCGGTTCGTGTAATATAGGCAGGGGCGTCTCCCTGGGATAAGCATAAAGTCGTTGAGGTTTACATCTTAAAGATCAAGAAAGACTAGAGAGATAGAGATGAACTCCCATTTTAGGTTTTGACATAGGCTCCAATACATAACTTTGACAATATTTTAGTTTAGCTATCTACTCCCATCACGACCATTTGTTATTGACTGTTTGGTTGCTTTTACCTCGTACCCATTATCTAAACCGTGGCAAGAAAACTGAGATTATGTTCGGATTGGTGACTACCTACTTGTTATTTTTTATAAATACCATGATCTATAGATCGAGCAATACCTCAATTTAAGTCTATTCCAATATTGTATAGAAATATAGTGGTTGTCTATAAATTAAATATTTGATCAATTTATAAACATGATTCTTCGTTGATGCCAATCCATTTACCTAGCGGATGCTTGGCATGTATATTTATGTTGTGTTGTCAACATGACATAATCATCGCATGCTTTTCAAATGCACTACATACTGTGTACATTCGTAAGTTCGCGAGTGGTGTTTGCTAATCATGTGGTGTTTGCTAATAATCTTTTGCTAGCCAAAAGTTCTGCACCATTAAAAGATACTACTTGTGCATCCAAATACCTTTAAACCCAGTTTCTTGCCATGAGAGTCCACCACATCTATGTATGGATTGAATAAGATCTTTCAAGTAAGCTGTCATCGATGCAAGCAATAAACATTGCTCTTAAAATATGTCTGATCTTTTAGTAGAAGGGAAAATAAGCTTTGCACGATCTTGTGATTATGGCGTAATAAAAGCGACGGACTGCTCAATAAAGACCGTTATCATAAGGGGCAATGTTAAAGTGACGTTCCTTTTCATTAAGAACTTGCACATCCAATAAAGAAAAATGCATGATGATAACCCACAAGTATAGGGGATTGCCACAGTTTTCGAGGGTACCCAAATTTATTGATTCAACACAAGGGGAGCCAAAGAATATTCTCAAGTATTAGCAGCTGAGTTGTCAATTCAACCACACCTGAAAGACTTAATATCTGCAGCAAAGTATTTAGTAGCAAAATAGTATGGAAGTAACGGTAACGGTGGCAAAAGTAACAGTAGCAGTTTTGTAATAATTATAACAATGACAACGGCAAAGTAACGTAGCAAAGGTCAATATGTGAAAAGCTCATAGGCAATGGATCAATGATGGATACTTATGTCGGATAGCATTCATCATGCAACAGTTATAACCTAGGGTCACACAGAACTAGCTCCAATTCATCAATATAATGTAGGCATATATTCCGAATATAGTCATATGTGCTTATGGAAAAGAATTTGCATGACATCTTTTGTCCAACCCTCCCGTTGCAACGGGGTCCTAATGAAAAATAGGAGATATTAAGGCCTCCTTTTATTAGAGAACCGGACCAAAGCATTAGCATTTAGGGAATCACCGGATATCACCGGAAAGAATCCCAATTATTGTCACCTTGGGGGTATGCGGATCATCACTCGTAATAGGTGTCTACAACTTGCAAGATAGGATCAAGAACACAAATATATTCATGAAAACATAATAGGTTCAGATCTGAAATCATGGCACTCGGCCCTAGTGACAAGCATTAAGCATAGCAAAGTCATAGCAACATCAATCTCAGAACATAGTGGATACTAGGGATCAAACTCTAACAAAACTAACTCGATTAAATGATAAATCTCATCCAAACCATCACCTCCAACAAGCCTACGATGGAATTACTCACGCACGGCGGTGAGCATCATGAAATTGGTGATGGTGGAAGGTAGGTGATGGTGATGGCGACGAATCCCCCTCTCCGAAGCCCCGAACAGACTCCAGACCTGCCCTCCCGATGAAGAACAGGAGGTGGCGGCGGCTCCGTATCGTAAAACACGATGAATCCTTCTCTCTGAATTTTTTTCTCCCCGAATATGAATATATAGAGTTGGAGTTAGGATCGGAGGAGGTCTAGGGGACCCATAAGGCAGGGGGGCACGCCCCCCACCCTTGTGGTCAGCGGGTGGGTCCCCTCTGGTTGATTTTTTCGCCAATATTTTTTTATTTATTCCAAAATATTCTCCATAAATTTTCAAGTCATTCCGATAATTTTTATTTCTGCATAAAAATAACACCAAGGCAATTCTGCTGAAAACAACGTCACTCCGGGTTAGTTCCATTCAAATCATGCAAGTTAGAGTCCAAAACAAGGGCAACCGAGTTTGGAAAAGTAGATACGATGGAGATGTATCAACTCCCCCAAGCTTAACCCATTGCTTGTCCTCAAGCAATTCAGTTGACAAACTTAAAGTGATAAAGAAAAAAATTTACAAACTCTGTTTGATCTTGTTGTTGCAAATATGTATAGCCAGCATTCAGGTTTTCAACAAAGATTATGAACTAACCATATTCACAATAGCATTTAGGTCTCACATTTACTCATATCAATGGCACAATCAACAAACTTAAAGTGATAAAGAAAAAAAATTACAAACTCTGTTTGATCTTGTTGTTGCAAATATGTATAGCTAGCATTCAGGTTTTCAACAAAGATTATGAACTAACCATATTCACATTAACATTTAGGTCTCACATTTACTCATATCAATGGCATAATCAACTAGCGAGCAATAATAATGAATCTTGGATGACAACACTTTTTCAAAACAATCATGATATGTATAACAAAATGGTATCTCGCTAGCCCTTTCTGAGACCGCAAAACATAAATGCAGAGCACCCCTGAAGATCAAGGTCTGATTAGGCATTGTAATTCATGGTAAAAGAGATCCAGTCGCATTCATACTCAATATCAATTAATAACAACGCATACAAATGACAATGGTGCTCTCTAACTGGTGCTTTTTATAAGAGGATGATGACTCAACAATTAAAGTAAATAGATAGATCCTTTGTAGAGGGAAGTAGGGATTTGCAGAGGTGCCACAGCTCGAGCTTTTTGAAACAGAGATGAATATAATTTTGAGCGGTATGCTTTCATTGTCAACATAACAACCACGAGATCTCGGTATCTTCCATGCTAGATACATTATAGGCGGTTCCCAAACAGAATGGTAAAGTTTTTACTCCCCGTCCACCAACAAGCACACTCCACGGCTGGTCTGAAACAACAGGTACCGTCCATACCAACAACAGTCCTGGGGGAGTTTTGTTTGATATTTATATTTTGATTTGATTTGAGCATGGAATTGGGCATCCCGAACACCACCCACTTTCTTGTGAATGACAAGTGAATCAACACTCATCGTGAGAATAACCCACCTAGCATGGAAGATACTGACAGCCCCTAGTCGCTACATGAGCGATTCGGTCATACAAAACATATTATCATTTGAAGGTTTAGAGTTTGGCACGTGCAAATTTACTTGGAATGGCAGGTAAATACCGCATATAGGTAGGTATGGTGGGCTCATATGGAACAACTTTGGGTTTATGGAAGTGGATGCACAAGCAGTATTCCCGCTTAGTACAAGTAAAGGCTAGCAAAAGATTGAGGAGCGAACAGCTAGAGAGCGACAACAATCATAAACACGCATTGAGATTAACCAACATTGACTGCAAGCATGAGTAGGATATAAATCACCATGAACATAAATATCGTTGATACGTCTCCAACGTATCTATAACTTATGATGTATTCATGCCATGTTTACAACAATTTCATATGATTTTGGTATGATTTGATTAGAACTAACCCGGACTGACGCTGTTTTCAGCAGAACTACCATGGTGTCGTTTTTTGTGCAGAAACAAAAGTTCTCAGAATGGGCTGAAAATTTACGGTGATTTTTTATGGACCGAAAGAGAACCCAGAAGCACAAGAGTTGGACCAGAAGCTTCACGAGGAAGAGGCAATCGTGGAGGACACGCCCACCCCCCTAGGGCGTGCCCCCAGCCTTGCCTCTGCCCTGTGGACCCCCCCTGACTTGAAACCGATGCCAAAAATTCCTATAAATCCAGTAACCCCCAGAAAGAAACCTAGATCGGGAGTTCCGCCACCGCAAGCCTCTGTAGCCACAAAAAACCAATCGGGAGCCCGTTCCGGCACCCTGCCAGAGGGGGAAACCATCACCGGTGGCCATCTTCATCATCCCTGTCGTCTCCATGACGAGGAGGGAGTAGTTCACCCTCGGGGCTGAGGGTATGTACCAGTAGCTGTGTGTTTGATCTCTCTCTCTCTCTCTCTCTCTCTCTCTCTCTCGTGTTCTTGATATGGCACGATCTTGATGTACCGCAAGCTTTGTTATCATAGTTGAATCATATGGTGTTTCTCCCCCTCTACCTTCTTGTGATGAATTGAGTTTTACCTTTGAGGTTTCACTATTATCGAATTGAATACTATTATGGATTTGAGAACACTCGATGTATGTCTTGCGTGGGATACCCGTGGTGACAATGGGGTGTTCTATAGATTCACTTGATGTATGTTTTGGCACTCAACTCGCGGATTCCCGAGGTGACATTGGGGTAATCTATGCATAGGGGTTGATGCACGTTTTCGTCCTTGTTTCTCCGGTAGGAATCTTCGGGCACTCTTTGAGGTTCTTTGTGTTGGATTGAATGTTGTTTGATGCATATCGTATAATTGACCCACGGATACTTGTGGTGACATTGAAGTATCTAGGTGACACTAGGATTGATTGATGTGTATCATATGGTGTTATTTTACTACGAACTCTAGGACTGTTTGTGACACTTATAGGAATAGCTCAATGGATTGATCGAAAAGAATAACTTTGAGGTGGTTTCGTACCCTACAAGCAATTTCATCTTATGTTCTCCATGGTAGGAACTTTGGAGTGACTTTTGTTGCACATTGAGGGATTGCCATATGATCTAAGTATGTTATCATTGTTGAGAGAGCTTGCACTAGTGAAAGTATGAAGCCTAGGCCTTGTTTTCAAGCATTGCAATGCCGTTTTTGCTCACTTTTGTTACTTGCTACCTTGCTGTTTTTATATCTTCAAATTACAAAAACCTATATCTACTATTCGTATTACACTTGTATCACCATCTCTTCGCTGAACTAGTGCACCTATACAATTTACCATTGTATTGGGTGTGTTGGGGACACAATAGACTCTTTGTTATTTGGTTGCAGGGTTGTTTGAGAGATACCATCTTCATCCCACGCCTCCCACAGATTGATAAACCTTAGGTTATCCACTTGAGGGAAATTTGCTACTGTCCTACAAAACTCTGCGCTTGGAGGCCCAACATGAGTCTACAAGAAGAAGGTTGTGTAGGAGACATCAATCGTGGAGGCTATGTTGATTTTGTTTCAACTACATGCGTGAACATGTGCCAAGTCAAGCCACTCGAATCATTCAAAGTAGGATACTATCCTATCATACTACACCACAACCATTTTAAAAGCATGTTGGCATGCAAGGTAAACCATTATAAACTACTAGCTAATTAAGCATGGCATGAGTAACTATAATCTCTAATTGTCATTGCAAACATGTTTCATTCATAATGGGCTGAATCAAGAACGATGAACTAATCATATTTACAAAAATAAGATAGGTCGAGTTCATACCAGCTTTTCCTCATCTCAATCATTCCATCAAATATCGCCATTATTGCCTTTCACTTGCATGACCGAACAGTGTGGATAATAATAATAGTGCACGTGCATTGGACTAAGCTGGAATCTGCAAACATTTATTTCAAAGGAGAAGACAAAGTAATTTGGGCTCTTTGTTAGATCAACAATAATGCACATGAGAGCCATTCATCATGGTCTTCTCCCCTCGACCCCAAAGAAAGGAAAAAGAATTTCAAAGAAACACACTGAAATATTTTTGGAGTTTTTGTTTTTCTGCAAAAGCAAAAACAAGAACGAGAAATACTATTTACATGGGAAAACTCCCAATAAGCAAAAGAAGAACGACAAATCTTTTTGGGTTTTCTTTACTACTACTACTACTACTACTAAAGAAGGATAGGAAAACTAAGAAGAAGCTACAACTAATATTTTTGGATTTTCTCAAAGTTTTTCAAACACACAAGGAGAAAACGGGGAAAAGAAAATAAACTAGCATGGATAATACAATGAAAAAGTATGAACACCGACAACTGGAATGAGTGTGTGAACATGCATGTAATGTCGGTGAGAAATATGTACTCCCCCAAGCTTAGGCTTTTGGCCTAAGTTGGTCTATGCCCATGGATCGAAGTAGCCCTCTCCTGGGTACTAAGGAGGATCCTGAGGGTTCCACTGGTTAGCGAGGTTCTGTGGCTCCCACTGATATATAGACTCCTCATACGGATCAGGTGATGGTTCTGGCTCAGGAACTGGGGATTGCGTCCGCTCCCAGTATGCATAAATGTCCTTGGGAAAAATGAGGTACCTACCTGAATGAATATCGAACAAAGAAGGTGCAGGCAAAGTAATAATCTGACAAGTCTTCTGGCTGAATACAAGGTTATAGATGAGTCTCTTGTCCTTATCATCACTAATAAAATCATGTGCTACCATATTGTTATACTCTAAGTATCTAGTGGGTAGTAGCATCTCCTCTTCCTCATCGTGCCTAATGGGTATCTCGGAGCGTCTAGCAAGGCGGGAAGCATAGATACCTCCAAAGATAGGACCCCTTGAACGGTTTAAACTCAATCGTCGAGCAACAATGGTGCCCAAACTAAAGGTTCTATCACAAAGTAAAGCATGGCGCAAAATAGCGAGGTCAGGGGCACTAAGGCCTCCACTCTCCACACGACCAATTAAACATCTCCCAGCAAATAATGAGTAATAGCGCAAAACAGGAAAAATGCAAACTAGCCACTCTCGCTTCTGACACTCATCTCCCTTCCCCTACGGGAACTTCATCAATGAAATCTTCCACATCTCTAGGACGTGGTTCACTGAGGCTGCCCTCATAAGGCAATTTGCAAATCTCACAAAAAATCATAAAGCATCATCTCCTTATGCTCATCATATAAATAAAACTCTACCGTGGGTGGTGATTTCCTAGCATGAAAGTGAAAATTTTGCATGAAGGTTTTAGTGAGTAGGAGGTATTGATCACACTTATCATGGAGTAAGTCGGTGATGCCTACATTCTCAGCAAAATAATAAAAATGATCATAAATTCCGGCAGCCCCCAAGAATGCATCACTTGGCCATTCACATGGCCGAACCTCCGCGATGCGGGGAAGGTTGTACTTGGGCTTCTTCTTCTCCTCATTCTCATTTTCTTTAGAACCCCGGCTTGAAGAGCCTCACAACCATCTCTTCATCATTTCTTTTCTCTGAAAATTTCCGAAATTTTTAGTGACTCAAAATAGAAGTAAACCTAACTCAACAAGATTGATAGCAACTACTCCCACAAGTGCCTAGAGGCTATATCATGCATCAAAACTACTTGGGACCATATAAATGACATGCAAGCTCAAGAACAAGGTCACCACAGCAGCAAAAACTTTCAATATATAAAGCACTAGAACAAAAACTAATTGGACCATTGGAGGAGTCACATACCGAAGAACAATCCCCCAAAACAGTTTTCGCAAATGGAGCTTTGCACAAGGAGATCGAAAATGGCAGCAAGATGAGCTAGAACACGGGTTTGAGAAACATGATGATTTTTCTGGAAGAAGACGAAGTGGATGGATGCTGGAATAAGTGAGGGGGACCCACGTGGGACCCACAAGGCACGGGGCGCGCCCTCCACCCTTGTGGTCCACAGGTGCAGCCCCTGGTGTGTTCTCAGTGCCAAAAATTCTCAAATATTCTATATAAATCATACTAAATTTTCAGGGCATTTGGAGAACTTTTATTTTCGGGGCATTTTTTATTGCACAGATAAATCAGAAAACAGAAGGATAATACTATTTTTGCTTTGTTTATTCTAAATAACAGAAAGTAAAAAGTAGGTGCAGAAAGTTGTGCTTTCTAAATTCATCCATCTCATGCTCATCAAAAGTAACTATTAACAAGGTTGATCAAGTCTTGTTAACAAACTTCTTTCGAATAACATAAAATCGGAGAATTTTTGAATAACACTAGGTTACCTCAATGGGGATATGCATGTCCCCAACAATAAGAATATCATATTTCTTTCTGACAGTAGGGAGAGGGGATTCAAAACCTCCAATAGCAATAGTTGAAAATTTTCCGATAGAATTGACACTATGAACTTGAGGTTATTTCTTCGGAAAGTGTACCGTACGCTCATTACCATTATCATGAGAAGTGACATTGCCCTTGTTGCAATCAATAACAGCCCCTACAGTATTGAAAAGGGGTCTACCAAGGATGATCGACATACTGTCATCCTCAAGAATATCAAGAATAACAAAGTCCGATAAGATAGTAATGTTTGCAACCACAACAGGCACATCCTCACAAATACTGATGGGTATAGTAGTTGATTTATCGGCCATTTGCAAACAGATTTCAGTAGGTGTCAACTTATTCAAATCAAGTCTACGATATAAAGATAAAGGAATAACACTAACACCGGCTCAAAGATCACATAAAGCAGTTTTAACATAGTTTCTTTTAATGGAACATGGTATAGTTGGTATTCCTGGGTCTCCTAGTTTATTTGGTATTCCACCCTTAAAAGTGTAATTAGCAAGGATGGTGGAAATTTCAGCTTTTGGTATCTTCCTTTTATTTGTAACAATATCCTTCATATACTTAGCATAAGGAGACATTTTCAGAATATCAGTCAAACGTATACGCAAAAAGACAGGTCTAAGCATTTCAACAAAGCTCTCAAAATCCTTATCATCCTTTTTCTTGGATGGTTTAGGAGGAAAGGGCATGGGTTTCTAAACCCATGGTTCTCTTTCTTTACCATGTTTCCTAGCAACAAAGTCTCTCTTATCATAACATTTATTCTTAGGTTGTGGGTTATCAAGATCAACAGTAGGTTCGACCTCCACATCATTATCATTGCTAGGTTGAGCATCAACATGAACATCATCATCAACATCATCACTAGGTTCATGTTCATCACCAGATTGTCTCTCAGCATCAGAAATAGAAATGTCATTTGGATTCTCATGTGTATCCATAACAGGTTCACTAGAAGCATGCAAAGTCCTATTAGTTTTCTTTTTCTTTTTATTACTAGAACTAGGTGCATCAGTGTTAGTTTTCTGAGAATCTTGATCAATTCTCTTATGATGACCTTCTAGGATACAAAGGTTACTACGTCATTTTACCACCTCTAGTCATAACCCTAACAGCATTATCATTGTTCATACTATTCAACTCATTGAGCAAATCATCATGTGCCTTAAGTACTTGTTCTACTTGAGTTTTAACCATGGAAGCATGCTTACTAATAATCTTAAGATCGCTAACAGTTCTACCCATGTAATCACCCAAGCAGTCAAGCATGTAAGCATTACGTTTCAATTGTCTACTAACATAAGCATTTTTTTTTCTTATTTAACAATAAAATTATCAAACTCATCCAAGCATTGACTAGCAGACTTATTATGAGGAATATAACCTTCATCAAATCTATAGAGATAAATTACCTCTACTACGTGTGTCGGGTTATTAAAACCATGTATTTCTTCAATAGGTGGTAATTCTTAACATCTTCAGCTTTAATACCTTTTTATTTCATAGATTTCTTTGCCTCTTCCATATCTTCAGGACTAAGAAATAGAATACCTCTTTTCTTTGGAGTTGGCTTAGGAATTGGTTCAGGAAGTGTACAATCATTATCATTACTCAATATATTACTCAATAGCAATTCAGCTTGCTCAATAGTTCGTTCCCTGAAAACAAAACCAACACAACTATCTACGTGGTCCCTAGAAGCATCGGTTAGTCCATTATAAAAGATATCAAGTATTTCATTTTTCCTGAGAGGATGATCACGCAAAGCATTAAGTAACTGGAGAAGCCTCCCCCGAGCTTGTGGGAGACTCTCTTCTTCAATTTGCACAAAGTTAAATATTTCCTTTAAAGCAACTTGTTTCTTATGAGCAGGGAAATATTTTTCAGAGAAGTAGTAAATCATATCCTGGGGACTACACAGACAACCAGGGGCAAGAGAATTAAACCATAAGTTAGCATCATCCTTTAACGAGAAAGGAAACAATTTAAGAATATAGTAATAGCGAACTTTTTCCTCATGAGAAAATATGGTGGCTATATCATTCAATTTAGTAAGATGTGCCACAACACTTTCAGATTCATAACCATGGAAAGGATCAGATTCAACCAAAGTAATTAACTCAGGATCAACAGAGAATTCATAATCCTTATCAGTAACAAAGATAGGTGAAGTAGCAAACTTAGGATCATATTGCATTCTAGCATTCAAAGATTTTTCTTTCCACTTGCATAATAATTTCTTAATATCATTTCTATCCTTACAAGCAAGAAAGTCCCTAGCTACCTCTCCATCCATAACTGAAAGCACAAGCGCTCCCTGGGTGGTTTTGGTAATTAATGTCAACATATCTCTTATTGGACTAAACTTCTTCCTAGTATGTTTCATATAAGTTCAACAGTGGAGTGGCAGGATAAGAGGATGTGGAACCCCTTCAAGATGCTCAAGACAAACATTGGCAAAAGCTCAGGAGACTACATTTTCATTTTAGTGATCCAAGATCACATTGAGTCCATAGGAAAGCCAATACTATTAAAAAGGGATGAGGTGTTGCTTAATGGCTTGCTTGCTCAAAATGCTTAGTGATATGCTCCAAAGCCCTAACCACTTTCTCATTTCCACATATGTCCTAAACCTAAAGTCAAACTTAGCCCCACCGATTTGATCTATCCGACGCCACCGAGTTCACTTGACATAGCCACTGCCAGAAACCCTAATCAGTTCTATCTCACCGAAGGGATCTCGGTCTCTCTGAGATGGCCTTGCAAACTCTCTGTTACCTTCTGCAGTCATTTCGGTCTCACCGAGATATGCAGTCGGTCCCACCGAGTTTGCTTGACCAAGTCTCTATTTGCTCATTGTTGAAATCGGTCTCACCGAGTTCATGCAATCGATCTCACCGATATGAGATTTTTCCCTAACCCTGGCACATCGGTCCCACTGAGTTGATCATGTCGGTCCCACCGAAAAGCCTAAAGTTCATATTCTGAACCAAGTCGGTCTGACCAAGTTTAACCATTCAATCCCACAGAGTTTGGGAATTTGTGTGTAACGATTAGATTTTGTGTGGAGGCTATATATACCCCTCCAACCCCTTCTCCATTTGAGAGAGAGCCATCAGAACGTGCCTACACTTCCACTACTCATTTTCTGAGAGAGAACTACCTACTCATGTGTTGAGACCAGATATTCCAATCCAACCATATGAATCTTGATCTCTAGCCTTCCCCAAGTTGCTTTCCACTCAAATCATTTTTCCACCATATCCAAATCTGTGTGAGAGAGTTGAGTGTTGGGGAGACTATCATTTGAAGCACAAGAGCAAGTAGTTCATCATCAACACAGCATCTATTACCTTTTGGAGAGTGGTGTCTCCTAGATTGGTTAGGTGTCACTTGGGAGCCTCCGTCAAGATTGTGGAGTTGAACCAAGGAGTTTGTAAGGGCAAGGAGATCGCCTACTTTGTGAAGATCTACCCAAGTGAGGCAAGTCCTTCGTGGGCGATGGCCATGGTGGGATAGACAAGGTTGCTTCTTTGTGGAGCCTTCGTGGGTGGAGCCCTCCGTGGACTCGTGCGATTGTTACCCTTCGTGGGTTGAAGTCTCCATCAACGTGGATGTACGATAGCACCACCTACCGGAACCACGCCAAAAATCTCCGTGTCTCCAATTGCGTTTGCACATTCCAATCCCATCCCTTTACTTTCTTGCAATTTGCATGCTTTACTTTCCGCTGCTCATATACTCTTTGCATGCTTGCTTGAATTGTATTGTGTATGCTTGAAATTGTGCCAATTTCCAACTCAACTTAAAAATCTTAAAAACGGTCTCCTTTACTTGTTGAGGGTCGAATCACCCCGCTCTAGACACCTATTCTCGATCCATTCAATTGGTATCAGAGCCTTGGTCTCCATTGCTTTGGTTTAAACACCATTGGAGGAAGATGGATGAGTCTATGATTGGGAGTATTAGATGTAGAGTGCCTAAGCTTGATGGAGAGTTCTATAATGAGTGGAAAAATGAGATGCTTGGAATTTTCAATGAATATCACTTGAACAAGTGCATTACTACTCCTTGTGAGAGCCTTGTTGACCCCTTGCGTCCTATTCCTGATGAGTCTCTTGACATGATTCACAATCTTAGAACGATCAATCTTATCACTAGAGGTTTGCCTAGAAATTTGATTGCTTGCTTGCCAACTCTTGAATGTGCTTACACTATATGGAAATTCATTGAGGAACGATTTCCAAACTATTCCTTGAAAAACTTAGATGAGATCCTTCACAAGTCCATTGCTTTAAATAAGATGAGTCCTAATGATCCCAGTTTTGGTGATTGTCTATTTGAGCTTAGCAATCTTATGCGTGCCAAAGGAGATGTTGGAATCATTAGCAACATCATTTCCGAAGTCATTAGAATTCATAGAGATGCACATTGTCATGGTCACAAAACTAATGAATCACTCTCTCTAGGAAATGATCAATCACAAGACGATGTTGAACATGGATACTATGATGAGGATGATGATAGTGACTATGATCTCAATGAGTCTATGAGACACTTTGGACTTATAGCTAACCTTCACGGCTACATGGCTAGAAGAAAGGAATGGGTTCTTGATAGTGGATGTACCGATCACATGATCGGAGACAAGGATATATTTCGTGAGCTTGCTGAAAACGACGGCCCTCGAAAGTATGTCACTTTTGGTGATAACTCAAAGGGTAAGGTGGTTGGCCTCGGTAAGGTGGCCATCTCACATGACAGCTCCATACAAAATGTTATGCTCGTTGAATCTCTTGGCTATAATTTAATTTCTGTATCTAGACTAGCTGATTTCGGTTTTAATGTCCTATTTACTGAGGTAGATTGCCAAGTGTTTCAAAGAGATAATCATAATATGGTCTTTAGCGGCATACGTAGAGGTGATCTATACATTGTTGGTTTCACTAAAAAGGCTCAACCTAGAACTTGCTTACGTTAGATGCGACGATTTGTGAGCTGTCATTTGTTTGATGTTTTCCGACAGCCACAAAGTAAAACTTGTTTCTTCAAAAAACTATTGTTTGTATTGTGTGTATATCCCTCCCCACCTCTCTCATATCTCATCCCAAAACTTTTGGACCCCATAGTTGATGAATGAAGTTGGACTGATATTCTCTGGATCGAAGACTCAGCCGGAGGCGAGCTATGGATTCGAACATGGAGAATCACTTTGGGAGCAATTTGGTTTCAAGGAAGAATGAAGTATCTTACGCTCTCCAGTACTTTGAAGGAAGTGCTGCAACATGGTGGCAGATGCATCAAGCTATACAGGGATGGAATGGAGCAAAGACTTGGAAAGAATTCAAGAAGACTCTGACAAGATCTCGTCTTATCCGGAAGCAACATGATACACCAAGAAGTAAACCTTGTGCCTGCAAGATTTGCGGAGAAATAGGACACACCCAGGAGGAACACAAAGGTGGATGCCCTCATTGTGAGGAGAAACACCCAGCTGAGGAATGCCCCACTAGCCAGGTGACTTGTTTCCTGTGTGAAGGAACCACCCACTACCCGGTGCAGTGTCACATTTACTCCATGGTGCAACAAACTATTCCGAAACAGGAAGATGGAATGAAAGAAGCCCTCAAGGAAGATCTAGAAGAACCAGTAATGAATGAAAGTGTTGAAGACCTGGATGGAGAAGGTCTCAATAGATTTTACTCCAATGCCTGCTATTCATGTGGAGAAGAAGGACATTTTTCACAGTATTGCACCAAGGAAAGAAAGGAGTATCCAGGATATTTCCCGACAGCAGAAGTGAAGTTTGACCCCCGGGAGATAGAAACTCTGATCATTTCAGAGAAATCCCGGAAGAGAAAAGGAAGGCAACCGGAGAACAACACAACTTTTGCAGAGAAGGACCTAAGTCATATCACTTGTTACAGGTGCAAGGATTTAGGTCATTACGCTAGTAAATGTCCAGAAAAGAAGCCAAGAATCCAAGGAGTCCGCATAGTCACAAAGAAGCCCCGAGACATGTCGGAAGTCATTTGTTTTCGCTGCAAGGGGGCAGGACATTATGCTATTAAATGTCCCGACAAGATGAAAGCTGGAGTTGAGTAGTTGGAATTTTGATATGGAGTAGTAGAAAGCAATTTGATTTTCATGAGCTCAATGAGTTGAATTATGTAATAGATTACTCTGAGATTGTAATAGTTCATGACTCAATAAAGTTGTAATGTCACATGCTGAAAAGCTTTAAGGAGTTGCCATATTTTATCTTGGAAATTAATATTCTTGATGAACATGGAAGAAGGTGAGTTGTGATGCATAAACAGGAAATTGGAAATTGAGTTTGAAGTTCTGTTTGGGTGATATGAATGTATGCCCCAGGAGATAAGTACCTTAACTCGAGCATCATTTCATTTCACAACTGCAGATGACGACCCTTCTGAGTCTTTCCTTAAAGGTCCGGAAGCGATCGTGACCACGACAAGTGATCATGATTACCGAAGATCTGAAGGACATGATGAAACATATTCACCTTGAAGGAGATGCAGTCTACAAAGGCTACCCCTTCATGCATAAGGGAGTGGAACTTTGGTATGTGGAGGTACACCTCCACCATTTAAAAGGAGTTTGCCCAAAGATGATGGGGCAGTACTTTTTCATTTCACGTGTGCCACAAGCAACTTTCTTCGATGCTGTTCGTGAAGCAGCCATGGAAGCCATACATCAGATCGGAGAAATACTTGAAGCAAGACTCCGTTATACTCAGGAATACCTAAGCGAAGTGCATACTGAGATGATGGAGGTGAAGCTCAAGGCCACCACAATGAAACAGAAGATTGAAGAATTCAAGGCACATGTCGCACAATTCCAGTGGGACTGAAGAATCCTCAAGGAGGAAAAATGAATAAAGTTGGGAGTAATGTCTGACCATACCGAACCATGTGGGTGGCAGCATTTGTAATAAACTTTTTGGAATTTGGATTCACGAAAAGGATGTAATAAAAGATTGATATGAGAATAATGAGATGTTATGGATAAACTTGTGCAATTATTTTGGTCATAGTACTCTGTAAAACCACAGGATCAATGAAGAAAGAAATGTGTTATCCATGACGGTCCATAAAAGGAAGCTGGACAAAATAAGTTGGAATTTTGCTTTTGATATGATGGTATGAAGAAACAGAGTACTACTGGATTTAAAGGAGGTGTAATATGGAACAAGAGAGTTACTCCAAGGATGAGTTAAAGCTGCACTAGTGTTGAAGTGGGCCATAACCCACAGGCCCAGGATTTTGAAAGGAAACTGATATAACCTTGATAAAGGAATAAACCGGAAGAATCAGTGATCCACTCAGCATACGTTTCGTAGGAGATTACGCAAAAAAACCTAAGAGTGGTGAAGTAACGATAGATGTTTTGTTTGGCTTGCAGAAACCATGGAATTACTCGAACCCCGTTTGAGAACAAGAGAAATTCTGCAATGCTTGTGAGTATGCCCAAGTGTTAGAATACGTGATTCACTGTTTACATATGTGGTAATGATTCAAGTACGGGATGGATTGGCCCCCATACCGAAGACTTCTATCATGAACTATCATATGTCGATGGAAAATCAGAGAGCCTCGAAAACTCTAGAAGAGTGTCGACGCGATAAGCCATAAAACCATAGAATGGTAGGACGATGGAACCCCTTTACAGGCAACCGTTGCCAATCGTAGGTTATACGGCGAGGTTCAACCTAGACCGTTTTCTGCAGGAGAAACCATAAATTGTAGACCACCATGAGTGTTTTGATAGTTGTTTAGAATGGACACAGACCCATCAGCTAAGAAGATCCAGTCTCGGACGAACTTCAACTTTGACGAACCGACCCAAGCTTTTGAGGAAAATTCTATGCTTCCGATGTAAGAGCTTTAATGAAGGAGCTATTGTAAGATATGTGAAGAGACATACATTGTCAGCCCTCCAGAGGAAATATCTGAGTTTATTGGAACCATGACCTTGTTTTTAAGTGTGGTAGCACCCCTGACCTTTCTGACGAAGACATTTGCTAGAAGACCCCAACCCCTAACCTTTTCTTGCTAGCCTCTTCGAATCTCGAGGACGAGATTCATTTTAAGTGTGGTAGGTTTGTAACATCCCAAATTTTGGAATGTTAATATAATTAATTGAATTGTTTGTTTGTTTGCTTGAGTGAATTAAACTTGAGTGAAATTTGAACCTTTTCAAAAACTTTTAAAGAGAAGGAATAAAATGACTTTCCCCTTCTCCGGTAAATTCAAATTCATCCTATTAAAATCAATGAGAGAAGATGACATGACTTCTTCAACTATAAAGAATTTGAACGGATTTTTGCAATTTAATTCTTTCAAATATTTGCACTTGCTTCTCTATTTTTCTTCCTCGAGAAATACCCCGAAAAATAAATTCTTGCAAGCAAGAAAGAGCGGAGGAAAATGACCCTCCAAAATCAGGGGCATTTTTGAAAATATTTGAGCCAAGAAAAACCAAAGTTTTATTTAAAATTATTTGCAAAAAGAAATAAAGCCTTTAGGGATTTTCTGAAAAACATTTTTTAAGTTTTATTTTGGCCGTGGAATAATACTCATCATCTACCTTTTATTTTTCGATAATTTTAGTATATAAAACTCTTTATTCAATTGATTTGATTTCCTTTTTATTGTTTTAGTTTCCTAATTTTAAAAATAGGAATGGAATCGTTTTATTAGGAAAAACCTGCTGGCCCATTAAGCACTTTCCTATTCTAGCCCAACAAGAGATCATCTCCTTCCTCTGTTTCCTCTCACGTTCTGAAGCTTTCCATATCCATGGAGACAGAAACTCCACCTTCCCGATCTCCCTCGTCTTTCCATCCCAGCGCCTCCCGAGACCGCCTATAAAACCCCTCCTCTCCTCGTTCCATTTTTCCCATCACCACGCCCCTCCCTGCCCGTATCCTCCTCGCCACCGTCCTCCTTTTCCTGCCTAGAACGCTCGGCAGGAGCTCTCCCAGAGCTGGCGCCAGAGTGAGCAGCACTGAGGCGCCCAGCGCCACCTCCCAAGCGCCGACCCCTCCTCCGCCACCCCACCCTCGCGGCGACCTCGCCCCTCGCCGAGCAGCCCTCCACATCGCCGTCTCCTTCCTGCCATCTCTGCCTCACGTCTGGTAACTCCGTTTTCGTTTTCAGATTTATTTCCGTAACAGATTTAGTTCCGTTCTTGTTTAGATTATAACTTTTGATCTAGAAGTCCAATGATGCTGATTCTTTTTGCGTTAGATCACAATTTTCTTGTAGTTTCCAAAATATATAATTTGTCTATGTTTGGATTTATAAAATTGAGTTAGATCAGATTTGAATTAAAGCTTGTTTTGCTTATTCGGGAGTTTAAAAATAGATTTTATTTGATTATTTTTCTACTGATCACTAGTGATCCTATTTACCAGTGGTAAAAATGTCAATTTTTTTAGTATTTTAGCTTATTAGTTCATGTAAAACAAATTCTGTTTTAGTTCTATTGAATTATAGCTACTTCTTTTCTATAGTTGTTTTTAAATTATTTTATTTTATATTTCAGAAAGTTTATGTTTGGTTTCTATTAGTTAAACAGTAGGTGTTCAACAAGTTTTATATTTATTTTATTTTGTTATCGTGAAATCAATTCAAGTTAGCTAATAACTTGCAATGGATTTCTCTACTGTTTTAACTCCCAATTGAAAATACTTTCAAAATAGCTTTATGAAAAAATACTTTATTTTTTTGTCTTAACTAAATTTATATTTTGTTCTCTGTTATTTTAGTGTTTTATTTTCCGTTAGACAAAACTATTTTTGTGAATGTTGTAGAAGAAGACTCCTAGTTTTATTTGAAGTTCCTTGATTCTTATTCGCTCTCTCTTTTGTTTTGATTGTTAGTGTGAGTGCTTATGTGAATGATATGTTTGTTATATAGATTTCATCAGAGAGTGACGAGTAGTCTATCAAGTTATTTCTTGAGAACGATAATTCTTCTTCGTCAACATCACCAGGCAAGTTCACTTTGACCATGCTTTTCTTACCTATGTTTTATTGCATTTAGTGGCACCTTTGCAACCACCCCTCAGTAGTGTTATTGAACTCCTTGTAGTTGAGTAGTATGCATGAGGTAGGAACCCATCACCCTGTTACCAAGCCCGGGACGTTAATTAATTTAATGCTACGCTATAGTAGACGGGGTTTGGTATGAGTGCTTCGGGAGTGGTGTGAGAATGGAGGCTCTCGTCAATGGCGACAACTCCATGATGGAATCTGCAAGGACTGCATCTTCAAGGCCTCAAGACTTCAAGACTCAAGACAAGAATTCAATACACACTCTGGGTGAAGGATGGTTGACGGGCACCTGGAGAAACCAGTGGTTGGCGGGATGCATGGAGAAGCGCCATGACATCTTGCGGAAAGCTTCACCCAGACTCAAAGAGACGGAAGAATACTTCACGCCGGAAGCTTACATGCAACCGCAAGTCATTATGGGCTCGGCTTGGTTGACCTAGTTGTGACTCTGGCTGGGGCGGTACTAGCAGATGTAGAACTACGGTAGGATGGGTTGAGTACGGACGGTGGTCGGAGGAACTCTTTGGAAGACCATGTTTGGTCATCTTGTTCTCAAACACCACGAAGTGCGAGAACGTGAAAAGAGGTATCGAATCTTGCGGGTAAAGTGTACAAACCTCTACACAGGGTTAAAACCTAATCGATTAGCCGTGTCCCCAGTTACGGACAATTTGAGCATCTGGACTTGGATCTATCTTGGAACTCTCAACACTGGCTTGATAACTTAATTGTGGGCAACTTATGATGATTTGGGCTATGAGACATCGGTTGGTGGAACCATGTCATGATAGGAAACTCCGTAGTACAGACTTCATTTATTCCTTTGATGTAGGGAAATAAATCAGCTTTTACATAAACAAAACTCAGACCACGAGCCACAAAGCCATACTGCATATAGTATAGTTTATCATCTGTTTTCTCTTATTGTGATCTTGCCGGTACATTCAATGTACTGACCTACACGGCTGCAACGTATCATGTTGCAGATATTTCCTCGACGAGTAAAAGTTACGATACAGGGTTACGGTCTACACTCAACCTGCCGATGGCGTTGATGGGACTCCATACCCGACTATTTATTTCCGTTGTGACTTATGAGGTATATATCAGTTTTTACGTTATTTATACATGTGATTGCACTTTGATATATACATTGATGTACTGTGTGTGCCAGCATACTGATCCAGGGATGGCACATCAACACAGAGGCTTGACCGTCTGAGGTCGGGTCGCTACAGGAAGCCTCAACTTCACGCTAAGGTGAACCACAAGTTGACTTGGAGGCATCCACAAGTGGGATGGATCAAGATGATGGAAACGGGGATGATGAGGTTCATCTTGTTGAACGACCTCCCTCTCCACCTCAACAAGAGAACAACAATGCCAACAACAATGAAGAAAGACAAGAAGAAGAACAAGACAATGAAGAGGATGTTCCACCCCGACCCAAACAAAAGCTCTCACGAGTTCGAGCAAGAGTCTCAAGAGATCATCCCGTCGAACAAATCTTTGATGATATTCAAACCGGGAGAATTACTCGCTCTAAAACTCATTTGGCTAATTGTTCTGAACAATACTCATTCATCTCTAGTATTGAACCAATGAAGGTTGAAGATGCCCTTGATGATCCGGACTGGGTGAATGCCATGCATGAAGAGCTACACAATTTTGAGAGGAACCAAGTGTGGACGTTGGTTGAAAAGCCCGATCATAAGCACAATGTCATTGGAACCAAATGGGTGTTTCGAAAGAAGCAAGATGAATATGGACAAGTTGTTCGCAACAAGGCCCGTCTCATCGCTCAAGGCTACACTCAAGTCGAAGGTATGGACTATGGTGATACATATGCCCCCGTTGCTAGACTTGAATCCATTTGCATCTGACTTGCTTATGCCAATCATCATGATATCACCTTATATCAAATGGACATCAAAAGTGCTTTTCTTAATGGTGAAATTGAGGAGGACGTTTATGTTAAACAACCTCCCGGTTTTGTTAATCCCAAGAAACCCAATCACGTTTACGAACTTCACAAAGCTCTTTGTGGTCTTAAACAAGCTCCTAGAGCGTGGTATAAATGATTGACTAAATTCCTTATTGAAAAAGGCTTTGAAATTGGTAAAATTGATTCTACACTTTTTACTAAAAGGGTTAATGGTGAATTATTTGTGTGCCAAATTTATGTTGATGATATCATATTTGGTTCGACTAACCCTCATTTTAGTGAAAAGTTTGGAAGGCTAATGTCGGAGAAGTTTGAGATGTCTATGATGAGTGAACTCAAGTTCTTTCTTGGTTTGAAAATCAAGAAAACTAAGGAAGGTACCTTTGTTTCTCAAACAAAGTATACCAAGGACTTATTCAAGAAGTTCAACATGCAAGAATGCAAAGGTATGACTACCCCCATGCCTACTAGTGGACATCTTGACTTGAAAAAAGATGGGAACCGGTTGACCAAAAGGTTTACCGCTCTATGATTGGTTCATTGTTATATCTATGTGCCTCCCGTCCCGATATTATGCTAAGTGTGTGCATGTGTGCATGTTATCGAATGTCCCCCAAAAAATGTCATCTTAAGGCTGTGAAAAGGATAGTGAGATACTTAATTCACACACCAAACTTTGGCATTTGGTATCCTAACAGGTCTTCTTTTGATCTTGTTGGCTACTCCGATTCAGACTATGCCGGTGACAAGGTTGATAGAAAGTCCACTTCGGGTACTTGTCAATTTCTTGGTAGATCTCTTGTGTCTTGGTCCTCAAAGAAACAAAACTCGGTATCCTTATCCACCACCGAAGCGGAATACATCGCCGCCGGTTCATGTTGTGCTCAATAACTTTGGATGACCCAAACTCTTAAAGATTATTGTTGGAAATATGCCCTAGAGGCAATAATAAAAGGATTATTATTATATTTCCTTGTTCATGATAATTGTCTTTTATTCATGCTATAATTGTATTATCCGGAAATCATAATACACGTGTGAATAAATAGACCACAATATGTCCCTAGTGAGCCTCTAGTTGACTAGCTCGTTGATCAACAGATAGTCATGGTTTCCTGACTATGGACATTGGATGTCATTGATAACGGGATCACATCATTAGGAGAATGATGTGATGGACAAGACCCAATCTTAAGCATAGCACAAGATCGTGTAGTTCGTTTTGCTAGAACTTTTCCAATGTCAAGTATATTTTCCTTAGACCATGAGATCGTGTAACTCCGGATACCATAGGAGTGCTTTGGGTGTACCAAGCGTCACAACGTGGCGGGTGACTATAAAGGTGCACTATAGGTATCTCCGAAAGTTTCATTGGGTTGACACGGATCGAGACTGGGATTTGTCACTCCGTATGACAGAGAGGTATCACTGGGCCCACTCGGTAGTGCATCATCATAATGAGCTCAAAGTGACCAAGTGTCTGGTCACGGGATCATGCATTACGATATTATTAAAGTGACTTACCGGTAACGAGATTGAACGAGGTATTGGGATACCGACGATCGAATCTCGGGCAAGTAACATACCGATTGACAAAGGGAATTGTATACGGGGTTGCTTAAATCCTCGACATCGTGGTTCATCCGATGATATCATCGAGGAGCATGTGGGAGCCAACATGGGTATCCAGATCCCGTTGTTGGTTATTGACCGGAGAGCCGTCTCGGTCATGTCTGCATGGCTCCCGAACCCGTAGGGTCTACACACTTAAGGTTCGGTGACGCTAGGGTTGTATGAATATGAGTATGCAGCAAACCAAAAGTTGTTCGGAGTCCCGGATGAGATCCCGGACGTCACGAGGAGTTCCGGAGTGGTCCGGAGGTAAAGAATTATATATAGGAAGTGCTATTTCGGCCATCGGGTGAGTTTCGGGGGTCACCGGTATTGTACCGGGACCACCGGAAGGGTCCCGAGGGTCCACTGGGTGGGGCCACCTATCCCGGAGGGCCCCATGGGCTGAAGTGGGGAGGGAACCAGCCCCTAGTGGGATGGTGCGCCTCCCCCTTGGCCCCCCCTGCGCCTAGGGTTGGAAACCCTAGGGTGGGGCGCACCACTTGCCTTGGGGGGCACTCCACCCCCCTGGCCGCCGCCCCCTTGGGAGATTGCATCTCTAGGGCCGGCGCCCCCCCTGGGGGCCTATATAAAGGAGGGGGGAGGGAGGGCAGCCGCACCCCGAAGCTTTGGCGCCTCCCTCTCCCCTGCTGCACCTCCTCCTCCTCCCGTAGTTGCTTGGCGAAGCCCTGCCGGAGTCCTGCTGCATCCACCACCACGCCGTCGTGCTGCTGGATCTTCATCAACCTCTCCCTCCTCCTTGCTGGATCAAGATGCGGGAGACGTCATCCGCTCCGTACGTGTGTTGAACGCTGAGGTGCTGTCCGTTCGGGACTTGGTCATCGGTGATTTGGATCACGACGAGTACGACTACCTCAACCCCGTTCTCTTGAACGCTTCCGCTCGCGATCTACAAAGGTATGTAGATGCACTATTATCACTCGTTGCTAGATGAACTCATAGATGGATCTTGGTGAAACCATAGGAAAACTTTTATTTTCTGCAATGTTCCCCAACAGTGGCATCATGAGCTAGGTCTATGCGTAGTTCTCTATTGCACGAGTAGAACACAATTTGTTGTGGGCGTAGATGTTTTCAACTCTCTTGCCGCTACTAGTCTTATCTTGCTTTAGCGGTATTGTGGGATGAAGCGGCCCAGACCGACCTTACACGTACGCTTACGTGAGACAGGTTCCACCGACTGACATGCACTAGTTGCATAAGGTGGCTAGCGGGTGTCTGTCTCTACCACTTTAGTTGGAGCGGATTTGATGAAAAGGGTCCTTATGAAGGGTAAATAGAATTTGACAAATCATGTTGTGGCCTTTTCGTAGGTAAGAAAACGTTCTTGCTAGAATCCTATTGCAGCCACGTAAAACTTGCAACAACAATTAGAGGACGTCTAACTTGTTTTTGCAGCAAGTGTTTTGTGATGTGATATGGCCAAAGTTGTGATGAATGATGAATGATATATATGTGATGTATGAGATCATGTTCTTGTAATAGGAATCATGACTTGCATGTCGATGAGTATGACAACCGGCAGGAGCCATAGGAGTTGTCTTTATTTTTTGTATGACCTGCGTGTCATTGTGAAACGCCATGTAAATTACTTTACTTTATTGCTAAACGTGTTAGCCATAGTAGTAGAAGTAATAGTTGGCGAGCAACTTCATGGAGACACGATGATGGAGATCATGATGATGGAGATCATGGTGTCATGCCGGTGACAAGATGATCATGGAGCCCCGAAGATGGAGATCAAAGGAGCTATATGATATTGGCCATATCATGTCACTACTATATAATTGCATGTGATGTTTATTATGTTTATGCATCTTGTTTACTTAGAACGACGGTAGTAAATAAGATGATCCCTTATAATAATTTCAAGAAAGTGTTCTCCTAAGCGTGCACCGTGGCTAAAGTTAAATGCTTTTGAAGCACCACGTGATGATCGGGTGTGATAGATTCTTACGTTCACATACAACGGGTGTAAGACAGTTTTACACATGTAAAACACTTAGGTTAACTTGACGAGCCTAGCATGTACAGACATGGCCTCGGAACACAAGAGACCGAAAGGTCGAACATGAGTCGTATGGAAGATACGATCAACATGGAGATGTTCACCGATGATGACTAGTCCGTCTCACGTGATGATCGGACACGGCCTAGTCGACTTGGATCATGTAACACTTAGATGACTAGAGGGATGTCAAATCTGAGTGGGAGTTCATTAAATAATTTGATTAGATGAACTTTATTATCATGAACATTAGTCTAAAATCTTTGCAAAATGTCTTGTAGATCAAATGGCCAACGCTCATGTCACCATGAACTTCAACGCGTTCCTAGAGAAAACGAAGCTGAAAGATGATGGCAGCAACTATTCGGACTGGGTCCGAACACGAGATCATCCTCATAGCTGCCAAGAAACAATATGTCCTAGAAGCACCGCTAGGTGAAGCACCCATCGAGAGAACCAAGGCGTTATGAGCGCTTGGCAGTCTCGTCTTGATGATTACTCCCTCGTTCAGTGCGGCATGCTTTACAGCTTAGAACCGGGGCTCCAAAAGCGTTTTGAGCAACACGGAGCATATGAGATGTTAGGAGCTGAAACTAGTTTTCCAAGCTCATGCCCGGTCGAGAGATATGAAGTCTCCGACAAATTCTACAGTTGTAAGATGGATGAAAATAGTTACATCGGTGAGCACATACTCAAAATGTCAGGTTGCACAACCGCTTGTCCCAGCTGGACATTAACCTCCCAGGACGAGGCGGTCATTGACAGAATCCTTGATCGCTCCCACCGAGCTACAAGAGCTTTGTGATGAACTACAATATGCAGGGGATGGTGAAAACTATTCTGAAGTATTTTCAATGTTGAACTCAGCGGGTAGAAATCAAGAAGGAGCATCAAGTGTTGATGGTCAATAAAACCACTAAGTTCAAGAAGGGCAAGGGTAAGAAGAACTTCAAGAAGGGCGGCAAGGATGTTTCCGCTACTGTAAGCCGATTGCCGGAAGAAGTCATGCAATGGACCCAAGCACGAGGCCGAGTGTTTTATTACAAAGGAAGGGTCCTTTGAAGCGGAACTGCCCCAAATACTTAGCGACAAGAAGGCCGGCAACACTAAAGGTATATTTGATATACATGTAATTGATGTGTACCTTACCGAGTACTCGTAGTAACTCACAGGTATTTGATACGGTGCCGTTGCTCATATTTGTAACTCACAGCAGGAGCTGCGGAATAAGCGAGAGCGGCGAAGGACGAGGTGACGATGCGGCGTCGGGAATGGTTCCAAGGTCGATGTGATCGCCGTCGGCACACTACCTCTACATTTACCTCGGGATTAGTTTTAAACCTCAATAATTGTTATTTAGTGCCAAGTTTGAGCATGAACATTGTATCAGGATCTCGTTTAATACGAGATGGCTACTCATTTAAATCCGAGAATAATGGTTGTTCTATTTATATGAGAGATATGTTTTATGGTCATGCTCCGATGGTCAATGGTTTATTCTTAATGAATCTCGAACGTGATGTTACACATATTCATAGTGTGAATACCAAAAGATGTAAAGTTGATAACGATAGTCCCACATACTTGTGGCACTATCGCCTTGGTCACATTGGTGTCAAACGCATGAAGAAGCTCCATGCTGATGGACTTTTAGAGTCTCTCGATTATGAATCACTAGTCGTCAACCCGTGCCACTGCACGGCCTAGGTATTTTTATGTAGTTCTGCATCATTGTATTATACTAATATAATGTGGAAACAAAAAAATTAAGTAGTAGTGTCATATATTTGAAAGAATCACTCTGCTGGTCACTCCCTTGACCTACATCTTGGTGATCCTAAATGTAAGTATGTGTAAGCAATAAAAGTTGGCCAATCGCATATGAGGTTCAACTTGCAACTTAGTATAAGTTTGTCTATTATTATGGTATTCCTCTGCTGGCCTGCATGTCCCATACAAAAGCTGAAGAATAATCTCGAATAGATATCCATATTCCTTGAACCGAAAGAAACAACATTTCGAAGTATGGCAAATACAATGACATAGTAGATGGTTTCCGCCATATGTATTGGTATATATATAATTCCATGTTATTATATATTTTTAACAGGGATAACTTCGTATATTGACAAATAATTTCATTAGGATCACACAATGCCAAGTGCTGCATGCATGTCAAGGGGGGCCAAAATCCTCTTTCTCCTAACTGACCCAACCCTTGTATTGCACTAAATTAATTTGGATAAACTTAATGAACAGGGAATGGAAACATATGATTTTAGGCATCGTCGAACACCTAAAATCATTGGCGCCTCATGCTAGCAAACATACATACAGAATTATTGAATACAACCTAACTGTATGCCACCATGATGAGATGAACTAATGTATGAACAGGGTGCGTGAGCAGTCATAAAAAATTGAACTTTAAACAGTAGAAGTAGTCTCAACAAATCCAAGCCTTTGGATAACAATTTTGTTTTGAGGCGCACTGCAGACAACATTGTACCATACGACTCAAAATCTGATAATATTGCAAATGGTGATAAAACACCGATCGAGCTCTAGATTAACTTGCTAGCAATGACACGTATACCATCTTCGATAACATGATCTTTTCTTTACCTTCTGTTTCATAAGTTGATTTGACACAGGAAAGGAGAAATCACATAATGCACCATTCTTATCGTACAATTAAAATAAACTAAGCATTGGTGGCATCCAAACAACTGGGTTATCATCTCGGATTTTAACTTGATTGATAATGCTTACCCGAGATTAGTGAACCTTGTTTAGCAGCTGAGTAGAGGCTTCGGCTGAAGGTACGAAAGATGTCTCTGTCGATCCTTTCCTTGGAGTCTCGAGGCAATTAGACAACAAAAATGTCTCATAATCATCCTTGTGATTCGTGGGCTGGATGATGGTTTTAACACTGGAAAGATCTGTAGGACCGTCCTCCTGGTAGGGCCGCTGAAAATAGGCTTTCTCCACATCGATCAGTCTTTGAACCCGGCATGGCAGAGGTCCGACACGATCTCCGCTCATTTCCAGGCAAGCGGGTGCTGGATGTTCATGCGATCCTCACCTTGTCCTTCCTCATGAGGTCCACCACGTGCGTGATGCTGCTGCCGCAGAGATCGCCGACGGTGCATGCTGCCAACGCATTCTGTAGAAGCCACGGGAGGCAGAGGCGGCTGCTTGTCCCATCTACACCACGCACCTAAGCAATCCGAAGGTTACCAATTTAAACTTATTGCTGCCAAATCTAGGAGGAGAGCGCAGGGGAGAGATGCTCAGATTTCAGATTCCTGTTTTCTATTTCGTGGGAATAGAAAGACCAAGCGAGGACCATTGGCGTACGTGGGATAGGAGAGGTTCCTGTTTTTTCTTTTCATCAAGGGAAATAGAGAGAGACCAAGTGAAGGACAATTGGTGTACGTGGGATAGGAGAGGTTTCTGTTTTTCCTTTGCGTGGGAAATACAAAGAGTCCAAGGGGATGACGATTGGAATACGTGGGATAGGAGAGGTTTCATCCAACGGCCATAGACACTCAGTAAATTAATCGGATGGCCAAAAGTTATTAATTCCTAGGATTAACGTGGTGTCTTGTATGGTGCTTTCAATTAGTAAATATAAGATTTGACACATGCGAACCATGCCTCATGGGCAAAATGACCAAGACTCCGTTCTCCGGAACAATGGAGCGAGCAACCAACTTATTGGAAATCATACATACCGATGTGTGCGGTCCAATGAGCGTTGAGGCTCGCGGAGGATATCGTTATGTTCTCACTCTCATAGACGACTTAAGTAGATATGGGTATGTCTACTTGATGAAACACAAGTCTGAGACCTTTGAAAAGTTCAAGGAATTTCAGAATGAGGTAGAGAATCAACGTGACCGAAAAATAAAGTACTTACGATCAGATCGTGGAGGAGAATATTTAGGTCACGGATTTAGTACACACTTAAGGAAATGTGGAATCGTTTCACAACTCACGCCGCTGGAACACCTCAGCGTAACGGTGTGTCCGAGCGTCGTGTCGCACTCTATTGGATATGGTGCGATCTATGATGTCTCTTCTTGATTTACCGCTATCATTTTGGGGATACGCTCTAGAGACAGCTACATTCACTTTAAATAGGGCACCGTCTAAATCCGTTGAGGCGACACCGTATGAATTATGGTTTGGGAAGAAACCTAAGCTGTCGTTTCTAAAAGTTTGGGGATGCGATGCTTATGTCAAGAAACTTCAACCTGAAAAGCTCGAACCCAAGTCGGAAAAATGCGTCTTCATAGGATACCCTAAATAAACCATTGGGTATACCTTCTACCTTAGATCCGAAGGCAAGATCTTTGTTGCCAAGAACGGATCCTTCCTGGAAAAATAGTTTATCTCGAAAGGAGTAAGTGGGAGGAAAGTAGAACTCGATGAAGTACTACCTCTTGAACCGGAAAGTAGTGCGTCTCAGGAAAATGTCCCTGTGGTGCCTACACCGACTGGAGAGGAAATTAATGATGATGATCAAGGTACTTGGATCAAGTTGCTCTTGAACCGTGGGTCCACAAGGACACGTTCCACACCAGAGTGGTATGGAAACCCTGTCCTGGAAATCATGTTCTTGGAGAACGGTGAACCTTCGAACTATGAAGAAGCGATGGCGGGCCCAGATTCCAACAAATGGCTTGAAGCCATTCAATCCGAGATAGGATCCATGTATGAAAACAAAGTATGGACTTTGACAGACTTGCCCGATGATCGGCGAGCGATTGAAAACAAATGGATCTTTAAGAAGAAGACGGACGCGGATGTTAATGTTACCGTCTATAAAGCTCGACTTGTCGCTAAGGGTTATCGGCAAGTTCAAGGGGTTGACTACGATGAGACTTTTTCTCCCGCTCGAAGCTGAAGTCCGTCCGAATCATGTTAGCAATTGCCGCATACTATGATTATGAGATATGGCAAATGGACGTCAAAACGGCATTCCTTAACGGCTATCTTAAGGAAGAACTGTATATGATGCAGCCGGAAGGTTTTGTCGACCCTAAGAATGCTAACAAGGTATGCAAGCTCCAGCGATCCATTTATGGGCTGGTGCAAGCATCTCGGAGTTGGAACATTCGCTTTGATGAGATGATCAAAGCGTTTGGGTTTATCTTGAGACTTATGAAGAAGCCTGCGTTTACAAGAAAGTGAGTGGGAGCTCTGTAGCATTTCTCATATTATATGTAGATGACATACTTTTGATGGGAAATGATATAGAACTTTTGGACAGCATTAAGGCCTACTTGAATAAGAGTTTTTCAATGAAGGACCTTGGAGAAGCTGCTTACATATTAGGCATCAAGATCTATAGGGATAGATCGAGACGCCTCATAGGTCTTTCACAAAGCACATACCTTGATAAGATATTGAAGAAGTTCAAAATGGATCAGTCCAAGAAAGGGTTCTTGCCTGTATTACAAGGTGTGAAATTGAGCTCGGCTCAATGTCCGACCACGGCAGCAGATATAGAAGAGATGAGTGTCATCCCCAATGCATCAGCCATAGGGTCTTTTATGTATGCCATGTTGTGTACCAGACCTGATGTAAACCTTGCCGTAAGTTTGGTAGGAAGGTACCAAAGTAATCCCGGCAAGGAACACTGGACAGCGGTCAAGAATATCCTTAAGTACCTGAAAAGGACTAAGGACATGTTTCTCATTTATGGAGGTGACGAAGAGCTCGTCGTAAAGGGTTACGTCGACGCTAGCTTCGACACAGATCTGGATGACTCTAAGTAACAAACCGGATACGTGTATATGTTGAATGGTGGAGCAGTAAGCTGGTGCAGCTGCAAGCAGAGCGTCGTGGCCGGATCTACATGTGAAGCGGAGTACATGGCAGCCTCGGAGGCAGCGCATGAAGCAATTTGGGTGAAGGAGTTCATCACCGACCTAGGAGTCATACCCAATGCGTCGGGGCCGATCAAACTCTTCTGTGACAACACTGGAGCTATTACACTTGCCAAGGAGCCCAGGTTTCACAAGAAGACCAGGCACATCAAGCGTCGCTTCAACTCCATTCGTGAAAATGTTCAAGATGGAGACATAGAAATTTGCAAAGTGCATACGGATCTGAATTTCGCAGATCCGTTGACTAAACCTCTTCCGCGAGCAAAACATGATCAACACCAGAACTCTATGGGTGTTCGATTCATCACAATGTAACTGGGTTATTGACTCTAGTGCAAGTGGGAGACTGTTGGAAAAATGCTCTAGAGGCAATAATAAAAGGATTATTATTATATTTCCTTGTTCATGATAATTGTCTTTTATTCATGCTATAATTGTATTATCCGGAAATCGTAATACACGTGTGAATACATTGACCACAATATGTCCCTAGTGAGCCTCTAGTTGACTAGCTCGTTGATCAACAGATAGTCATGGTTTCCTGACTATGGACATTGGATGTCATTGATAACGGGATCACATCATTACGAGAATGATGTGATGGACAAGACCCAATCCTAAGCATAGCACAAGATCGTGTAGTTCGTTTTGCTAGAGCTTTTCCAATGTCAAGTATCTTTTCCTTAGACCATGAGATCGTGTAACTCCGGATACCGTAGGAGTGCTTTGGGTGTACCAAGCGTCTGGCGTAATCGGGTGACTATAAAGGTGCACTACAGGTATCTCCGAAAGTGTCTGCTCGGTTGACACGGATCGAGGCTGGATTTGTCACTCCGTGTGACGGAGAGGTATCACTGGGCCCACTCGGTAGTGCATCATCATAATGAGCTCAAAGTGACCAAGTTCTGGTCACGGGATCATGCATTCTGATGCAGTAAAGTGACTTGCGGTAACGAGTGAACAAGGTATTGGGATACCGACGATCGAATCTCGGGCAAGTAACATACCGATTGTCAAAGGGAATTGTATACGGGGTTGCTTAAATCCTCGACATCGTGGTTCATCCGATGAGATCATCGAGGAGCATGTGGGAGCCAACATGGGTATCCAGATCCCGCTGTTGGTTATTGACAGGAGAGCCGTCTCGGTCATGTCTGCATGACTCCCGAACCCGTAGGGTCTACACACTTAAGGTTCGGTGACGTTAGGGTTGTATGAATATGAGTATGCAGCAGACCGAAAGTTGTTTGGAGTCCCGGATGAGATCCCGGACGTCACGAGGAGTTCCGGAATGGTCCGGAGGTAAATAGTTATATATAGGAAGTGCTATTTCGGCCATCGGGTGAGTTTCGGGGTCACCGGTATTGTACCGGGACCACCGGAAGGGTCCCGGGGGTCCATCGGGTGGGGCCACCTATCCCGGAGGGCCCCATGGGCTGAAGTGGGGAGGGAACCAGCCCCTAGTGGGCTGGTGCACCTCCCCATTGGGGCCCCCCTGCGCCTAGGGTTGGAAACCCTAGGGTGGGGGGGCGCACCACTTGCCTTGGGGGGCACTCCACCCCCCTGGCCGCCGCCCCCTTGGGAGATTGCATCTCCAGGGCCGGCGCCCCCCTGGGGGCCTATATAAAGGAGGGGGGAGGGAGGGCAGCCGCACCCCGAAGCTTTGGCGCCTCCCTCTCCCCTGCTGCACCTCCTCCTCCTTCCGTAGTTGCTTGGCGAAGCCCTGCCGGAGTCCTGCTGCATCCACCACCACGCCGTCGTGCTGCTGGATCTTCATCAACCTCTCCCTCCTCCTTGCTGGATCAAGGTGCGGGAGACGTCATCCGCTCCGTAAGTGTGTTGAACGCGGAGGTGCTGTCCGTTCGACACTTGGTCATCGGTGATTTGGATCACGACGAGTACGACTACCTCAACCCCGTTCTCTTGAACGCTTCCGCTCGCGATCTACAAAGGTATGTAGATGCACTATTATCACTCGTTGCTAGATGAACTCATAGATGGATCTTTGTGAAACCGTAGGAATTTTTTTATTTTATGCAACGTTCCCCAACAATTATGGCATATATATGAAACATGTTCCTTTTCTTTGTGACAATGAAAGTGCTATTAAGATTGCTCATAATCATGTGCAACATTCTTGAACCAAGCATATTGAAGTTCGTCATCATTTCATTCAAGATCATGTTGCCAAGGGGGATATCAATCTTAAGCATGTTCATACCAATAAGCAATTGACAGATATATTCACCAAACCGCTTGATGAGACAGTGTTTTGCCGTTTGAGAGGTGAATTGCACATCATTGATGCCTCAAACTTTGAGTAGAAACTCCATTTGGATGCATGCAAGGCATGTGCCTTTATATGACTAATCCTTGATATTTCTCTTATGATGATGATCATATGTCTTGGATATATTTGTACTCTTGCATGCTATCTAACCCTTGTAGGTACTTGGATGAGCTAATTCCTATGAGGTTGCAACTTACTCACATCCTAAGCTATCTCTACATCACCAAGTCTCTACAACATGGTGCATGAAGACAAGGAAGCATGAATCATTTCTATATTTCCTTTGACAAATTCCTTATATCAAATTTCATGATTGTCATTTTGGATACACAAGTGCTCTTCCTTGCAAAACTAACCCATGTAGGAAGATGAACTTCAACAACAAGCGTTGCTTAAAACTCTTGATGAACTACATCAACCTTGAGCATCCTACATAAGTTCAACCACATGATCAAGATCACCACCACCAAGGTATGTCATTCCATCTTAGAGAAGCTTTACCCCAAGACATGGGTCAAAGCAGCTCAAAAAGATGTGAATACATCAAAATGCTTAAACAAAAAATGGCAACCCCACTTTGAGCTTAAACGATGAGTGTGACCTATGATCAAGTGTTTTCACTTGAATCCTAAGCCAATATACTCTAACACAGGTGACTTTGTCACCGACCAATTCTAGATGAAGTTCTCTAATGTTTCTCTGTGCCATTGCATTTGTCTCTTGCATGTTTGTTTCCCCTTTCAAATAACTTCATCTAGAACTTCTTTTCTCTGTTATTTTCTGCATTTCCTGCATTTAATTTATTGCAAATCCTTCGGTTAATTCCTTGCAAATCTTTGTGAGATCCTATTTGACTAGAGAGCTGAGATGACAAAATCCTTTCTCTGTGATGAACTCGGCCTCACCGATCCTTCTTTTTCGACCAAACCGAAACAACTCGGTGTCACTGAAGGAAAAAGCTCAGTGTTACCGATTTCACCATTGTGGAAACTCTTTGTCATTTGCACCCTGCATAGCTATTCCATCTCCACTCGATGATTCTTATCCTCTATCAGCATCACATTTTTCATACTACTTTGTCATGTGACTCGAGGAACGAACCTATTTGAATCATGCTCCAGATGATCCCTTCTTGGAAATTGATGTCAAAGGGGGAGAGAGAGATCACATTAAAGCTCTATCACAAAAAGGGAGAGAGAGAGATCCTATGGGAAAGAAAGACTTCTGAGTCTTCCCAGATGCTTGGTATTCAAAGAGGAGAGAACCAAAATGTCTTCAAGAGGGGAAAGTCATGTTAATTGAAGATATTTCTTTGCTCTGATTCTCATTTGCTTTTCATTTGCTCTGATTTTCTATTACCCTATCTTCTCCCATTATCCAATGTCAGATTCAGGGGGAGAAAGACATCTAAGGAAAGAAAGTCTTTGAAATTCATTGCATATCTTGGTCTATTGGGGACATGTCAATATCCAAATAGAGTACTAAGTACTCACATCCTACATGTCATCCCAATCTTGGTATTCTTGTGGTTTCTCGTTCTTACTCTGTTTAGTAGATGTCCATGTGTTATCTAACTCTGTTTTCTCAGGTTTATCTCTTCCAAAGTCAGCTCAAGACCACAAGGTAAGTATATGCATCACACTCATGTGCATGAGGATCTCTTGCTGATGTGCATATTGTTTGCAAGAAGGACTCATGAACATGAAGGTACAATTCACATCATTCACTCTGATGCATATAGAAAAGATACATGTAACTCATTGCTTGCTCTGACATGCTTATGCATTCACATGTTCTTACATTCCATCATTGCATGATTGCATACATATAGGGGGAGTCAATGTATGTTACATGTTCTTCCAAAGCTTTACTTGCTATACTTCTTATCTTTATCTAAAGCTTTGATGTATGTTGTCATCAATTACCGAAAAGGAGGAGGCTGAAAGCACAAGTGCTCCTTGGGTGGTTTTGATAATTAATGTCAACATATCTCTTGTTGGACTAATACTTCTACCTAGTATGTTTCAGATAAGTTCAACAGTGGAGTGGCAGGACAAGTGGATGTGGAACCCCTTCAAGATGCTAAGGACAAACATTGGCAAAAGCTCAAGACTCTACATTTTCATTTTAGTGATCCAGGATCACATTGAGTCCATAGGAAAGCCAATACTATTAAAAGGGGATGAGGTGTTTCTTAATGGATTGCTTGCTTAATATGCTCCAAATCCCTCGACCACTTTCTCATTTCCACATATGTCCTAAACCTAAAGTCAAACTCGGCCCCACCGATTTGATCTACCAACACCACGGAGTTCACTTGACATAGCCACTGTCAGAAACCCTAATTAGTTCGATCTCACCGATGGGATCTCAGTCTCACCGAGATGGCCCTACAAACTCTCTGTTACCCTCTGCAGTCATTTCGGCCTCACCGAGACATGCAGTCGGTCCCACCGAGTTTGCTTGAGTTAGTCTATGTTTGCTCATTGCTGAAATCGGTCTCACCGAGTTCATGCAATCGGTCTCACCGAGATGAGGTTTTTCCCTAACCCTAGCACATCGGTCCCACTGAGTTGATCATGTCGGTCCCACCGAAAAGCCTAAAGTTCATATTCTGAACATAGTCGGTTTGACCGAGTTTAACCATTCGGTCCCACCGAGTTTGGGAATTTTTGTGTAACGGATAGATTTTGTGTGGAGGCTATATAAACCCCTCCAACCCCTTCTCCATTTGAGAGAGAGCCATCAGAACGTGCCTACACTTCCACTACTCATTTTCTGAGAGAGAGCTACCTACTCATGTGTTGATACCAAGACATTCCAATCCAACCATATGAATCTTGATCTCTAGCCTTCCCCAAGTTCCTTTCCACTCAAGTCATCTTTCCACCATATCCAAATATGTGAGAGAGAGTTTGGTGTTGGGGAGACAATCATTTGAAGCACAAGATCAAGGAGTTCATCATCAACACACCATCTATTAACTTTTGGAGAGTGGTGTCTCCTAGATTGGTTAGGTACGGTGTCACTTGGGAGCCTCCGTCAAGATTGTGGAGTTGAACCAAGGAGTTTGTAAGGGCAAGGAGATCACCTACTTCATGAAGATCTACCCAAGTGAGGCAAGTCCTTCGTGGGAGATGTCCATGGTGGGATAGACAAGGTTGCTTCTTCGTGGACCCTTCGTGGGTGGAGCCCTTCATGGACTCGTTGTAAGTGCATTAGTGCCCCTTAGTGATTTTGGTGTATTGAAGACTTATAGGTTAAGGGACTAATATGTTTGTGAGTGTACACAGGCTCTATAAGTTGATGAGGAGTTTGATAATTATGATGAAAGTCGACCCCTAAAAATGTATGTCTTCAGTTGAAGACTTTGGTTCTCCTGAAGATTTTGAAAGTTAAGAAATTGGTGTGACCTTGAAGACTTGGATATTCATGCGAAGATTATGAAGCATGAAGACTTTTGTTTTCGTAGTTTCGTTTTTCTCTTTCTTGAGTCATAGGAAATACCGTACTATTAAAGGGGTCGAGATAATACTAAGGAAACTGATTTTTTCAAGTGATGCTCATCTCAAAATCCTACACCTACCCAATCCTTTCGAGTGAAGCCCTTGGAAATCTCATATCAGTTCAGTCAATTTCTTCAGTGACAGAGATGAAGATCTTCTGGTCTTTGAGGAATTTGTTTTGACTGAGGAGTTAGGAATTAGCCTGTGCGAATTGCTACACAGTGAGAACATGATAGCCCTGATGAGTTTGAAGCTCATATTTCCAACCGTTGATGTGCTATGCGCCAGCTGTCTAAAATATCTACCCACCTAACGGTCATATCATTGAAGGGAATTTATGTCTTATCATATCGGGCTACTCCCTAGGCTATAAACAGCCGCCCCCTACAACCACTAGTTGGTTGGCTGCACCGAGAGAAACTGACACTTGTCATTAAGAGCATCCCATCCTCGAGGACTTTGAGCGAAAATCATCAAGTGAGGAAAAACCCAAACCCCAAACCCAAACACCTACAAAACCAAAGTGATTGAGCATCACTGAAGAGATTGTTCCTGTGTGGAACCGATGCTTGTTACCTTTGAGGGTTGTGTATCCTCCAGATGGTTAGGCCTCATGGTCTGAGCATCCAAGAGGAATTGTGGATCGCCGAGTGACCAAGTCTGTGAAGGTTTGGAAGTCACCTGAAGACTTACCACGAGTGATTGGGCGAGGTATGTGTGACTTTAGCTCAAGGAGAATATGGTGAGGACTGTGTGTCCTCGAGTTTAAATACTCAGCCGCTCCAACCAGATGTACAACTGTCACAGCAGTTGGAACTGGTCTACCAAATCATTGTCTTCACCAAGCCAACTGGTTTTATTTCCTCAACCCTTTCATTTCCTCATTCATGTGTTGATGGACCTGATCATTACTACTTGAAGACTTTAACTGAAGACTTTCTCTAATTCCTCAATCCTAATTCTTCAGTCACATAGTCTTCAGCCTGCTTATATTGTTTTCACGCTATCTATACTATGTGCTTGTTTTCATTTCATCATGATGACTATGATGTTGCTCTGTTATGTTTATACCTGAGTACTTATTCTCCTGCTAGTGTGTCATTGCTTAGGAATTTCTTCACCTAGAAATTCCTTGGTGACGAATTTGTAAAAATTGCCTATTCACCCCCCTCTAGTCGATATAATGCACTTTCAATTTGTCGTGGTGGGCGCATGGCAGATGCCAAGGGATGGCTAAAGAGAGGACGAGGCTCGAGGGCGCTGGTGGGCTCCAGAGGCGAGGTTGGTATGAGCGGGCGCGGGACGCCGGACATACCCAGTTTTGGGGCTCTCCGGACAGATAACACCCCTAGTCCTGCCGAGTGTAGTTTGATGTTCGATAGTACAATGTCGCTCCTGGAGCTGCATGGGGGAGGAAGGAAGCTGGCCATGGCTTAGGCTGCTCCTTCTCTATGGGGTAGCTGTTTCGTTGGCTAGTTCTGCGATTACTTGCTTTCATGCCCGTATACGTGAGGGCTCCTGGGGGGTTTTATAGACCAACCCCCCAGGGGTATAATGGTAATGTTACAAGTCGGTGGGTTCGGGTTGTCGGCGTCCGGGGACCCGGGCAGGGACCCGCTGGGGGCCTGTGGTTTGCCGGGTTCCCCTAGGTGCGGCCCCTGCATGCCTAGGGGGACTGTGCGCCGTCTTGTCGATCGTCAGGGCATGGCCGAGTCGAGTCGTCTACAGTGGCGCTCCGTCAGGTCGCCGCTTGTTGTCGTCAGCAGTGAGGGCGGGGGCACTGTAGCCACGCCAACCCTGGTCAGCGGGTAGGTGAGGGCACTGTTGCCACGTTCTGGCTGCCCAGAGGCATGGGCGGGACACTCTTGTCTTGGTCATCGGTGATTGAAGATTCGTCCCATCGTACGACCTGGATGGGACGGGAGCTGACCCGTGGCTGGATTGCGGGGCACGCCACGGGTGGAGCTGGCTTGTCGAGGAGGCTTTGGTTGTGCCGGGTTCGGCTGTCTTGTGCTAGTTGTTGAGGCCGAGTCGACGCGTCTTGCCGGGTTGGAGAGTTCGGCCGGGTTGCGGGGCTTGGCCGGGTCAAGCGACCCGGCCAAGCACGTGCCGGCTTGAGTGGCGATGCTGGCCTCGTTGTTTTCGAAAAGGATCCAGGTTCCGTTGCCTGCCCGGGGTTCATCCCCCCGACAGTAGTCCCCGAAGCTGTGAAGGTCCGCCGTCTTCGGATGAGTGGGCCTTCGCAGTTTCCCCCTTTGAGTAAGGCGGGTTCTGCGAGCGCCGGGTCTGGCAACACCCACTATGTGCCGGTTTTTCTCGGAAATCGAATCGCGGCATCCCGGCGATGGCGGGAACCGAGGAGTTCATCGAATCTTGGGGCAATCCCTCGGGCTTCGCGCGGGCGCCACGTGGTGCCCGGAAGTCGGAGGGGCCTGACAGGCCACGCGCGTGACGGGACTAGGGCCCGCCGCCACGCTCCCTTGGCCCACGCGCACGGATTTATTGTGGCGTCCAGGGGCCGGTTGCTCTTCCTCGGGCAGTTACTGCGTGTCTACGTGCACACTTATTGCGGGGTAGTGGAAAGGGTGCGTGCAGATGATCCCACTCCCCCACATTCAAACCGAGGGTTATAAATCGGGGGGAAGGGGGGCGGCGGACATCATTCTCGCACGCGCCCTCCTGCCCCTTGCTCTTGCCTTGCTTTTTGCAACCGACGCACTACGGTGCCTGCTGCCCCAAGCAGAACTTCTCTGTTGTCCATCTTCTTTCTCCTTTCTTCATCCATGGCACTGTCGTCGGGCTCTTGGATGGGCTGGAATGTCACCACCGAGGACATCGCCCATCTTGGGTGTCGCGGCGCTTGCCGCGCGAGACGGATGTCGCCGTTCGTCTGCCGCGCGGCGGCCGCAGCCCGAGGAGTTGGAGCACGTGGTCTTCCTCACGCACTTCGAGCACGGATTTGGGTTGCCGACGAGCACCTTCTTCCGCATGTTCCTGGAGTTCTTCGGGCTTCAGCCGCATCATCTTGGCGCCGGCGCCATCGTCGAGCTCTCCGGCTTCGTCACCCTCTGCGAGGGGTACATGGGGGTCGAGCCCACGATCGACCTCTGGGCGCGCTTCTTCTCCCTGAAGCAGCAGGGCCATCGGCCGGAGAGTTCGCCGACTGCGGTGCCGCCGTCATCTCGAAGCGGTCGGGGGAGGACTTCCCCAAGATCCCGCTGGAGGATTCTGCCAAAAAATGGCAGAACTCCTTCTATGTCCGCAACTTGGGTGCGGACCGCATCAATCTTCCGGCCTTCGCCATCGCGCCGCCGCGGGCGAAGATGAACTGGGGCTACTCGCCCAGGCGCCCTTCGCAGGAGATTATCAATCTCTGCAAGCGGATGACGGTGATGAGGACGCGGGAGGGGCTCACCGGCAACGACCTCATCGCCGCGTTCATCATGCGCCGGGTCCTCCTACTGCAGAGGCGCTCCTGCCTCCTTGGCGAGATGGTCGGCCTTCAAGATCCCAACCGCATGGGGTCGATGCGGCTGACAGCGGAGCAGATCACGCGCCGCATGAATGACATCTCCAAGCCCAACCTTGGGGAGGACTGGCGGTTCGGCAAGGTGCCGTACAACGAGTCGAACCCGGCGCTGCAGGTGAGTGTCTAGTCGCCTTACTTTGCTGCTGCGCACCTTCTCGTCCGCCCTGACGCGATGCGGGAGGTGCTTCTGAACGCGATCCGGCATCCTTACGCCCGGGCTCCATCGCAGGTGGCGCCGGTGGCGCCAGAGGAGCCTGCGGCCCATGGCGGGGAGGAGGAAGCCGAGGCCGACGCCAGCGCTGGGCGTCGTGCGGGTAAGTCTTGTATTTTTCTTCATGTATCTTGAGTTGTTGACCACGGCACGATACGGGCGACGCTGACGCCAGTTGTTGGTGTAGTGGCGTTAAGTGAGGCGGCGGCTTAGCGAAGGCGGAGCGGGTCGTCACGTGGGCGCCGAGCCATCCGCCGGGAAGGACAGCGTCGTGCAGCGACCCGGGCCCCTGCGCCACAGTGGACCCGGCGAGCGAGGCGGCCAAGAGGAAGCATATCGCCGGGCATGGGAGGCCAACCCCGATCCTGGTCTTGTTGGGGCAAGCTTCATCTTCTGTATGCGTCTGGACTGTCGAGCTAGCCTTGTCTTTTGCTCATTCTGTCTTCTTCTTCAGGTCGCCAATCGCGCTGGCGAGGGCGGCGGCAGCCGCCGCGGCCGATGAAGGGACCGCATTCCGCAGGAGCCGGTCCGACCTCGTCGACCAGGTCGAGGCGGAGGGACAGGCCGACTCGGACCTCGGCCTGGACCCGAACGACGCCGAGAGCTTGGCCTAGCAGGACAGGAATAGGGCCGAGGCGGAGCTAGAGGCAGCGTCGGTCCGGGCTTGGACCAACGCGGCAGCGGGATGGGCGCGAGCCGATGCGGAGCCGGCCTGGCGCGAGATGCCGGAGGGCACGGTGGTGGTGGCGACGGTCTTTTAGCCGTCGTCGGTGAGGGAGCGCGGTCGTGAGGGCCGACCTGAGGTGGTGATCCTCGACCGGGATGTCGTGGAGGAGGATGATACCCCGCCGCGGGTTGACGTTGTCGAGCGAGCGGGGGCTGATGGTGATGGAGGCGGCGCCATCTTGGAGGAGGCGCTGCGGGTGGCGGCGCGCGAGGCGCCGCCGGTGTTGGAGGAGGCACCACGGCGGCGGTGCGGAGGCCACCCCGGCAGATTAGGGCGGTGGTGGCGCAGCAGGCCGTCCCGCGTCCGGACGAGGCGGCGTCACAGGCGTCAGCGTCCGGGTCGTCGGCAGCGTCGGAGAAAGCGTCGAGGAGAAGTGTCGGCGCGCCAGGAAGCGGCCAGCGGGAACACGCCTTAGTGCCCGGCGAAGGGCGCCGGCCGCCAGCGCAGCGCGCGAAGCGAAGCGCCCGTGGTCTTTGGGCCTCGAACCAGGAGGATCTGGCGATGGACGCCATCAGCCGCCCGCCGCTGCGGCAGACGGATCGGCTCGAGGCCTTCGCCCGGCCGA